>UFQX01000075.1:653409-690354 GCA_900497675.1 Arapaima gigas
GAACCCCCCCCCCCCCCCCTTAAAGACCCATGTATAATTTTTGCAGTTTTTTTTAAAAAGGTATTTTAAGTTAAAATGACAGGAAGTGTTATGCATCACTAAATAACAAGCTTTGCTGTGGTACAAAGATAAGTAATACGATCGCATAAAAGGCTGTTCCTGTGGTTTTTTTAATATTGCTTGCAATCTGAAGATGTGTTAGCCTGAGCACAACATGGTAGTCGTGAAAAAAGTGGTCCCAGGTAAAGCATACTGCTGCATACCAACATCATATGTGTCAGATGCCTCTATTTAAAATATGGGCTACGGAAAGGTTGGTGAGAAGAATGACACAGAAGCAGTTCTCATTGATTATGAGCTTTTTTGCCAATGAACAATTTAAATAGTTGGTAGTTTAAGACAGGGGCTTTATACCCTCCCTATGTCTGTAGTGCTAACAAGGGGAATGTATAACAAAATGTTGCCTCTAGATTGTATACAAGTTATTTCAAGTAAAAAAGACATGAAAATGTGGAAGAGCTTGTTTTTTGCCAATTCTTTCTGTAGCTGGCTGCTTGGTTGAGGTGACTTAGAGGAATAATTTTAAGGTTGAGGAAGTAGTGTGCTGGGCAGTCTCACTGTTGCTTAATACAAGTTAAATCTTATGAAAATGTGACTGGAGAGAGGAGAGGAGAGAGGTCCAGTATGAAGTGCAGAAGTTGGGTGTTGTGCTTTGTTCATTTACAGTCAGCTCAGCTTCATACTGGAGGTTAAAATGGAAAGAACCTGCGTTGTAATTAGGTGGAATTTCACGTGTGGGTCTTAAGCAACATGAGTGCATGTAGAATATGTTGCATGAATGAAGTTCTGTTGAAGGGTTTGGTTTTAATGCTGTTACTAGTTTTTTCACTGTTGTTGCCCAATGTTGTTTAACCCTCCAGGCACATAATGATGGCCTTCTCCAGAAACTGCTGAGTGGGCACAAGGAGGACTACGAGTATGACCTCATTGTGATCGGGGGTGGTTCAGGAGGACTGGCCTGCTCCAAGGTGAGGGGAGACCATGTGCACTTTGATTACATTATACACTGGGAATGTCCGCCTATTCTGACTCTCAACTACTGGTGTACCCAGTGGTACACCAGTGGTACTAGACCAGAATCCAGGAAGTTTCTCAAAATAACAGCCTTCAGTCTTGCTCATTGTCCTGTTGTCCTACCCTCCCTTCCTATTGTGAAATATTTCTTTTTGACAGGAAGCAGCAGCATTGGGCAAAAAAGTGATGGTCCTGGACTATGTGGTCCCCACACCAAAGGGAACCACCTGGGGTAAGTGATAGATACCACACTTAAACTTGCTCACTTGCTTCTTTGTCTTACTTTAAATGTCTACTGAGTGGTCCTAAATGGAGCTTTGAACTCCCATGTCTCATCCAGGTCTGGGCGGCACATGTGTGAATGTGGGCTGCATCCCTAAGAAGCTCATGCACCAGACAGCCCTCCTGCGCACCGCTTTGGAGGACTCCCGCAAGTTTGGCTGGGAGTTTGATGAGACAGGTGTGTGGATTACAGTGTTTTATAAGGGCTTTCAATCTGATATTTACAGCACCTTTAAAAGCAGTTATCTTGCACATAATGGATTTTTTTTTTAGATCAGTCTAAACTATACATGTGCAGAAAACATTCGAAGTCACTTGTTGCATCAGTATCTCGGTATGATGGTTGTTTAGCAAGATTTCAAGAAAAAAGTAAAATGAAAACTAAAAATTACATTTTAGAAACCAAGTTTTATAGTTATTACATTTCAGCATTTACTTTTAATTGCTTACACCCTTTATTGTCTAGATGCAAGTTTTGGTGTCTAATGTCATGAGTCACTTTATAAACCAACTAGTCCAGTTAAGGTTAATTGAGAGTTGTTTTTTTTGTCTCTTTGACTCTCTCCAGTGAAACACAACTGGGATACAATGAAGACTGCTGTGAACAACTACATTGGCTCCCTCAACTGGGGCTACAGAGTTCAGCTGAGGGACAAGAATGTCACTTACATGAACTCATACGCGGAGTTCGTTGAGCCCCACAAAATCAAGGTGACAAGCAGTCTTTTTATGGAACTGTTATTAGATTAAATTATTAGGTGAAATTGGCTGTCACTTTTTGTAAGCGCCTAATTTAGCAGTCTTCTCCATGTCTCACCCTGCAAACTATTGATCACGAGGAACAGCCCAGGTGCTGGAATGTTTATGCAACGTTCACTTTATTCTGTTCGTTGCTGTTGTGCTGTTCTGCATGTGGGGAAACTAAATGTTAGAATGAACTTGTTGAAAGAATTTAAAATTCATTCATTCTCCTTCCGAGCTGAACAAGGAAGATATGCAAGAAGGATATAGCTTTGCGTTTAGCATAATGCAATTTGTTCCACAATTGGGTTAAATCGATGTGTCTTTGAAGGCAACAAACAAGCGAGGCAAGGAGACCTTCCACACAGCTGCGAAGTTTGTGTTGGCAACTGGGGAACGTCCGCGTTACCTGGGCATCCCAGGAGACAAGGAGTACTGCATCACCAGGTGAGGCCCCAGGTTTGTCATTTATTACTATAGTGTAGTGTGTGACACACCAGACATGTCTGATATAAGGATTCACCAGGCAGGGAGCAGAAGTGGGTGGATTTAAGCTTTGTTTCACCTTCCGATAAACTTTAATAGCAAACGTGTTCAAAATGCAAATGTTGTTTAAAAAAGGCTAGGTTTTTAATAACTTTAATAATCAAAGATCAGAAACACAGCTCAAGTCAAGCTTTAACAAAGTGAAACCAGCATCTGGCTATAAAATACAAACTGTGGAATATCTGAAAGTTCACATTTCTGCTTGGAGCATTTTCCTCTCAGCCACTTTCCCTCGAAAGAAAGAACTTTCCTCTGTAGTGATGCTTGTTTCCTCATAATCAGCTGCGGCCATAATTCGGGGGAGTCCGCGCACAAGCGCCACCCTGACACGTAGTGGCAACCCACTTATTCAGCAGGTATCATCATTTCAAGCTGGAGGAGCACACAGCTTTGTTTTTTGTGGTGGCACCTGAACGTACATGTTGTTGACACGAAGGCCATGAGACTGGACGTGATGCAGCTGAACGGTTCTGGAATGTTGATGAGTGTAGATGCCAGGTTGGCGCTACGTTATGATGATAATAAATTACTTTTGCTGGGCCGGTCCTCTGAAATCTGCTGGAATTTTGTAGCCTTTAAATTCCCTTCATTTTAGCTCTCTGCTTTTATCTACCTTAAAAGCATAGGGAGGAGGAAAATGGAGATTGAACTTTTAGAGATTTTAAGTTGATAAAACATGAAATATAGTAGCTGATGGGTTGGGAACTTGCATTTTCCCAAAAGGTACCACTGCTAACCTCGCTTCTGTGGTGTCCCACAGTGATGACCTGTTCTCACTGCCCTACTGCCCTGGTAAGACACTAGTGGTGGGAGCATCCTACGTGGCCTTGGAGTGCGGGGGCTTCCTGGCAGGGCTCGGCCTCGACGTCACCATCATGGTGCGCTCTATCCTCCTGCGTGGCTTCGACCAGGACATGGCAAATCGTGCCGGGGAACACATGGAGGAGCACGGGGTCAAGTTCATAAGGCAATTCGTTCCCACCAAGGTAAGCAGGTGACAGATCGCATCTCGCTTGTGCAGCACTAATTCTACTGTCAAGGAGGACTGATCAGAGACTACACAGTTTATCATATTTGAATTTTGTGTTGGTTAGGACTTTTGAGATAAACAGTTTAACATGCACACATTACTTATCCGCCCTGGTCATATCAAAGCTGCCAGAAAAAATTTTGTATGTCCTTGTATACACAGGGTTTCATGTTTTCAGGGACTAACTCCGTAGAGTAGACCTTCATATAGGATGTGCTTTTTTACTGTTCTGTTTTTCATGTTGATTTTTATGGTATAGCTCCTTTTCCCCCTGTCACCATTGCTGATTTTTCTCTGACTTCACCAGGTAGAGCAACTGGAGAGCGGCGAACCAGGGAGGTTGAGGGTAACAGCCAAGTCCACTCAGACAGACGAGGTCATTAAAGGAGAATACAACACGGTGCGTAGCTTTCCGCAGTGGCAATACAAAACAACTGCTTGCTGTCTTATTTTCTCAGACTTCACTTTCAAAAGAACTTTAGATGTTTTTTTTTTTTAAGCTGTAGTGGTAAGTGCACAAAAATGCATGATGGTTTTTATATGATGGTATGTATCAGCAGTTAAGTTTTGTGTAATCCCCAAGGGTGCTGTGTGTTGTGAAAATGTATTTTTAAAGAAAAAAAAAAGGCTCAAGATGAAAAATGTGAGCTGAAATAGCTGAAACATTGGTCTGCTTTTCACTCCATAGGTCTTGATCGCAGTGGGTCGGGATGCCTGCACGAGCAAGATCGGCTTAGATAAAGTTGGGGTCAAAGTCAATGAGAAGTATGTCCTCTCCTATTGTTCCTGTATGTAGCAGTGCTGGAGCTGCAGTATGCTCTGGCTGTACTTTTTTTTTTTTTTAAAGGCATCCCAGCAATCATCATGATTCAGCAGAACTGAGTCAGACGTGTGCCACGGGGGGGGGCAAGGGGACCTCAAGAGGAAGTGGACATATGATTGATCTGTTACGACAGGCTGTTGGAGTTGCAGTAGTGTAGCAAGTGGGAGCGCTCTGGTGATCCAGGGTGTATAAGATTTAAACTGCAGGGACCAGCGTCGAATACGAATGCCACATATATTCCACTGCAAATGTGTCTCAGTTCTGCGCCATCGTTTGTACAAACGCAGCAGTTGTAATAGAGCCGTCTTTGAGGTGGTGCAAACGGCCACAGGCAGCAGTGTACAATCAGCCTAATGTAACTGATGATACCCTGGGAAAGAAATCCCAGCCCCCTGACAAAGAGTGAGATAACTGATCCCATGTCAAAACCCTGTTTTTTTTTTTTTTTTTTTTTTTTTTTCCCCCCCCCCCCCCTTCCTTGTCTGACCCTCTCCTCATTCAGGTCAGTAAAGCAGCTTGCATACTAACAACTCAANCCCCCCCCCCCACTTGTACAAGAAACGGTAAGATCCCGGTCAACGATGAGGAGCAGACCAATGTGCCACACATCTACGCCATTGGGGACATCCTGGAGGGGAAGTGGGAACTGACACCTGTGGCCATCCAGGCTGGCAAGCTGTTGGCCCGCCGACTCTTTGGAGGTTCCACGGTCAAGGTGCGTCAGGCTGGTAGCTACGGCCAGCGTTGGTGGGCTCTGCTGGTGCACGGTCCCGAGAGTCAACTAATGTTCATCCCTCTTGTGTGCAGTGTGATTATGTGAACGTTCCCACCACGGTGTTCACACCACTGGAATACGGCTCCTGCGGACTCTCAGAGGAGAAAGCCATCGAGCTGTATGGCCAGGACAACATCGAGGTAACAAGCTGGTATTGCCAGTTGCAGAAAACTGCACCCATATTGTTTTTCTTAATTACTTTGCTATTTTTTATGCTAATTTCTTTTTTTTGTCTTGTAGATCTTTCATAATCTGTTCTGGCCCCTGGAGTTCAGTGTTCCTAACAGGGACAACAACAAGTGCTACGCCAAGATCCTCTGCAATATGCTGGACAATGTAAGAATTCTGTCAGGGACTCTCAAGTCATGGTGTTTCAATTCCATTTCTCCATTTATTTAAGACGTGACATATGTCTCCTCTTTCACCGCAGGACCGCGTGGTGGGCTTCCACTACCTAGGCCCCAACGCAGGGGAAGTGACCCAAGGTTTTGGAGCAGCCATGAAGTGTGGCCTGACCAAGGAACAGCTGGACAACACCATAGGTATCCACCCTACGTGCGCTGAGGTAAATGAGGCCAGGGTCTTGTGTTTATATGAGTAGAAAGATGAAATACTCTCGGCAGGGTCAAAAGACCCTGTTATGTTATGTATGCTCTTACTTCTAAACAAGTCAAATCATTACGCTAACTTGCTTCTGATGCTGAGTCATGTGCACTGCCAGCAGTAATTTCACTGCAGCCCTTTAGAGAGGCAGCAGGATTTTGTTACTATCACGTTTTGTTTCGGTTTACTCTTTCAAAGCCACTTGCGTAAGTCCTTTGGTAGATATGCCAGATGGATAATGTTGTTTGTCACACTTTAATTCGTGCATGTCAGCCGAAGTGGTTCTTTCCTTGTCCGTTATACTTGAAATTGGCCTGATGGGCATTTTTTCTTCCTGTGACAGATCTTTACCACAATGCAAGTGACAAAGAGCTCTGGAGAGGTCATCGCGCAGGCTGGTTGCTGAGGTTAAACCCTGCTGCTTTAACAGGCTGTTCTGTCCTTCCTGCGTTTCGCTGCTCGTTCTAGTCTCCGCTGGGTCCTTTACCACGGGACTCCTAGCACTGCTTCTCAGGTAAAATCGGTACAAATCTGCAGTATCACCATATGCATGGAAGGAAGAACAAGAAGGTTGAACATGCCTGCGGCCCAGGCGCTAGTGAGAATGAGAAGGAGCTTTCAGGACAGCCTGTTAAAACAGCGGGGTTACTCGGCTCCGTTTGGAACCCCCGTCTCGCTCTGAAGGACACTGTCCCAGTGCTGTGTGATGTCTTGGCCCTTAACCCAGTCACTGCGGTGGGCCCGGATTGATGTTTTCTGAGCTGAGATGGGTGAACCTGTAAGTCCAAACCCCCCCAGTCTTATGATAGATCGATCTGCAAGTGCACAAGCCAACTACAACTGAATGCTATGCTTGTGGAATTTCTCAGAGCTGGTAGTTCTGCAGCATCTACCCTCAAGGTTGAAGTAAACCATGTCGTTTGGGATGTGTGTATTTCGTGGCCTGTTAATTTAAGTAAGCAGTTTGTCAACATCTTTCCATACACATATTATTCAAAACATTTGTTCTCCTTCCAGGAAAGCATGTCGTTTTGTTTTGAGTCATATTCTTATGAATCTTTGCCTGCCAGCCATTTCGCCCTAGCACCCCTGGTTTATTCTGCAACCAAGATGCGTTAAGGTCAGAAACGGCTTCCGCCGTCACCCTCACCGTGGAGTTCACGCAGGGAACACATCAGTTGTCAGAATCGTGGACTTAAAACCGTGATAAACTTACATTTGGTTTGTACCTCTGAACTGTCAAGCTGTTCTAAGGTGGAACAATGTTTAATTAAACCTAAATAATGCCAATTTGCATCTGATGTCGTGCACGTTTGTTTGCATTCAGTGTGTGTATCAATTACGTAACGTGTCTTGTAGCTCTCTGCGTTGTAAAGAGAGTATTTCTAGAGAAATTGCACTGCTCTGCTCTTAGTCACAAAGCCTGTCAAAACCCAAGTACCATTTTGAAGCCATCATTCTATGTAGAGTGTTTTCTGAAAGAAATAAAGAATGTACAATGGATTACATTTTCTATCGTTTCTGCTTGTTGAAATTGTTGCCTTGCTTTACAGTTAATTTTCCTCACCTTGACGTGTAGCTATAAAAGGTGTTTCAGCCCCTTTGCTTGGCATTTTTGGTACGATGAAATAGGCACATCTTTTCCTTTCTGTTCAATCTGGATTGTAGCTTGGTTTTGATATTGCGTATATTTTATATCTGACAGTCAACTTGCCAGATGTTTTTGCTAGCAACTCAGTGCCTTGGAAACAGACTGGTTTGTCAGCAGCTCCTGGTCCTGTGGCTCGATGAGCTGCATGTGTAACGGAGCGAGTCTCCCACGGCTGCGCACACTCGGCTGCGGACCGTTGCTCATTGTTCGCAAACACTCGATTCCCCCTTTGCTGCTGCAGGTTCCAAATGCAGTGCTGTGAAGAAATCTTTGCCCCCTTTGTGGTTTCCCCTGTTGTGCATCTGTCTCAAGGAACAGTTTTAGATTATTAGATAAATGGAACCTCAGTAAATGCATACGTTTCAAATATTGCCTTAAGGAAAAAAGTTATTCGACACCCGTATCCGTACCCATGTGGAAAAGTAATTGCCCTTTTAGTTACTCAGTCAACCAATAGACTAATTGATGGTGAGATTCAGTTGTTAGATTGCAGCTACCCTGTTGAATCTCAACCTCACCAACCAAGAGTCACATCAAAGCTCATCTAAAATTTGCAACAAAAAAAAGACCAGGATGATTCCCAAGCCTTTGGTGGTGATGTTCTATGGGCAGATGAGTGAAAAGTGTAACTCCTGAAGGAAACGGGTCCTGTTATGTCTGACACCACGCACGTACAGCTTTCCACAAGCAAGAACTTCATACCAACTGTTGAACATCATGAAGCGGGGATGCTGCACAGCCCAGTCGTCCGGTTCGTAAGCTGAAGCGTAACTGGGTTATGCAGCAGGACAACGATCCAAAACACAAAGCGAGTTTACATCTGAATGCGAGAAGAAGAAAAAAAAAAAAACCGCTTGAGTAGCCGAGTCAAAGTCCCGACTTGAACGTGACAGAGATGAATGCAACAGAACTTAGTCAGCAGTTGAGGCTCAAAAACCCATCAGTGTGTCTGAATTAAAGCAGTTCTGCAAAGAGAAGTGGGTAAAAATTCCTCAACAGTGATGTGAAGAACTGAGATCAAATTACAAGAAGCATTTAGTTGTGTTTATTACTGCTGGACGTGGTGAAGCAGTTAAGTTTAAGGGGGCCTTTTTTCATATGGCTGTTGGATAACCTTGTTCCTTAACTCAGTTTTTAAATGACTTAATTTGTGTTTACTCGGGTTCCCTTTGTCTAACTACCTGAAACCATTCAGTGTGACAAATGTGCAATATTGGGAGATCAAGAAATACTCTTCACAGTCCTGTATAAAGTGAGGAACAAGTGTGTAAATATTGTGTCTGTTCCTTATTCCCTCATTTTTGGCAATTGAACGATCCCCCTTGACGCTGCCTGGGTTGTTGCAACGTCCCGCCAGTTGAAGGCGGAGGAAGCACTTTCACGCCTCACAAAGACCCGAGGTGCAAGAGTTTGGTCACGTTTGATTTATAAATCTGGTGGGTGTATTTCTCACAGCTTTTTAGATTTAAGTTCTGATTGTGTTAGAAACAAGAAAAGTGACAACTGAGTTACACTTTAAACTCCTTTTTATGACGAACAGTGTTTTATAGCTGTACCCTTTTTTTCAGTACGGTTGTGAAACCCAGCCATAAATGGTTAACATTTCTGATCTCTTTTTGATAATTTTTTGCACACTTGTACGGAATATCACTACAAAAGTTGCTAAGCAACAAGATTTTCTTTTCCTCCAATTTTGGCAGATAAGCGTTCCAACGTCTTGAGATCGACATTTCGTAACCTTAGATTTCAGTAAATCTCACACAAATAATGTTGTTTGTTTAGAGTTGTATCATTATTGCAGAAATGTATTAAAGCGCTCATACAGGTGTAGCTGGGAACATCACAATACATGAGAAGCGATGTTATCTAGTCTTCCGATTTCCTTAAATAACTTTTACATCATCTTCTCCCCCAACTCACTTGAAATAAAAATTTGTACCTGGACTGTGGAATTAAGTGTGGCATGAATGAGAGAATGAAGCCCAAAATGTGTGGCACCCGACAGTGGGGGATAGGAAGGAAGCTTTTCTCTGAATGATGTTTTTCAAAGGTTTTGAGTTCAAACATTTGTGTAATTGGCAGCCAGAGCAGTTTTCTGAGGGAAGCTCCTATTCACTGTTAAGTGGAGGTGCTGCGGTGTCATTGTCACCGGTCACTGTGTGCTTTCCATTGAGGCGCAGCTTCGCAGATGGTGGACCACATCAAAGCGCTTCAGCATGGTTTGCGTCTGCATCGCCGCTCTGTGTGGACTGCAAGGGTTGCCAAGGGAACAGCGGAGCCTGCTGCATAAATTTTAACCTCATAACGAAATCTCTATTTTTAAGTGGAGCTAGCTAAAATGCGCACGCAAATACTAGCGCGTCGCTGTTGCTGCTGTAGATTAATTTGATGGAAAGTGCAATTTTGCCTGAGCATCTATTTGGTTTTAACGGGTCCGTGGTGTTAGTTTTGTGTGTGTTTGGTGCTGGAATTAATACTCTGTAGCAGGATGGTACAGCTCAGTGGAGGCCTGGTTAGAGAGAGCAGTGAGAAGAGGTTCACATTCCTGACTGGCATCGATGAGTTGTGTGTCTGTGTTTTGTGCAGACCACACCCTGAGCTTACTGTACTATTTACCGTATATCAGGCGTGTAATAGTGCTGGGAAAAAGTTTTCCCTCCCTCCCAATCTCCCTTCCTGACTTCCCCTTTTATTTCATATTTGTTGCACTGAATAGTTACAGATCTTTAAACAGGATTTAATATTAAACAAAGGGAGCATGAGCAGATGCACAACGCAGTTTATAAACTAGTATCTCAACAAAGTTGACCAGTATGAATTAAAAGGGGAATCAGGAGGGGAGCAAATACTTTTTCACAGCACTGTATGCCACCCTACATGAATACTTGTTTATGTTCATCTGATGTAGTTAAACAGCTCGCATGTGTAAAAGACATACTATGTTAATTCTGAAGTAAAGCTGTCCTGGTAGCGCAGGCTTCTTCTCCCAACCCATCCAACCCCACTCACACATAAATGAAATCCAGTGTCAACATGTATTGAAGTCATTTTTTTAAACACTGTTTGTTCTACCTCCCTCCATACTGGATTAATCTTTAATTTAAAAAAAACCATGTTTTATGCATTTCAGCTGCTTTTCAATCACATAATCAGGTAATGAAATTATTTAAATGAAACAGATGCTCTGAATGCTAATTTCCTCTGACTGTGTACATGTGTTTTTTGTTATGCTCCTTTGCCGCATCGTGAATGAACAGTGGGGCCGACTCGGGACTGGGGCTTTGAGGAAGTGTTCCCACTGCTTTGACAGCACTTCAATCCCAGCTACGCGGAGCGTTGAGTGCACAGCTAACTGAGAGGAAGAAAACGGGTTATATTTAGGACTATTGTTTCCTTCTGTCTGGCAGACATCAGTTAGGCAAATCCTGAGCCAATTGTAATGGGTCACAAAGGCAGCAGTGTAGCGATGAAGTCATGGCGCTGTAGACGTGCCGACTCATTTTGCATTCCGCTCTGAACCCACAGTGCATAGCAGGGCTCTGCGGGCGAAGGGCAGTCAAAGTGAGCCGGCCTGTTCAGGTTGTGAGGATTGTGGTGCTCCTGTCCCAGCTGCATGAACGTGAACCATGAACCGTCCCAGTGGACTTTGCTGATCTTACGTTTTCACTTACTTTTACTTACTTACATCAACTGCTTGTCCTTGTCACGGTCGCAGTGGTGCAGAGTTCCGGAATCCCTGGGCAGCAGGCTAGGAGGTTAAACCCTGAACGTAATTCTAGTTCTAGTGTTCATTCTGAAAAAGTAAATGCCCGTGTTTAAATGTGAGAAGAAACAGCGGGGGCAAAGGAATGCTCTGGAAAGTAATGACAATGGAAAATAGTTTCCTCAATAAGAGATGTTAGTACTGTACAGAGTAGGAGGAAGAGTCAGAAATGACTAACAGTGAGACTGCAATAAAACAGCAGGAAACTAGTTTTATCCTCAGTGTACCTTCTAGCACATTCTAGGTGTGTTGAAAGAATTTGATAAAGTAGTGTTATCAGTAATAAGATAGTGTCATGAAATTTATGCTCTGCCTTGTGCTAAAATATTAATCTGACTGTAAATCCAGGTTATTTGTTTTGGAAATGACTCATAAGTCATAGGTGTGCGCAGTGTTAGATCAGGAACAAAATGAGGGGAAAAGGGAAAATTTGGTCCCCTTTACTGTAACCCTGTTACCACAGAGGGCACAGCACACCGTCCGCCGCTGCCCCCTGCTGGTGTTGCACACAAAATACACCGTTTCTCACGGCTGAACCAAAAAGTTGAGTTCAGTACAAAGTCCTCGTTCTGCAAATCAGTTTGCGTTTATTCAAAAACCTCAGTAAATATTCCTTTAAACTGTTGAGATATGGCGGCTTTGGCCTCAGGACACAGAAGGCAGAGCCCATTATTCACCTCAGTGGTTTTGCTACTTACTGTACACTTTACCTCTAACCCTCTAACCTGAGATACTGGGTTTAGTTCAACTGGCTTTACAGTTCACTGTGGGTTTTTTTTTTTTTTTTACTTCATGAGTGTCAGAAGGTAAACTGGGCAACCGAACCTTCTCTAGTTCTTTATCTAGGGAGCTAGACATAGTAGTTCATCTTCAAATGCAGTACTTTTTGTTAAACAGAAAAAAGTCTGTACCCATCTTCTTATCTTTTTGTGGAGTTTCCTTCTGCTTCACTGAGATTCATGCAAATACCTCTGTTTTAATAATGTCAGAGCTGGAGGAGGGAATTCAGTGTTTTTAATCATAAATGATCATAAATCTGTGATGAGCAACATAACACATGGAGGTCTGTGTTTTTGACCATTTCCTCCAGCAGATGGAAGTATTGTGTAGACAGTCAGAGCTTCTAAAGACCTCTTTTTACAGAATACAGTACCCGATTCATAAGGACATTAACTGAGCTGCCATGAATTTCACAAGATCAGATGTTCTGTTTGCATTGAATTTTACGACGCTGACATTAAATTCAGCAGGATACCTGCTGGTTCCCATTGGAGTAATAGCTAGAACATGCAGCACGTGAGGTGAAGACGTCGCAAGGTTCTGTTCCTTTTTTTACACTCTTCTACTCTGGTCACCCCCATAGGCTACGCTTTAAGTGCAGGAAAATGTAAGCATTAAATTTCAAATTTCTGCAGTGAATAAAAGGTATCGTCGAGCTTCTCCTGAAGTTCACAACAGATGAAAAATAGGACAGTATTCAGTAATTACCATGTGCATTTTGGAGGGCTCAACACCTGTTCTACCTTTGTTCCTTTTTTGCAGTGAGTATGTATTGCTTTTTATATGTTGATGTTCACAATATAAATTTATTTAATATATGGGATACAAATTCTAAAGGAACGATAGGAAAGCAGCACGAGCCAATTTGCGGTGTAACTTAGTGCACCTGGGTAATGACCTGTCAATATGAGGGCTGTCTATGTACTACAGCAGTCCTTTGCAGGGAGAGCAGCTCAAGCAGAGAATCTGGTCAGCGGGGGGCGAAAACGGTGCTGGGAGCTCCAGAAAAGCAAGTAGGTAAGAAAAAGTCCCTATTCCTCAAAAGGGGGGGGGTGTAGTACTACTTACCACTGGGTACTGACACCAGCACATAAACCAGAGGTTTTAACACCTGGATTTCTCCCTTTCACACTGAATACTTAATTAAACTTAAACTTAAAAATGACATACATCAGAGCACCTTTTGAAACAATTATTCTTAGCTTTTTGTAATTTCTTCATATACGTTATAACTATACCAAAATGGCCGAGTCTCCGACACAATGTACCTGATACAAACGCACTTTCACTGCAGGGTGTGACAAAAGCAGAGACGTGCGGACAGCACAGGGTCGACCGGTTGTCACTTCTGTGGCAGGCTGGGACGGTTAGAAGCACCTTCCTGCTGTCTTTCACATTTCTGCATATTTCAATAGAGATATTAGATTGTCTACCTCTATTTATTATTTATTTATTGGGTATTTTTTATTATGTTTCTCATCGGTGTCTTTTGTCTCCTATGTGTCCAGCTGCTGTGTGGCAAACTTCCCAGCAGGGACAGATGAGCTTCTGTCTGATCCTGTTTGCGGACAGTGAACACCAAGGTCGTGTCTTTTGGGTAGTTGTTAGGAGTCTCTTTCTTAGCTTGATATACCGTATGTCTAAAAAAAGAACTTAGCAGAATGAGAGATTTGTGACGTTTTGATGAAACTTTAGAGTAATCCGGATGTTAAAAATGTAGACTGTAATCAAATAAAATTATATGACTTTCCCTGAAATTAAAATTTTGCTACAAGGCACTGTCTCCCCGAAACCCTTAATCAGCCGTCTCGCCGCTTTTTGATGTTTTCTCTTTGCCTCTTGTGATTTTGAGAGTCAACCTGATTCCCACTGCAAAGGCCAGGGCACCAGGCCAGTCAGTCCTGTCTCATCTGCTTTGCAAGTTTGTTCACAGTTCTGTTGCACAGTAGTTAAATTACCACTAATGGTTTTTTTTTTTTTTTTTTTTAAAAAGGTTTTTCACAAAATTTCTCCTATACTGTTGCCATACTATGAGCACTGGTGCATTGAGCCCTGTCAGAGCTGAAGCGACCCATCTCCTGTGTGTGGTTGTTCTGACTGTCACCATCACCACCACAACTTGTGCTCATTTTTCAACAATAAAGGTGGTTCTGTACTCCAACACTGCTGCCCTGACAGGTGGGGGGAGAGGAATGGCAGCCGCTTTGAGTGAGTATAGTTACTGTACTGTACTGACCCAGCAGCTTCAAAGACTGTCCCACCCATTACCACTCCCAGTCCCACCGCTACCCTACTACTGGTCCCAGTCCCACTTCCAGTACCAGTCCCTCTCCCACTACCTGTCCCAAATAACCAGACCCTCTGGTTATTAGGTGATGTGGGACTGGAGCTCTACCTAATTTGGTCACACCCAGTGCTTCCTGGAAAGGCTCTGGATTACTGCAGCCCTGCGCTGAATAAGTGCCTGTTAGTAGTAGAGGATGTTTGAATTCGCTTACTTTCCCCAAATTTAAAGGTTTTTTCATTTGAGTCAATGTAGAAGATGGTGAAATGTTTATAATTTTGTTTGGACAAACTCAGCAATTTCACATTCACAACACATCAGAGGGTATGAGATGGAAAAGTTTAAGCTAAGATTTACTCCCTCACTCTCGAAAGAGTCTGCAGACATGGCCACTGTGAGTGAGAGCAGAGAGAAGAGCCCGGTGTTGCTGCCCTCTGCCTGCTCACACACAGACCATTGAGTAAGGTCACCTGGCCTGGATGTCCTCAGGTGGCCCCGGCCCACCGCTTTGGGAGGGACTAGCTGAGGTATGAATAGAAATGCAGCAAGTAAAGAAGTTCCTCAGTTGTAATTTAGTGTAATTTCACACACGGGATTATATTGCTGCAATAGAGAAATAAATTATACCAAAAATACTGCACCCCATGGAGCCATTCACTTGTATATCACTGATTCCTATATTTATGCAGATTTAATTTTACTCTTGAGTTCGAGAAGACATTCTCAACAACAAACCTAAGTATACATTTATCGAGAGCAAGATTTAAAGTTTGAAATCTGATTTAAAATGTAAAAAATGAGGCGTATTTTGAATGACAGATTTTATAATAAGCTTTAGAAGAAAAAGTAACCATCATGCAGAACAGCACAGAATATGCAGTCCCTTGGAAAACAACACCGACTCACGCTGCAGAATTGTAGGAAAAAAAAGTTAAATATTAACAAAACCATGTTTTGTTGAGTAACATGTTGTATTCATAGTTTGTGAGGACTAAATACGGTTTTCTATCTTTCTCCTTTTAGTCTTTCATTCCATGAGGGTGTAGGGATGGCGACGCACTGCATGAAAAAGTCAGCATTAGAAAAAAAGGCTGACGAACATTTGGAAATATAATTTAACTCTTGAAGAGACACCTGTTTGTTTTTAGCATTGCACTTCTGATGCTTTTCCTCACAGTTTCCTTATGCGGAAGGAGTTGGTCCACTGCTCCACAGTCAGAAGAAAATTAGTGCTCCTCCTGAATCTGAAGCTTGAGAACAAGTCACAGCATCTTTTCCACCACCTGCTATAGGAGGAGGTATCTGATCCCATGACAATTATAACAAATCTTGCTGCTCCCTTTCAACAGACAGGAACCCCCATCCCTGTCAGAGACCAGAAGGTTTGTACCAGCCTTCCACAAACAAACTGAAGAGCCATCTTGGGCCAGAAATGTACATCTGTTTTAGCATTTCAGGAAACTTCTCATCCACAAGTCCATCCTGGCCACTATGAACTTGTCTCACTGCTACAGTGACCTCATCCCAAGAATTGGATTTTAATTCTTCAAAGGGTTTTGGCAAAACCTCCTGGACTCCATGTCCTTGACTTGTCCTTCAGATGCAGGAGAAACTCTTCATTGGGTGGGAATTACACTTATTGTGATCCAGCGCCTCCGCCACACTCACAGAATGCCCTGACTACATGGCTGAACATCCTTTATTACTGGATATTTTGGTCCCAAGATCCATTTTAAAATGAGTTGTTCTAAGTCATCTGCAACTGCTCCATCTCTGCACGTTGCATACCTCGCAAATGGTGAGGTCAAAAGATGGCTCTGTCCAGTCTGTTGAGGGTCAGACACAAAGGTCACCCAGCTGGTCACACCAGTGACCTGTAGTGACCTTGAACACCATGTAAAGAGCCTGCTTCAGGGTTGGCTCTCAGTGACCCTACTCTGGCCACTAGTGGTGGCGCAGCAGGTAACACTGGTGCTTCATACCTTCTGGTTGTAGAAAGTGAATTCTGTGTGGAGTTTGCATGACCTCGTTTTTTTATGGTCTTCTTCCCACAGTTCAAACACAAAGGCCAAAGAAGGCATCACTTCCCACCCACCCTGAAAACCACAAAAGATTTTACCACCGACCCTGCTGTACTCTTACTACTCTTTTACACTTAGTTATTTAGAGCGATTCTATGTCCAAATGTGCCGGAATGTTTAGCAGAGGGGACCCCCCTAGGAGCAGGAGCTTCCAGATATGGATGCCCAGTCCAGGCTGCACTCTTTCTGTGGGGGTGGGGGAGGGGTGATATTAGCAAGACACATTACTACTATTACTCTTATATAACCTGTGGCTGTAGTGTTAAAAGAAGCTGTCGGTGATTCTTTTACTATTATTCTTTTTGGGTTTAATTTACCTTTTTCCAAGGCAACCGAGTGCCAGGTGAGTACAAAGCAGGTGTTCTGGTGTTGTGGGAGGGCTGTCGATATATTACGCGATGGGGCCCATTTCCCTTTTCATGAATGAAAGCCGGCTTTATACAGTAATTATGGCAAATACGATTATTACTTGGAAACAGTGAAACTATCCTGGAGATCAGACATTTCTCACGTTCAGCAGAGCTCCAGACAGAGGTTGTGTGTGTGTGTGTGTGTGTGTGTGTGTGTGTGTGTGTGTGTGTGTGTGGGAGGGAGGGGCGTGTCAGGCAGAGCGCGTCCACGCTCGGAAAGTGGAGGACAGGCAGGGAGAAGGAGCCTGAAAGATTCTGCGGGACTCACTGCACCCGAGCTGCTCCCTCTGACCGCTGCGAAGGTAGAAGACACGCATGGCGCTCAGTGAAGTATGCGCAGTGGGCCGAGAGCGCGTGTCCGCGGCGGGGCGGTGTGCGGAGCTGCCAGGTGCACAGGCGCGCCGCGCGTGAGGAGACATGGGCAGGTTCCGCGCGACGGTGGCCGCGTGCCTGGGCTCCCTGCTGCTCGTGCTGCTCTACTTCCACAGCCACCTCAGGGCAGGTAAGGCGGGAAAGGAATAACCCCGCTGACGGGTTTATTCTCGCACTTCCACAGTTTGTTCGTCGCACTACGTGGGCTTTTTCTTAACTGTCGGAACTTCTCCAGCTCCCGGTGCTGTTTTCACCCCCCCGCCGCCGACCAGATTCTCCGGCTGAGCTGCTCTCCCAGCAAAAGCTCGCTGTAGTACATGGACATTATTCATAACCGCCCTCATAGCTACACGTCATCATCCAGGTGCACTAAGTTACACCGCAAATCGGCTCAAACACTTTCCCTACTGCGCGGTGAAAACTTTGCAAACATCAAACATCTTCTCGTATCTTTGCGGGGATTCAGAATTTAATGCTTAATAGTGAGCTGGTACGCTCGGCAACATGCCAATACAGGGAAGTGCAGACGCCTATTTGACCTTTAAAGTACGGTTTTGTAGTTAAAATCAGTTTAATGCAATGCGCTGTGCTACGAGGGCTTCGAGCACTTTGGCTCACGTGACAGAGACCAGCCAGGTGGGAGACCCTCGGCCATGCAGATGTGCTACTGCGCTGTGACGTCATACATAACCTACAGCAGAAGAGTGACGTTTAGTCAATAAACCACTTGAGAGATGCTTTTGTACACCTCACAGAGGTAGGAAGTCTTGATGTCAGTCGAGGTGTGTTGACCTGTGGCGTGTTGTTATATATTGTTAGCAAAAAGCCTGAGTTCACCTGGGTTATACTGTGTAGTGCTGCAGAAGAGTCAGAAAGACGTACAGTGTTGCTGACCAAATTTTTTTTTATCTAAGAAATAGTTTTCAGCAAATGCGCTCAAACTTTTTTTACTGTTGCTGTATGTGCTGTTACATGCGTGTTGCATGTGATGTGCCTTTGCTTGGTCAGTGACACTAGGACCACACTGAGTTTCATTGAGGAAGTGAAGGTAGAGATCGAGTGATGAATCTGTTGGTCTTCCTGTAATTTTCACTTCCTCTTCCTGAGATAAAAATTTCATGTTTCCACTTCATTATCACCCTCACCTTGTACTGAGCACAGTGTGTCACATTTACCAACCATAATGGTGTGGTATGACTCATGGGGAAGTGATACACATTTTCCCGATTTGAAATTTTGACGTAAAATGGAAATGCTTGGTGCTAGCTCACTTCAGAAACCTCACATCCCTTCCAGGAGCCAACAAAAGGGTCATTTTTGATGCAAAAGGGTCAGTTTTGATACAAAATGGGAGGGAAGTGTTAGACCAGAACCCTGGCGACACCCTGCCATCAATCAAACACACACACACACACACACACACACCTCTATCCTGTTTACTGAGTCCCAAAGGCAAGGAGCTCAACAACTCTACTTGACTCCAAGCCCCAACAGACAGTACATCAACCATCCATCGAAACATATCCAGTCTCATTCTTCCAGCTTCTTAATTGTCTTTTCAATTATAACATGCAGTTATTATTGACACGTCTCAGGTGGGGTCTCCCTGAGGTCGTTATTCTTTGGAGCACATTGAGGAGCCCCACCAGGTTACTGGGGAGGAGGGGAATGTTTTAGAGAATTGTTGACAATTGATTTTATTATATTTTACTAGGGTTTTGTTGTATTTTAGTGACTTATGACTATAGATTTTATGGTATGTGCTCTTAACCTCATCAATGGTTTTACAGACCTGTGAACTTTGATAAAGCTGTTGGTATTTACTTGATACATTATGACAAACACATTTTTAGGTTCTTGTCATGCAAGGTTTTAAGTGTTTTTTTTTTTTTTTTTTTTTTTTTTTTTTAGTGTCAGAGTTTTATCTTGTGGAAGTGTTTAATGAATGTGGATTTTATTGGAAATGGTCTGTTGCCATGTTGAAAGTTAGTTATGATTTGATGGCATTTGTTGAAATTAGGTGCTTTTTACAGTATTATACGTTTTATAATAGTTTGTTAAAGTTTTGAAAAAACTCATTCTTAAGCAGCTGTTATCTTTTTGCTTAGATATTTTTCACTGTGGATGTAACTAATAACTTTCCTAGCTGTGCTGGGATCATATGCCTATATGTTATTTAACTTGTAATGGAAGTTGTTTTAAGTTTTTAGTTTGTTGTATTTTTGCTTTGCAGACTTTCTAGCAGTGAATGTGTTGACAGCTATTCTGGCCATTTGTAATTTCAGTCTATGTAGTGTGTTAGCATTGAAATTTTAATCATCCATTTTCAGTAATGTTTGGCCAGGTCTGGGTCGCGGTGGTCCAGAGACTATCCCTGAATCAATGCGGTCTAGTCCCTGGGCGTCCATATAACTGTCATGATTTGAAATGATGCAGAGATATTTATTTACTAACAACAGGTCTTCTCTGCTCTCAGGTCGTAAGCGTCTCTGCATCACTTCAAACATGTTGAAGCTCATGATAATTATATGTAATTGTATATGTCTAGTTTTGCCATTTCAGGCACATGTTGCTAAAATAGTGTGTTCATACCACATCTAGGAGCTAAAGATTCTATGCGTGGTTTGAGGGGCTACCAGTATTTCTGTTCCTGACCTCAGGAGAGATGGAGAAGAGTGCTGTGAAAAAAAATGCCATTGTATAAAAATTCTTGTGGAATGTTAAAGGCTTAAGCGCAGCGGTAGTCCTAGGCATTGTCTTTCATTTAAATCTCAGTTTGCACTGGCCGGCTGTGAGGGGCGAAGGTTCCAGCAGAGTGGCACACAGAGGGACTGCAAAAAAGGGCACATAGAATCTCAGCACTGGACCTGAATGCAGACTGATTTTTTTGCTTAGACTGAAAGTGCTGAGCAATCTGTGTAATGTAATGTGTTTTACTATGGGTGAGAGGAGTGGTTATGGTTCTCACTTCACAACCTGAAGGCCTCTAGTTTTAATTGTTCTGCTTTCATAGTCTTGAGCAAAGCGTTTACCCTAAATTGATAGAATAAGAATTCCCTGCTATGTCACAGCGTAAATCACTGTAAAGTTGATTATCTAATATTGCAAATCACCTAGAAAAAAGGCATAAGTTAAACAGTTAATAGTAATTAAGGATACGTGGATGAGATGATGCTTCAACCTGACAGTTTGGAGTGTCACCACCCAAAATTTTGGGTTTTAATTGCACATCTCCTGGAGCAAAACGCCAGTGTGATCTGTAATGACCTTGAACCAAGGCTCAACTAGGACAACAAAGTGACCCTTTCATTGGCTCCTGGAAGGAACATGAGATTTCTAAAGAGAGCTAGGACCAAGCATCGGGATATTTTTGAACCTTGAACGTCAACTTTAACAATTTTGTGATTAGCTATATTTGACAGAAATGAGCTGTCATTTAAGTTCACTTTGTGGCAGGTCCTCAGGGCACAGCCAAGCAGTTTAGACCACATGTTCACACCACTGTCCATGACAGGAACAGCAAAATGAATCTCTCTCACTGCATTGCGTGTTTCCTGATCTTTTAGTATCTACGAAACTGACAAAGCATTTAGGAGGCAGTGCTGTGAAGTTTAGCTTGTGTGAGTCAGCCTGTGAGTGAGGTTGCAGAATAAACCTGCTCCTGTGTTGCAGCAACACAGCTCTTCATCGGTGTAATTTTACATCTTGAGACGCAAATGGTCTCAGTTGTTCACACTGTGTTTTCCAACCCCTGGGCTTTATGTTCATTACCTTTTCAGAATGCTGTCTTTGTGCTGCTCATTGAACAAAGAGTGCAGAGTTTATTAAAGTGAGCCTGAAAACATCTTCTGGGAGGCATGCTGGGTACCACTGGTGTCTTACAGCTTCTAGGTTCATTCACTCACCAGTCTCTGCAAAGTTTGTGTGTGTGTGTGTGTGTGTGTGTGTAGTTGGCTTGTGATGGGCCCGCATCCCACCCAGCGTTTACCTTGTTTACACCATACACTGGACAATTGAAAAGTAATAATGAATGAACAAACACTTTCTTTTTCAACCCCACCCCCCCACCGCTCATGCTCCTGCTGTCGATCCAGCATAGTGTGCATCACTCCACCCTCCTGTTGGTACATCTGGCTTCTCCTGACGCCGGTCGGGCGATCAGGAGATCTTTCACTCTGCCATGCCAAGTCTCACCCAGGCGTGGGGAAACTCACTGCCCTCTTACTCCCTTCTCACCCCTCAACTAGACGCACATCTGCCTGTCTTGTGTTAGAATTGTGTTTCCTCTGTTTGATCCACAGTTCCATCTGTGAAAGTGCAAACTACATATGTACTTGCAATTGTATAGTCCTGAATTAAGCATGCTTATGTACATGTTTCTAACATGCATTTTGGGCTCTACTATAAACCTCAAAAAAACCTTTCAAGTTTCAACACTGCTAGTAGCGGTGTTATTAACTTGTACTAGTAAAGCTGCTCACTAGTACTAGATGATATGTTTACTGGGGACAGTAGGTGCTGGTCCATGCCATCTCTTACTTGTGCTGGAGGAACCTTGAAAAGGCAGAATTTTTGCCTCGTTTTTTTGTGGAATTTCTAGCTGTATATATGTATAAAATTAAAGGATACAAAGGATCATATAAGTCTCTTTAGGCCAGAGAAATATGGGAGGAACTTTGGGTCAGAGCAGCTAAATTGTTAGTTGGATATATGACTTTAAGAGTATGATCACGGAGAAAGTGTGGAGGGGACTCAGGAGAGGTGTGTGTGTGTGTGTGTGTGTGTGGAGGCCTTGCCTCTCTTTACTGCATGTGCACCTCATTAGTCAAGCCTCGACTGGGACTCCAGATCCTGCTGAACCAGGGTTTCTTTCCTTTGAAGCAGCATCCTGGTGTGCATTTTCCCCCAACATCACCATGCATAAGGTGTTTTAAGGCTCACATTAGCCTCTGTTATACATGGCTGCCTACCTCAGTAATACTACAGTCCACTGTTTGAGAGTAGGATGAGCATCATGCTGAGGTGTGTGTATAAAAGCACTCTGTTCTGAGCTGGGATGCTGAGTCTGTGCCCTTCAGGCTTTTCCAGTGTTTCATTGCATCAAAAACATTTAATATGAGGAAAGCACTTTTGCCAAACATTTGGGACAGAGTCCGAGTCCTCAAACTCATTGCTTTTGTCCTCATGCTTTCAAAGTTTGTTATACCTTAGGGTAACCATTACTAATATGAGTGCTGTATAGTGTACTGTTTTATACTGCCAAGTTTATATTGTTATATAATCTCTCTCTCTCTCACACACACACACACACACACACACACACACACACACACTTTGTGGCAGTGAAAATGTATTTATTTCAGTGTGATGAAAAATTGTGACTGTACAGTTTCATACAATAGTCAAGCATGGCAAATCAGTGTTTTTATCAATAATTATTATTATAATTGTTGAAAACAAAGTTAACAATTACTTTATATTTTTATGAAGGATCTTAATGTGAGTAAAAAGAGGTTTATATCCATCTCTCTAGACTTTTTAACTGTAAACATTTGTTCTTCTCTGTGCTCCATTCATTTCATTCTGGTTACAGTTGTCCCTTGAACCTTTCACAGGAGATTTGGGATGTTTCGGTTTGAGTTCCCCTTTGAGAAACCAACATTAGTCATCCAAGAGAAAGACAGCTGTTGCTAGAAAACAGATTCAATAAAAACAGTAAATATCATTTAGGCAAAACAGGTGTCATTGCAGGAAATGTCAGGAGATTGCAGTGAGCACAGACAAATTTATTATACAAAGGTCACTACATATGGAAAATTGTGGAATATTTTACTGTTGAGTGTGGAACTTAAGCTGAACTGAGGAAAATTTCATTCTGAATAAACAGGTATCTTAAACTGAAAAACTGAAAGCAAATTAACTAAACAGAAAATGGATTATTAGAGCACAGTATTCAGTATTTTTGAAACCTGTACTTTTGTAGTTAGATCTGTACATATTTTACTTACTACTTGAACAATTTGGGCTAGTCTTTGCATGAGGTATGTGAATATTGTTTTATCACAGGCTCCTAGAAAGAAGTCGGTCTGCTATTTGAGTAATAGTTGTAGCTACCCTATATGTTTCACTGCCTTTGCTGTAATATTTTTGGATGGGATGCTGCACTGCTTCCTCCTACTTCTTACAGACTCTGATGCAGAATGCGGTATTGGTGTTATCAGTATTTCAGTATTTTTCCACAGGTCTGCTTCCCAGCTTTTCTTTGTGTAAACCTGACTCCCACTCAGTTGGAGTTCATTATAAGCTAGCTTATCAGTGTAGGAATTATGCACTGCAACAGGAATTCGCCTGATGTGGTGATTTCATCGACCAATTTTACCCAGATACCTGAGGAATGGGTCTAGCTGTACTTTAGCGTTTTCCCCCAGTTAAGAGCACCCTGCTGTTTAAGTCTGGACTATTAGTGAAGTGTCAGGCAAAAAGTGCTGGGTAATTTGATGTTGGCTTATTGTGAATTATAAAATCTACTACTTCTCAGCTGAGAGGTCAGACTATGATCTTATGTAGAAGTCATTTGCTTTGTCTTTCCCGCTACCCACAAGACTCTGTACCAGCATTCTTGTCTAAGTTAGCAAGCTATAGTCTACATTCCTCATAAGGTCCTCCATGAAAAGGTGCAGGGCTCTACACGAAGATGGTACAGACGTCTTTTGATGGTTGGCAGATCCTCCCTCGTGTATCCCACAACAAGGCTGTGTCCAGCTGGCTTGTTTCATGTCACGGTTGGTTAAGGTCTACTGACTGAAGCTTGTTGACTTGTCTGGGTTGGACTGGAGTATGGTCACTCTGTGATGCCATGCGTGAACCCTATTCAACTGCGTAGACATACTGTTTACCTCTGTGCCTTCCTGTGTGCCATAAAAGGGAGTGTTGATGGCAGACTGAATGCTGGTCATTGTTGAGCAAAGGAAATTTCCATCATATATTAATGTTTTATTGGTTCTTCAGGGTAACTACCTTGTTTCAGTCTTGCAATATTTTTAAAATTTGAATAAATAATACAGCCACTTTCTGTTGGTGAAAGAAAAGAGCCCTCATTATATATCGACTAATTTAATTTGAAGGTATATAAGCTGATGTCTGCCTCATGTGGAGAACATAGTGCTGCTTTCTGCAGAGACTTCATTATACTGTTCTTTAAACTAAATTATTGTAACAATGGACCAAAGGTCCTCATGCCAGTAATGGCATGGGCTCCTGTAATATCTCTGCAGCTGACATCCCTGTGTTGAGATGGAAAAGCTCTGTGGGAGGTGTTCCGCTGAGTCTGTGACCCTCCACTAACACAAGGATGTATTTACATCCCTTCTTCCTTTGGGTTGGACACTTGCACTTATCACATTTAATAATGTTTGCAGCACTTGTTACAGCTGTTTGTCAGTACTGTCACATAGCAAGACATAGCTGGATTTATACTGGAGTGGTGTGAGAGAGAGAGAGGGAGAGGGAATCCAAAAGGGGCAGTTCCAGGCTGCAGGCCCATACCTTTAACAGCCTTCTTCTTCATGCCTTCCTCTGACACACAAAGAGCTGCAGTATCAGGCAAACACTGGGCCTTTCATATACAGTTTGTTCACATTTGTAACCCTGGGAGAAAACAGGAACCCAAACTAACTTATAAATGCAGGTCTCCGTGACATGCTAAAGCACAGCAGGTTAAAAATATGGCGAAGGATGACCAGATTAGGAAATGGTTTAAAATACAAATAAGTAGTACATAGTGGAATGGTGTAAAAGTGTCTGTGAGGCAGAAAATAGGAAGGTATTTGTATTTCTTCATACTTGTATATGTTCAAGTTTTGCCTTTCAATCATGTTAAATGGCTACACAAGAAGTATGTAAAACCAGTGGAGACTGTGAAAGAATCTTGTGGGTTCTTTTCCTGCAATTGTTTGTTACTGAGAAAGTACATCCTATTTGGTTAGGGTTACCATGTAATTTTCATGGGATGATGTGGCTTTAATGAGCAAATTGTCAAATGTGTCTCATTGTGTAGGCAGACATGGTTTTGGATAGTGAGCAAGTGTCCTGTCCTGCAGTGGGTGGGATGCACTGCTCTGTGTACACTATCCGTCAAAAGGAGTTTTCAGTGGAGATTATTTTAAACTGTCGGTTCAAAGGTTGACCTACGTGATGACGCAGGACTCTGTGGTGTTTGTGTCTAAACTGAAACTCTGTCTATGAATATAACAAAGGTTTTGGCTGTATAGCAGTTGGCTTACAGGGACGAGTGCTGCTTGGTGTGGCTACCGTTCCTAAATGCTCTGAGTCTTTCGGACAATGCTGCCCACAGGGGCTTGGGTCCCGTGAAGTGGAAAAAAATTGTTGCCTGGAAAAATCCAAGCAAACATTTACACCACAAGTGTTGAGAGCAGTGCAGCACACAGGCAGGAACACTGTTCTCCAAACATTACTGTCCATGTTGGCACACAACTCAGGGCTGAGTGGTTTGTAGGAATGATGCTTGTGTGTTTGTATGTTTACTCCCCATCATCTTCCCCTAACATGCCTGTATGTGTGTTGCTAGCTGTGGAGTATGGCAGCAGGAGGCCTGGCTGGCAGGGAAAGGCCGGGAGAAGCCCACTTCAAACACTGTATGAAAGCGACCAGGCAAGTTTATTCTCACCCTTCACGCATCATCTGAAGCCACTCTGCTCTCCTTCACAATCCAGTTTCTGTAATACATCAGAAGTTGGCAGCTCACCAACTGTGCTCAATCAAAAAAACACAACCCCCCCTAATTATTTGAGGCATTAAATGTTTGACAAATTATTATAGAGCAATTTTTGCACTGGATGAAGTAAAATGAGTAGAAAGAAAAATCCCAATTGCCAACTGAAAGAGCAAATCATTATTATTATTATTCACTCATTTATATTTTTATCAAATAAACCCGCAGCTGGTTTTGGCATTCTGAGTGTTCCTTTTCAATAGAAAAAATAAAATATATCTTTAACAACAAGAAATTTCCGTCGAGGTCAGTATAAATAACCAGACACCTGTTAAGATAGCTACTGTAAATCTTCAGAAAAGCAAATTTTATACATTGTGATTAAATTTTCAACTAAATATGTGAAAAGTTTGAAAATGATGAAAAGTTTGATCCTACTTGCTGGAAACTAGTTTTTGTTCATGAAGTTTGAGCAGGAAATCAGCTAATATCTTCTCAGTTCTTCGACACTTGAAAGCTGCTTCGCTTTCGCTCTTCTCTCCTGTTCCTATGACAGTGTTGCCCAATTCTACTCATACCTTTCACTGCTGCTGTACGTGTATTACTCATGGAATGCATAAACCATTATTTTTAAAACAATAGTTACAATAGAACTACATTATATTCATATGTAACCTGCATAAAATGTAAAATTTCTACACGGTATAAGAAGCAACTTTACTGCTTTTAAGTTTAACGTATTAAATTCAAAGTACAATATTTTTCAGCTGGATTTTTAACTGTTGTCCACCGCAAATGTGTGTTTTGTTACCTGGCTTTGTTGTAGATGTATGAACGATTGTGAGATGTTTATTGCAGTCTAGCACTGTAAGTAACCTTAGATAAGTGTTCCAGCTACACTGATTAGTATGTTGCTTTGGAGAAAAAAAATTTTAAAAGTTAAATGTAAACTTCTTGCACCACACAGCTAGTGTACGGCACAAAATCCAAATTATGTCCTCACAAATGCAAAGAAATTTCTCATAAGACATAATAGGGGTATTAAATGATGTCCCTTTTAAAGTGAAACCATAACAAATGGAATGAGAATCATCTTGGAGTATGAATGTAAATTGTTTTTTAATCATGCCAGAGCTCCATTTTAAAGATGCATGAATCTGACAGAGTAATTTTTACCCCCTGTTTGGATAGTTGTGGAAAGAGAGACTGACCTGTGTCTCGTGTTTCCCTTTAATGACTACTAAACAGCTGGTAAACCACCAGGAATACGGCTAAGCTGTGCCCAGGCATAAATGTTCTGAATGGCTATCCTTCTCAAGCAACGGTGTGCAGTTAAGAAGGAAGAAAGCTGCGTATTCAGGCGCAGAAAAACTATAGGTCAGTAGGTGGAACTGCAGTTAACCTGACAGTTGCTGGTTTAAATTCCTAAATAAGCCCTTTTGTAGTTGTACCTTTGATAAATACAGCTGATCTGAATCGCCTCAGTAAAAATATAGTAGCTAAAAGCTTTATCAGGTCTTCAGTACAGCAAACGTTTTAGACAATTCATTAATTATTTGGCCTTTGTACTTAGGAACTGAGATTCTGGATGCCTAATGAATGTCTAGTTTGGTATGGCTGTCTTGATCTTAGGTTTCAGTCTATTAACAGATGCCTTGTCTTTTCTCCTCCTCTTGACCTCATTCTTTCCATGTTTAAACCTCCCTTTTTCTTTTCCATCGCGTAACCTATTCTGAAATGCCCTATTCTTTGTCTACCGCCACACTTGTGTGGCTTTCCTGCACTCCATGCTGTTTTCCTCATCTCCAGCTGGAGTTGTCCACCCCACAGATGATTCATCAAGCACGCAGAGAACTCCTGGAGGAGATGTGTCGGTCCTACACCAGGAAGCGACGTGTTCTCATTCCAGAGGACATCAAGCACCTCATTGTCGACGATCAGCACGGGCTGCTCTACTGCTATGTACCCAAGGTGGCCTGCACAAACTGGAAGCGCATTCTCATGGTACTGACTGGAGATGGCCGTTACACAGACCCACTTGACATTCCCGCCAACGAGGCACACGTGCCGGGAAACCTGCGCACACTATCGGAGTATAGCACAGTTGAGATCAATCACCGTTTGCGCAATTACTTGAAGTTCATCTTTGTAAGAGAGCCCTTTGAGCGCCTGGTGTCAGCATACCGCAACAAGTTCACGCGCAGCTACAACACTGCCTTCCACAAGCGCTACGGCACCAAGATCGTCCGGCGTTACCGAGTGGACCCGCACGTGGAGGCCCTGGAACATGGTGATGATGTCTCTTTTGAAGAGTTTGTGCGCTACCTGGTGGACCCGCAGACACAGCTGGAGGAGCCCTTCAATGAGCATTGGGAGCGAGTCCACTCACTCTGCCACCCCTGCCTTATCCACTACGATGTTGTGGGCAAGTATGAGACACTGGAGCAGGACTCGCACTACGTGCTGCAGCTGGCTGGCGTGGGGGGCCAGGTGCGCTTCCCCGCATCTGGCAAGAGCACGACAACATCAGAAGACGTGGCTGCCCAGTTCTTCCGCAGCATCAGTCCCCTGTATCAGAGGAGGCTCTACAACCTCTACAGGATGGACTTCCTGCTGTTTAACTACTCTGCACCATCATACCTGAAATTCAGGTTTAGCTGAACCCTTTTAATTTCCCTTTTCATTCAATTTTAATGGAAACTTTTTAGAGATACATTTGGATGCGTGATACATGGTCTGTGCTAACAGGTAAACCTTTCTGGTTCTTGCATGCCAAGAACTTGCAAACAAACAAACTTGACCCACGTCGCACTTTTTTTTTGTACCCCTTTTTATTACGTTTGTTACTCCTTTGCACCACCAACTCCAGTGGGAATAGTTGTTGCTATGAAATGTTTCCTTTGTGAATTTCAACTGTAGAGCTTGCACAGTAGAAGCTTGTGTTCCCATTTTAGCATTTTAGTCAGTGTCTGAGTAGAGGAGGTCGCTACAGCTGTCATTTTTATTTGTTACATTTATTTCCATTTGGTACATGGGGGTTTCTTGCATTTTGTTTGCCCCTGCATATTAGTTGCTTTACAAAATAACAGCAATGAATACATTTAGTCTGCTTTTATTGCTTTAAAAACCTTTTAGAAGCCTACTAGATTGTGCTGGCTATTATCGGTGGAACAGAACAAGCTGAATTTAATTACTAAAGGCAAGATGCTAGATATGGCTTTGTAAGTATAGGGCCTCAGCAGTAGGCATTGATGTGTGAAGAGCTGTTGTCTTTCCCAGGGTGAGAAATGACTGTGGTTGTCTGTGTTGGGTACCAGACAGTGCTGAAGTTGGAGTACATACTCTTATTGACAAAGATGCCCCAGTGAAGGACAAAAATTGTGCAAGAGGAATGCAGCATCACAGACTCTTCTCCATGGTGTTCTTGACAGCTTTGTGGGAAGGCCAGCCTGCCACATGACTGTGAGTCCTGGATGTGTCTGTGTTGTATGAGATGTTTTCTCATTTTATAGTGTCTACTTTTGTCTTAAAAACATTAAAAGGCATCCACTAAGTTTGTTATATGGTTTTGTTAGTGAGAACACAGCAATTTTATCAAAGTATCCAAATCAACCAAGATTAACATTTATTTGTAGTTTGCTCAGCTACATCCACTTTCTGTGAATAGTTGTAATCAAGGATAAATGTGAATATAAAATAAAGGTGCACTACTGGCTACAGCTTAACATGTCTGGACAAATGGAATTTCTATATTTGCTTGCTAGGGGTTTTTCTGAGAAGACTATGATATGGGACACTTCTCCCAACTATTCCAAGTTGGTTTTTCTACCCTGTTAATTTATAAATGAGCAATTGCAACAAATGTATGAAGAACTTCCTTTAATTGCAGGGTGGTCTCTGCTGTATTGCTTGTATCAGAGATGCTTAACTCTGCGCTCAGGTTGTATAAATGGGTGAAGTTATTTGGACTTTGTCAGGGGCAGCCTTGACCACAGTGAGCTAATGGCTGAAGTAATTAAAGGGGGCTGTGGATCAGAAATATACCTTATTAGATAAATTGTTAGAATTATTTTTAGTACGCTGTAGTCCTCTGCATTTGTTTTGACTTAACACAATTTTTTTGCAAGCTATTGGCTCATTATACTAGGATATTAAACAGTATGCTTTTTTCCTTTTTTTTAACAGTTTTAATTATTGAATAAATTTAGCAGAGTAGTAAGTCTTTATTTTTTCCTTTGTTTGTTTATACTTGTATTTAAGTGTGAGGCCTAGAAGACTTTTAACAGATATAGCAAAACTACCCCTTATAAACTACCAAAATATTCTGATTTCAGCAGGGAGAGTGAAAATACAAGCCTTAAAGCAAACAAAGCAAGTTAGCATTCTGTAAATCGAGTGCTTCTAAGCTACAAGAGCACAGCAATTTCATTAAATTTACACACTTTTGTGAACGTTACGTAGTCCTATTGGAAATGCATCTGAAATAAGTATTTGTTCTAGGTATACAAGTGCATTACATCGAACATCCTAGTAATGCAATTTCCTGATCTAACGGCATTGCAGCTTGGGGGGACTGTATAGATTATATTAGGGGAAAAACAAAACCATAGCACATATGCATTAAAAACAATTCAGAAAAGCAAACGTTAATTATATATACACACGTTATAATGCTTAGTACTGTAATCTTTTCACCACAGTTCAGTTTAGACAGGTAATGTAATGTGTACAGCATGATTAGTGCAGAATCCTCAATAATTTAAAAGGGGTCAGCAGTATCAGCCATTGGAGTGACACCCTTTACAAAATCAATTACACTTCAGTCTAAAGGAGTAAGAACTCTTCACGTGCAGTTGTACTTCTAGACGTTTGAATCAGAATTTTTTTTTTGACAGGAGAACAAGGAGGTAAACTGAGAATGGACATGAATGTAGCACAATTTACAAATTTAAAAAAAAAAATTTGCTGCATCTGAGTGGAGTTTGCATGTGTAAATAAGAATCTGTGTGTGTGTGTGAGAGACCAGGCTAGGCACCAAACTGCTGCAACCCTGCTCAGGATTGAGTAGATGGTGATGATTTTATACATATTAAAAATTTATATGTTTTCAATTTCTTATTTTGAAATGCCTGTAACCATATCTATACATATCAGTTTGACTTTCCATATAAGGAACGTTGCCACCCTGGTGAAAATGCTCATTATTATTAATGAATGAACAAACAAACAAACAAACAAACGTGCTGTATGAGCCATAACCAAAAAGCTCAGTTAAGAGTGAATGGTGGAGCACCTACCTGTTTGTCATGGACCGACAGTCCTCGTTTGTTTTAGTTTTACCACAGCTCCTTTAACCTCAAATGACTTCATGACGCATAAAAACATTTCCATTGAGAATCTTCCAATTCGACAAAAAAACAGACAAGGACATTGAGCCCAACTGAGACAGGTGATGTACATGTTCCAGCACAGGCTACTCACAGGTGGAAGGCATGACAAGCACATAGGCAGCATGTGCGAGGTCTGCAGAAGTCAGTAGCTGGATGTCCAGGTGGAGAGAAGGGAAGCAGACCGCTGTATCCTTGCCTGGATCAGTTGAGGTTTAGAGGTCACAAGCCCTAGAGTCCCATGCTTTCTGCAACAGACCAAACTCGGAAACACGCCGCCAGGAGACTCGTACCCAGCAAGTCCCCCAGGGCGGTCAGATATGGAATGGAGAAGTTGTCTGGGTCCAGTCCCCTCTGCCACATCAGATGCACGACCAAGTCAGCCAGGTACAGCAGGATCCCCACCTGAGCAGAGATTCATTCAGCCGTTGTCTGCCATTATCACCATGAAATGTATCTTATCCATCTATCTGTAGGGGACAGTAACAGTCCAGCAAATATGCATAAAAGAGATCCAAACTGAGGCAGTGCAAAACAAACTAATAAATGTTACATTCTGAAGAGAATTCACTTTCTGCTCAATTGAGAGAGTAATGGGAGACAGCATAACTTGACAGAACAATTGCTGCTGGAGCCAAGAAGCGCCACACTACGTGGCCAGAAGTATGTGGACACCCCTTCTAACAGGTTTGGCCATTTGAGCCACCCATTACTAAAAGGTGCATAAAATGAAGCACACAGCCCTGCAGAAGAATGGGTCCTACAGAAGCGCTTAGTGACTGTTAACGTGACACAGTCATTGGATGCCAGCTTTCCAACAAATTAGTGCCGCAGATGCCTGCCCTGCTAGCTCTACCGTTAGTTCTGTTATTGTGAAGTGGAAAAATCTAGGAGCAGCAACAGCTTAACCACCAAGCAAGAGCCCACACAAACTCACAGAGCAGGACCTCTGAATGCTTAAGTGTGCTGTGCATAAAAATCATCTGTCATCATTGCAACTTTCATTGCCGAGTTCCAAAGTGCCTCTGGAAGCAACATTAGCACAAAAACCGCAGGTCACGAGCTTCACGAACTGGGTTTCCATGGCTGAGCAGCTGCACACAACTTTATGATGACCATTTGCAATGCTAAGTGTCAGCTGGGCTGGTGTAAAGCAGGCTGCCTTTGGACACTGAAGCAGAGGAATCATGTTCACTGGCGTGATGAATCCCGCTTCACCATCTGCCATTCTGACAGGCACCAGGGCAACATTGCCTCCCTGCATGCATAGTGCCAACTGTAAAGCTTGGTGGTGGAGGAATAGTGATCTGAGCCCCTTAATTCCAGAGAAGGAAAATCTCAATGCTACAGTGTTCGCTGACACTCGAGAGAACAGTGAGCTTCCAATGTTGTGGCAGCAGTTTGGGGAAGGAGATCCTTTTTCAGCATGATGGTGTCCCTGTGCACAAAGCAAGGGCCATAAAGAAATGGTTTACTAGAGTGGAAGAACTTGACTGGCCTGCAGAGCCCAGACCTGAACCCCATCCAACACCTTTGGGATGAACCAGAACACTGACTGTAAGCCAGACACCATTGCCCAGCATCAGCCTGACCTCAATTGCTGCTCTCATGTCTGAATGACAGCAAATATCCACAGCCATGTTCCAAAACCTAGTGGAAAACCTTCCCAGAAGAATGAAGGCTGCTAGAGCGAAAGGGGAGACCAACTCCATATTGATTCCCATCGTTTTGAAATTAAATGTTCAACAAGCACATATGGGCGTGGTGCTCGCATGTCCACATACTTCGGCCTTGTAGCGTAGTTTAATCCCTTGCTCACCTCATCCAAAAAGAGTTACAAAAATTTGTTTTTATGTATTACGCAAGTGCTTAGTTCATTTATTTTCAATTGGCAAGATGATCCAAAATGTTTTATAAATGGAAGTTTTAAATGCGAATTCACTCCCAGTGTCTTCATGAAATGTTCTAAGTAAAACAGAACAGTTCACTTGCATTTCAACTTTCTAAGTCAGCACCACTCTGTTCCACAACTGAGGGATGAAGTCATGAAGTACCACCCTGGCATGAGATCATAACCTAAATCACCACATAGATTTGTTGCCATGAGGAGGCCTAGAACTGCTCTACTGCTGTGCTGATGATGTATGTGGCCTCCATAGAAGCATAACAATAATGAAACAAGTACCATCTGAGCATGAGGGCACAACTATTTGTTTCACTTAAAAAATACACACTTACCTGCAGCAGCGCTGCCGACAGATAGCAGCAGGTGAAACTCAGCGTGATGGCAGTGTGACCCCCTTGGAGTAGGTGGATGGTGAAGAGAAAGATCAAGTGACCTGGGACCACAAGGAAGAAGAGCACCCTGGCTGACTTAGAGTTGATGCCTGTAGAAACACAGGGGATTGACCTCAAACCCCCTTCGTGCACTACATTAGAACCACATTTGCTTTCACAAGGTGCTGACCTGAAGAGAAGAAGACCATGCAGGGGTTTGGCCAGTGCTCCTGCATCTTGTAGGTCAGCGCCCCTGGAACACCCCAGATGTGCAGGTAGGTGGCAATGCGACTGGCTTGAACTGCCACCAGATTGCCCCCCACACCTACAGAGGGATTTGGGATAAGTAAGTATTCTTAATCCACAAGAGCTGTTTTAGACCATTTAACCATCATAACAAAAAATACAGAACTGCAGTGAACTGTAACATTAATAAAAATTACCCAAAAAAGAATGGAGAAAATGTATTGCTCTTTTCTACTACAGGAAGTTCTGCATTTGAACATCTTGAGACCTTCTGTGCTTGTATATAGCCATCAGAACCACTGCAGATGGGGTGAATGGCGGTAGTTCCACAAAACTTCATTTAGAACCAGGGGGTTGAAAACAATATAAATATTCTTTAAGGGGCCCAAAACTTAGAGCCCTGACAGCCATTCTCAGCAGACTGAAAGTAGTGCATAGTGTAGTACTGGGATGTAGGTTAAGCTGGTGTCTCACAGCTCCTGGACTGCCTGGAGGGTGTGAGGTTTACATCTTCTCCCCTTGTTTGCACCCCTCAAATGTGCAGGGAGGAGGATGGCAAACTACTTCTGTTCTTTTACATGACCTGGAAACCATGGCAGTGGTCGCTTTGCACCAGATTTGACTGGTACCAAGGACAAGGATACCGACCTAATGACTGAAATGCTGTAGTAATATATCCAGCTGTATAGAATCATTTAAATTGAATTTGGTAGGGATAAATATGTCAAAATAATTACATTTCTGGAATAAAAATGTCAATGAAAACCATTGCATGCATGTGTGCAAGTATCAATGTGGCCCTTTTTATTTTGTTCAGGAACTTCACAGGCACATGGTCAGTGTCCATCCTCTGAGGGGCCTGGCAGGAGTTCCATGCCCACAGCAGCAGAAGAAACCAGCTGGGACAGAATGGCCAAATAATCACCTCAGTAGTTAAAGACCTAGCCCTACAGTAGCCTACAGAAGAAAACAAGGGTTTGGGAGCTCGGATGCAGAACAGGTATGCATGTTAGTCTGCATGTTAGTCATTTCATTGCTATTAATGCAATATTGGAAGACAGGGAGCTGAAAATACTGCAAAACACTCAAAGTTGCTGTCTAAGCACATTTCAAATCTAAAAAGATTTCTTTTCATTCTTATTGATAATGGCATTCTGCAATGATCTGGGAATTTCAAAAAAAAATTTTTAAACAGCTACAAACAAAAATAATTATTCTAAGCAGCCTTTTTGTTCGTCCACAAATTTTAACTGGATTGTTATTTATTTCAAAGCACCAAATAAGAGTGGGGAAGGGATGGCACACGTGAACCTTTAGCGTGTAGAAGACAGACATGGTTATAACTGGACTGGCAAACTGATGTAGTGGTTTCAATATTTATGAAAGTGGGCTGGAGGGTGTGTTCCAACCAGAAGGGATCACCAGAATACTGGAAGAGGATCTCAGATTTAGAAGGAACAAAGCAAATTTCCTGAAACTGTGTCTGGAAAACTTGTGTTTCCATTATTATTCCGCTGCCTTTGCATTATGCCTTAATCATTTTTTGGGGTCATGCTCCCACTTACCATTGATGACTGGTGTGAAGATGGCCATACCCTCAAAGTTTGGGTCGCTCACAGTCTTGTCCAGAATCAGGCCCCCGAAGCTGAGGAGAGATGATGGAAAGTCAGAGTGGGCTGAAGATGGACCATGTAGAAGAGTGACAGGAACGGAGAAGAGTACAAATGACAGATGGAGAAATGTGAGGCATTAAGCGACCGCTGCACCACCAACAAGAACGAGCAGGCTGACCATCCCAGCCCTTTAAAGAAAGAAAACATATGAGGCGGAAAATGCGGAACAGTTGAGCTCTGGTGGAGCATGACTGTCAGTGTGACGTTTTCTTCCCCTGCAGACATGCCAGCTGGCTGTAAGCTCAGCAAATCTGGCTCTGGGAAGCTGTTCTTAGTATAAAGCCATGAAATTCACTTCACTTAACAGAAGCAAAGTACTTGAGCATTACAGATCAATTTGCATGGTGAGACAAATTATTGCACAGAAAAAGAATTTCAGCCCAGGGTATTCCAGCCTGTAGAGATTAATACCTGCTGATGGACATGGCCACGATGACAGGCTGCCACCCAGACTTTAGGACCTCACTGGTGTGGGGGCTACGGTGGGCCAGGACCACCCAGAGGGGAATCAATATTAGGAAGAATCCACAGAGTAAAGGGGACAGGTACCAAATGCCTGAAAGACATGGACAGGTAGGTCAGCACAGTAACTTCCCTTCAGATGTTCTAAACCACTATTATTCTAACTACTAGTATTCTAAGCCTGAGACCCTCTTGGGAACTGTATGCAGGACAGAGGTAAAGGACATGAACTTGTAACCATAAGGTTCAAGATTCTCTTCCTTTACTGAGAAGAGAATCCATGAGAAGATGCTTTAGACAAACACACATTAAGCAAAGCAATAATAGATTTTCACAGATGCAGCTATAAAGAAATGCAGTAAAAACCTGTGTCTGAAAAACTTCGTCTCAAACCAAAGGTTAGTTACATGAAGACACATTTACTTTATTTCGGGTCTGTTTGGATTTTTCTCTCTGGATGTTTGACTCGGGATCCTAAACTTGATCTTTCCAGTTGCAGTTGCATTTAGACATAAGTGATGTGAAACCATTATGATTTTTCTTCCCCAAGAAGGTTCATCAGAAAATAAAAGATAAAATGGACAGATGAGTAAGTCCCTCTTTGTCCTGTTGCATCTATTCAATGTGCTGTAGTCAGTCATGTGCAGTTATGTGTTTTTGTGCTTCCTCTGCATTGGTACTCAGGAGGCCTCACGAGGTCTTCAGCTGCAACAAGGTTCTGCTGACATCTACCGGTGCAATGAAGTCCCCCCAGTTCACGTCACTCCACCAAAAATTTGTGGTAACCCCCCCCCCCAATTATCTTACAGATTAAGTCCTCATCACCAACACAAGATAAGCGTAGAGCTGCATCATACCAACATTCCCAGGTGAGGCTCATGCTGCCAGAGTTAATGATGGGCAAAGTTGCAGACAGAAATGCAGTGTGTGTGTGTGTGTGGGGGGGGGGGGGGG
>UFQX01000075.1:690407-824816 GCA_900497675.1 Arapaima gigas
CAGGGGGGGGGGGGGGGGGGGGGTTAATTCTCCAGTATAGTGGGCTGAACTATTTACAGACAGATATGCAACATAAAACACAAAAAGGGTGCAACTGCAAACTATCACGTGTGCAGCTGTTGCACTCTGCTTTATACATCTCCCTTCTAGTAAGGACTGCGGTACAAAAAAAACAGACAGTATCGTCACTTGTGGTAACCTGACCTAACTCTGCATTTGCATGGCCACAAACAGTGTTGTGATGTTGTAATATTGGGATTCCAGCTCTGTGTTGGATGTTTTAAAGTTGCCCTACTGGGACAGCCTAGTCTGCCACAAACTGCCCTGTTACCCTAAGTTGATGTTCTGAATTGAAATAGCGGAATGATTCAAAGCTCCATAGGGCTCCTCAGGAGGGCTGAGCACACAAGTTCATGTCCTTCATCATCACCCCCTGCTCTTGTGATTAACTTTTAAAGGACCGTTTTTGTTTGTTTGAAGAACTTTCCCATGAGAGAATAATCATGAAAAATGCATGTAACTTTTTTGTCTGGTGCTGACAGCCACATCAAGCACCAGTAGTGCCACCACCAACGGACTTACCTCTATATTGGAAGAGAGCACTGCTGACTGCAGCCAGAAGAGAAAGAGTGATGAGGTCCCCCAGGCTGGCAGCAATGGGAGTCGCCACGTTGTCTGGGTTGATGCCCATCTTCCTGGAGCCAATGATCACCCCAACCATCACGAGGCCTACAGAAACCCGCAACCAGGAGGATCGGTCAGGCAGGCAGGTCAGGTGTTAGGGTTCTGTATATCCCAGCAACAAGGCTCCCATAGAGATTTTACCATAGTGCATTGCTCTCCTTTACCATGTGACTTTTACATTGCTAACTGGATACCAAGACAAAGAACAACTGCATATTTAAGTTTTCACTTACTGTGATACTGATACTGTGATAGAGATACTGCACTGCTCAGAATACTGTCAAAAATCAGTGTCCATGGCAACATAAGGAAAACAGAATATTAAATTTAAAAAAAAATTTTTTTTTAAAAATCAGCAAATAATTCCAGATCAATAGGCTTAAAGAGTTTACCTAGTGAAAGAGCAGCCACAAAGGCTGTGGTCACACTGCTAGCGCACACCATGACTGCATGACCCAATTCGACCCCTCCTCTGGTGATGGTACCCAGCCCCACCGCTGCCAAAGCAGCTAGGAAGCCCACAACTGTAGCCTGTACCTGCAGAGAGGAGAAGGACATTCATAGGTTCACTGACCTGTACATCCAGGGCATCTTCTGGCCTCCACTTAGTTATGGGGCAGTTGCACTAGCAGGACATGTACAAGAACAAAATTTAAAATAAAAATGCAGTACCTAGCACAGCAGTGAAGGACAGAGACTTGTAACCTCAGGGTTGTGGATTGAGGTCCCTCGAGCTGCTGCTATACCCTTGAGTCATGTATAACCTAAATCTGTGGTGCAGCAGCAGCAGCTTTACTCAACAATTACACATTAAAAAGTGCAGCAACTGGTGACCCGGTTAGAACGGTGCCTTTCAGGCTGAACATTTTTAGTTCGAATCACCCTCCAGCTCTAGTACCCTTGACCAAGGTGCTTACGCTGAACACCCTGTACACAGTAAATATGCAAATCAATGTAAAGTTGCTCTGTCCATCATTGCAAGCCTGATTGACCGAAAGCATCGGAGGAGGTTAAACGAAATGGGTCAGTGCGGTTTATGTAACAGTGAAAATGAGCTGCTCTCCATACAATGAAGACTGTTACGCAAAAGCACACGAACACGGTGATTTAGTAGGTTCCCCTCCACACAGTTCCCTCAAGCAGTGTAGATATTTACACAGTAACTTCCCCTTTGATACCCTGTAGCAGATATTTTACATCTTAAATGTTTACTCAGATCACATTAAACACAATCTAATCACAGATATATGGTTATAATATTCAGACCTCTTTTTTCCCCCCGCCCAATTTAAAAAGCCCTATTTGGGTTTTCTTATTTAACTCAAATTTACATAACAATCCTGCACTTCCCTGCATCCTGCCTGCCTGCAGCATCTCGCTTCTTCCCAGCTGGCATTGTGTTCATTTGCTAGACTTCTACTGTTTATTTGTTGCTTCACTGTGTACAGCATGTGTTGCACCCACATTATTAACACAAGTTTGGTGAATAGTTTGGAAATGCAGTTAATTATCCTGTTTACTTAGATTTCAATCATCTTGTTTTAAATGTTTTTTAAATGTTTTAAAAAACATGTGACTGAAGAAGCAGTAAGGTACCTGAACGAGTGCCAGGTTACTACACACCATCCTCCACTGTTGCTCAGGCTTGTCCATTTGTCCAGTATTAGCCTAGAAAAGGACGAGGTCGAATGACAGTGGTTAAATGTTAAAGGTTTGCAGTGAAGCAGGCGAGAGGGGAGCCCGGCTGCGAAGCTGGTTTCCTCTTACAGCAGTGGAGAGCCGAGATGCCAGCGTCATTTCCAGGTTCCCCTTCAGTCCCACCAAGGCTGGCACCAGGATGAACACCTCGGTGATCGTCTGAAACACGTCCCAGTGCTGGAGAAAACAGGAGAACACAAGCAGGGTGGGTAGTGCGTGTACATTCCAGTCAGGTCTGCCTCATAGGGCCTGCACTGTTCAGCTGTGGGTTCGAATCCAGCTGTGGGGAGTTTGCATGTTCTCCCTGGGTCTGTGTGGGTTTCTTCCCACAGTCCAAACACATGCATTACAGCATTATTGGTCCATCAACACTTATATGCACATATAAACAAATACGTATTTACACACACACGCACACACACACACACACACACACACACACACAAACGCCATAACCTACATTGCATGTCTATAAATTGCTGGAATGTACAAAGTAAATGGGGAAATGTCTCCGGAGGAGCAGAAGTTATTTTTGTCTCTCCTATCCCCCCTCGGCTCCTGTCCTGCCGGGTCCCGTCACCCAAGACGGGTTTCATTTTGGAGCCCTGCAAACCCTGTCTCTCTTTCAAGAAGCCCTAGCCAGCCATCAGTCAATATTCACTGCTGCAGTGTTTCTCCCCCTTTCTGTTTCCATCTTACAATCTTAGACACTTCTGCTCATGAATATTCCATCTGTGGAGACAGCCTTTGTTCCAGGACAATTACATAAAAACAGAAATTACTAATTTCCTGATAGGCGCTCCAACTCACTCCTATGTGTTGGAATATAAATCTTACTTGTAAATAACACTTTTGCACTTGCCACATATATCTGCACTGATTTATGCCATAAGTTCAGTCATTTTATTTTATTTTTTTTTTTGTATAGGAAGTAACAGGAACTGGACAACAAGCAGAAAAGAATCATTGATGATTTAATGCAGTGTGACCTTCTGTTTGGCCCTAGCTACCCTGGCTGAGGTTAGCACTCTGTGAATGATTCATCCCCACTCACTCAAAAGGGGCCGGGGGGGTGGTGATGCAGTTCCACTCATGACGCAGCAGCATTCGCAGCCTCACAAACACATCCCCGAAGGCTGGCCAGACGACTACAACACCGCCTCCCCCGGGGAGGAGGGGAGCTGCGGCAGGAAGGTCGGCGCGTCCGATTCCTGGTCAACACTGCAGACCAGCAGCTCTCACCATCTCAAGTATTCGCTCTCGACCATTTGCTTCAAGCCCCCCCGACAACCAAACAAACAGTCACAGTGCAGCCTAGTAAAAGTCATCCGTGGGGTGCAAACGCACATAGACCCACAGGTAGACTAACACGCACAGGCTGAGAAGTTCACAGATACACTGATCCACAAACCAGATCCAGGCAGATTCACGGACGGTCCAAACCACTGACACACTCAGAGCTTCAGATGGAGAACAACTGACACACACAGACCCTCAGACCCCCAAACGCTGACACATAGACACACTGACAGAGTCCCTACTTGCACTGTGTCCATGACCACTCCAGCAGCCACCATGCCAAACCCGGCAAGCAGATACGGCAGCAGCACCTGAGCTGCAATATGGCAGGAAGTCTCTGCCGGGGAACTGTGGGTGAATCGCGTCACCTTACAGGTGAAACCCCGTAGCTTGCTGCCCTCATAGCGGAGCTCCAGCGTCAAGCATGTTACAGCCATGGCCACCTTAACCACCATCCCATATCCTTCTCATTGGGATGTTAAGTTCTCAAAAATGTGAGCTACTGGGGAGAAAAAAAAACTATTCTTAACCTAATTAAACATATTCAAACAAGTCATCTAGTATTTTGTCAGTGTGAAAACAACATGTGGAAGCCTTTGTCCGCCGTTTTCTGGTTCAGATCACCACATGGGAGCTTTAAAGGAAAACATCCACTCTTCCACCTGTTGCTTTCCATTTTAACTCTGTGTTAATATTGGCAGGGAACCGGAGCAGGAGCGGTTGCTTCTGAGAGACTTGGGAGACGCTGTCCTCATCTCGCTGTGGAGGTCACACTAGCCGGTCCTTCCTCAGGGCACAGATGCACCTCACAGCGAAGCCGCTTCTCATCACTCACGCTTCGCTGGCCAGGAGGCAGGTGACAGACGGCCGCCGGTCCAGCCCTGGCCTCTCGCCATGCCGGAGGAAAGTCCACACCCTCCGGAGGAGCAGCCCATACGAGGCGGTTAACTTCTTAGCCGGCCTGCACTTTTTCTGCGTGCCCTCGCCGAGCCTCTCGCAGCCGTCCGTCATCTTGGACGCAGATCGGTGGCTTGTCAGTCGCAGATCGGCACGGCTAGCGGGACGACAGCTCCAGCAGTAAGTGACCTGCTCTAACTTCCACCCCTCGCTATCCTCTCACTCTCTGGCGGCTCCAGCTCCTGCCCAGGTGTCAACATCAGCGGAGTTCTCTTCAGGAACAGTAGTCCAGTTCACAACTTGGGAGCTTCTTGTGGACAAGGGCAGAGACAGAGAAGAGGACACAGCGACCACACAGCAGAGCTGCCTCACTCCCTCCCCTCATTCATGACGCACAATCGTTGTCACTCCGTCCCCTTGATGCCTCCGGGGAGACAGGTGCAGTGCCTGTCACAGACACACGCCGTGTCTCCTTGGTGACTTAGCCAGTCTTCCCAGTGTCTTGAGTGAGGGTGGCATAACCAGGCTGAGGAGCTCGGTGCCGGGTTCCAATTCCTCCCCTGGTTTCGCAACCTGATGTGCGTCCTGCTGCTTCCTCCCTCCCTGTGCTGAGAGAGAGAGAGAGAAAGAGAGAGAGAGAGAGAGCTGGGATCCCTACAGATCTAACTGGAGTCCCCCATCCCCCATCCCCCTCCTTCCTCATCTCCCTCCTCCTGGTTACCGGCTGGCACGGTGGTGTGCAGGCAGGTAGTCGTGACAGCCAGAGGACACAGCAGATGCTGGTGCTGAGGTGCAGCAGAAGACCATCCTGGAGGGGGGGGGTGTCCTTCCTGCGCCCAGATGCTTTTCACAAACACACCTTCTCTCCACTTCTCCCTTACATTTATTACTTCTCACTACAACTTGCAGCCGACATAACGTTTTCAGCCAACTGCTTGCACAGTAAAGATTGCTTAAGTAAAATAATATTTTTAAAAATCTGTAATTATATTACATACAGCTATCAACTTAATCTCTGTATCTGCAAATTTTTTTTCATAATTTTTACCCCAAATTCACTATTCAAATCGCAAACCGGCTCTACCGAATCGGCACCTTTTTTGGTGTGTTAACTGAATGGATGGGACGCAGTAGGGTAATGAACAGTAAAAGTTATGAGGATTTCCCTGGATCCCTGTTTCACTTGTTTGGGAGAACTGACCACATTAAAAGTAGAAATTGCCTTGAAGGAGTAATTCTGTACCTGGATCTTTCAGCACGAAACTCCCCTGGGAATTTTGACTGTGGTAAAAAGCAAGTCAGGGAAGGTAATCACTGCACTGCAGTCGTATCCCAGCTGTTCTCCCTGCAAGACTGTGCTGTGTCCTCGCATCACCAGTGTCTTCCCCACATCAAGTCAAAATGTCTTCTAAGAAACTGGAAAAGCTTGTGAAGAAATGCTTGGTGGTGGTTTTATAGGCGTTTGAGTGTTTTAGAGATATTTGGGAAAACTGAAATGTGGGGATTTTTCCCCATTAAAAACAATGGAAAACAGGCTTCTGCCATCAGACACGTTTTCAGGGATGGAACAGCGATTGTATAGTAATTTGTAGTTGTACATTTTAAGTTGGTGAACTCAGATTAATTCACGTTTCATTTATCCATTCATTCATTGACTAACTATTTGGGTTATTAGAGTTGCCCATTTCTACTGCGGCCTTTTACAGTAACACGTCACTTAACGCTGCCCATTTAGCACCATTTTCTTCTGATTTTTACCCCACGCGCTGGCCCTGCTCTGAGTTCCATGGCACACAGCCACTCAACTCGCAGGCACCAGGACCTTTGCCTCACCCACCTTGCACGTTTCTTCTAATCTCAACGCTTTGCAATAGCTGAACGTCATTTCTGTGCACATTATCGTGATAAACCCACACTGAGGATTCTGCTCAGCTGAGGAAGAGAAGTCCCACCTTACTCTCTTTTTACCGGATTGCTTTTCCACCGTTTCAAATATCCCCACATTTTCACAGACGCTTATGAAACCCAATTGTGACGATAAATCAGAAACAGCTATTTATGTTTTCCTGACAAGATTCTCAATAAAAGTTCATTCTTGTTCTACTGTATTTGCATTTTCACCTCTATTAATATTAAAATATCCCAATTTATTGCCATTTCAGTAACTGCTCCGCTTTCTAGGAACACATCCTGACTGCTAACCAGGGTATTACTCTGCTCATTTAGTAGCTGTTAATGGCTCATGTAACATTGCCCCAAAAACACCGCAGCCAAGCAAAGAGTCGAGGTTTGCTGACATGGCCTCGGTGGGGAAGCATCAGCCAGGTTTTGCCACAGCTCGAGGCGGAGCCTTGAAACTCAGACCAGTTCACAGTATTGTCTGTTTGGATAAATTAACTACGTAAATATATTTGTTATGAACAATTGCTTGTCCAGGGTCACAGCGGCCCGGTGTCCATCCTGGAGGTTTGGGACGTGAGGGAGGGTGCAGCTTGGACAGGGATCCAGTCTGTCAGGGCTGAATGGAAATATTAATATGCACATTGCGGTGGCTGAGGAGGGCGGGTTCCCTCCGGGTCTGAGGGCCACCTACTGCCCTTCCTCCACTCACCTTCCTGACCTCAGCTTTACCAAGGCAGCCTTTAGCAGCCCGGCATTCTCATTCTCCCCGTCTTTCTTCCCTACCTCTGGAACGTTCCCCAGTCTTAACATTCATTTCCAGAATGCAGGAAAATAATCTAAATAAGCCACACTGCTGCCAGCTGGTTTCAGCCCAAAAGCATCACTTACTTATGTTTGTGGTGCTGGAAGCTGTGGAAGATTCCGGGCCGCTACAAATGAGCAAAGTTGCCTGTGAAAACTAAGATCCACACAACAGTAATAAACTGAACGCATATTTTAAGACTCTAATATTGCACACGAATTAGTTGGTGCTGCTCAGTTAAGAAGGAAACAAGTTATTCTCAGCTCTTAGAAAACTCTGTTCTGGGAAGTCTGAGAAAATGAAGTGTTGCAGCCAGTAGGACCTAGTTTTCTCACCAACCCAGCATGACAGCTAATAGAAAAGTGTGAAGACAAACAGGAGAAGTCTGTGTCTCCTCTAGAAAACCTCAGCTGAGGGTCTAACAAAGCCACTTGTCCTGAAGCCCAGAGCAGAGGCAGCAGCTCATCTCCCACTCGCTGTCATTACCTTCATTAAATTCACAAGGTCCTTCAGCAGAGTTTCCATAAATGCATCTGTTTACGCCACTTATTTTTGTGCAGACTGTTAAAGTTCTGCATTAAATGCTCAGGCATTAGAAAACTGAGCTGGACGTGGCGGTTAAATGACGTCCACTGGCTCTGGATTATCAGACCCAGCAGGGCACTGCAACCTCCGCTGCCGGTCACCCAGGTCACGCACAGGGATCGTTTCCCCGAATCTACACACGTGACACCAAGTTCTGAATCTCCCATGAGGGAAAACTACAACAAACGGAAAATTTGTGGTGGAACGCTAATAAAATGCGTAATACAAGAGACAACCCACATTTCTGCTGAAAGACGGTTGCGCATACGGACACAGTGAATCACCTGAGCAAATGGAACATCATTATCACCTCCGCTCGGCTCACTCGGAACGTCATTTTCACCTCAGCTCACCTCACTGCCGTTGCCCGAGCGCATTGGGCACAAATTCACACCGAGCAGCACAGTGTTGGAAGCCCGTGTTCCGTCCGAGACACCGCTTGTCTGATATGTGCGAGCAGTGGGACGTACCTGAACACGGTCCAGGACCACCCCCGCCAGCACCATCCCCAGCCCCGCCAGCAAGTATGGGAGAAGGACCTGGGAGCCGATGGCCTTGAAGGACTCCTCCCTCCTGCTGGAGAGGACCACAAAGCCATTCCTGTGGATTCCTGTCTCCTGGGGCATGGCTGAAGGAAGCTGTGGGCACAGTGCTGTCAGATGTCCATCACCCAGATGAGCTGGGCTTTGTGAGGTCAACAGTCCAAAAGGTTGCTGTATAAAAACACCTCCTGCTGGGGTCAGAAAGCTAAGCAGAGATTCACAGTAATTCCAGCAGACATTCGTATTCTTACTGCACACCAGTGTGTGGTGTTAATCTGTACATTGTAAACTAAACACTAGTAAATAGCTCATAAGTTAGCGTTAAACAATTTTAAGATGAAACAGCTGTAAAAAAGCTGTATTAACCATCAAACTGCTTTCATACAATTAATATCCACGTCCATTATGAGGGAATCACTTACTGTGCACCTTCAAGTAGACGTCAACTGGAACTTCACTACACACCACCTCTACTGTACTTTTACTCTGCTGCTGCAGCGAGTTAGGCAGAGGTTACCGCAAGTTACATTTATAGTTGTGTAAATAATGCGAAAATTCATTTAAAAATACCTTAAAGCACTTAACGGTTTCCAAAAATCATTTAAAAAATAATGGAGAAAAAGTGAAATCCACTCCATCCTAAGCAGCTACCATTTTGCCCCCTGACAAAAATCACTGTTCCCCAAATTGTTTCTTTTGTTTTTACACCCAGACAAAAATGATAAATGCAATTACATGCATCATCCCAGAGACATGAGTGAAAACATCCCAGACAATAGTAGAAAAAGCAACTATAACAGCAGGTACAAAAATGATTAAAATGTCCAAAACAGAACCTTATAAACTCTCAAAAAAGTAAAACACACTACTTTCTTACAGGACTTGCGTTGCTGAAACATCTTTCATATCTACTGCACATTTACAGAAAAATACATCTCGGATGCTGATGATGTCATGACAATCCTTATTTTAAGATTCTCCCAGTACCTGGGCTAATCCTGAAGTTACTTATATTTGCTTGTTGAGTGCATTTCAATATATCTTCTGCAAAACACTTTAGCTGCCTATGAAAGGTAGTATATAAATAACATGAATAAAGATTTATTTATGGGGCTTAGACTGGAAAGCACATTAACACTGAATTTTCACAGGGGCCCATTAGTTTGTAGCACGCACTTCTGTAACATCCCTTAGGAAACGTCCTGTCTTTTAAAACGTAACTGGCCACTTTATTAAGTCTAGGTTTTGACGAAGCTTCTCCATAGCTGACAAATAGAAGGAAGACGTCACGTGACCCTAAAGCCAGAGGAAACGGGAAGTTATTGCAGATTGAGAGACATGAGAAAACTTGACATACGGAGAATTTAGCTGTTGAAAGGAAAGACAGCATCATCTGCTAACTGCTCCACACACACACACACAGAGATTTTTGTATAGTTTATTGTTTTTTTTAAAAACACATTTTTACACTTTTGGATGATATTGTGATGCTGGCAATTTATTTATTTATAATCAAGACTGTGCTGTGTTGAGCAGATTGGTGAGTAATGGTATTAAAAATCACATTGTGTCCTAGCAAAAATGTGTAAATATGACATGTAGAGATGACTGCATAATAATGCCACTGAAATTGTTGTAAAAAGCGAGGATAAAAAAAATTACACAGATCAGGAACATTTGAGGCTTTTTCAGTTTCATACTAAATAAATGACACATAGAAATTCACATTCCTATATCAGGAAAACTAAGCAAAAATTCCAATTTCCTCTGATTAGTCATTATCGCTATAAAAATGAAACACCTGGATTTTCACTTACACTAAAAAAGCAATTGTTTTTGAAAAGAAACCAGTAGTAAAATTTATCTCATTAGAAAACCTTAGAAGGTTAAAGGTCCATTTGCAATTATGTAAACCTTTTCCAGAGTCATGCAGTCTTCTGCTACTCACGCTTTCACAGTTTTTTATGATTTTACATCATATTAAAATGTTAAGCTAGTAGTTGATATTCACAAAAAGAGTACAAAAATTGACAACCTGACTAAAGTTGGTTTGTATTCTGCGTGTAGAGAAAAAAGGAACTAGTTTGTGTGATACAAGCAGATGTAACATTTCATTTTAATACTAAAATTATGTAAGATTTAATCAGATCTATGCATATCCTGCATTGGTAAAAAGTCACCAAGTGGGGGGGGGGGGGCTACCATTTTTTCACAGTTTAACATCCCACGTGGTCTCGTGGAGATGGCAGACAGGACGTATGTGTGAGGAGGATTCAGTACTCAATGGTCACAGCTTTTGTCTTCAGATATTCGTTGAGAGCCTCTTCCCCTGGTGGAAAACACACACAAACAGAGGTCAGAGCAAGAAACCAGAGCTCTCACCTGAAAACCACTCTGGAAACAAACTGCAAGGACTAAGCTGAATGGGCCGTGCAAGAGTTAAGTTAAGTTCAGGATCATCAATACATGAAATAGACACAACTCTTGCACTTTTCTACAAAAGAAATGAAGAATTTGGATTATGCAGCATTTTCCCCAAGAAATATGTATAGTTTCTGCAGTCAAATATGCATGGAAACCGTTTCATGCACACACATTTCCCAGCAAGCAGTCTCTCTTCCAGGATCTGAATCGACTGGCGTGAAGCCAGTGGCCATTTTCTAGACTCACCCAAGTCCTTGCCGAAGCCGGACTGCTTGAAGCCGCCGAAGGGAGCGGCCACGTCTGTCTTGTTGTAGGTGTTGACAAAAACAGTCCCTGCCTCCAGTCTCTCGCTGACATACAGGGCCTTGCTGATGTCGCGCGTAAACACACCTGACGCCAGCCCAAACTCCGTGGCATTCGCTCTCTTGAGCACGCCATCCACATCGCTGGCATGGACACACACACACACACACACACACACACACACACACACACACGTTTCAGCAGTGGTTTCTCGCTGCTAACTGCCATCTTGCATACATATACATTGCAATATTTAATCTTAGTATCTACATAACATTAACAGCTACAACCACCTATTTGGGACAATATATTTCTGAACTTGTTATATGAGGTGTTTCCACATTTAAATACATGAAAATTATTACTTAATTTATTATTTATCAATTATTTTCACCATAGCCACTTGTTTCCCCTCAAACAAATTTGGTGCTTGAATATTCATAGCAATAACCCACTGTTTAAAAAAAAAAAAAAAAAAAAAAAAAAAAAAAAACTGCCATGAGTGGAACGGTTGTCATTTTACAACTTTGCGGGTTATGGTCCCTAAAACACAGGGTGNTTTAAAAAAAAAAAAAAAAAAAAAAAAAAAAAAAAACTGCCATGAGTGGAACGGTTGTCATTTTACAACTTTGCGGGTTATGGTCCCTAAAACACAGGGTGGATATAAATTTATATTATAAAAACAAGTTTGGCAGAGGAGGAGGAACCACGCCACATCCTGCCACTTTCCAGCTGGCCTCCCCTCAGCTATTACCCGTCTTTGAACTTGGAGATGATCATGACAGGTCCAAAGGACTCTTCCTGGGCAATGAACATGTCGTCCTGCACGTCTGTGAATACGGTTGGCTCAAAGAAGAACCCTGAGAAGGAGAGAGGAGGGAATCGAGCAAGTTCTAGAAGGGGATCGCTTTGGAAGTGTTGATCGGTTTCGCTTAAGCGTGGTGTTCTTGATCTACTTTCAAACTGTCCTTGTGGAAAAGGCATCACTCAGAAAGGTGACTCATATGCAAATCCACAGAACAGAGGACTTATGTGCTCAACTGAGAAATCCTGCATTTATAAGTGTTGCCCTTGCAGAGTCCAAGCACACCGCATTCCTCTCACCTGGTCGCTCCACCTGCTTGCCTCCACACACCAGCTTGGCACCTTCTTTAACCCCCTTCTCGCAGTACTGCACCAACTTGTCCAGGTGGGCTTTATGGTTCTGGGGCCCATGGTCTGTGGACCGGTCCAGTGGATCTCCAATTTTCATCTTCTTCACTTCCTCCACCTGCAGAAGCCAACCCCGCAGTACCATCAAATAAAACCATCCACTGCACACGTACCTCTGCTCACAGCGGACGTAGAGCACGATGCCGATTAGTCATTTCTGACTTCTGTTCTGCTTGTCATTATTTCATTACAGTTTGGGAACCACAGCCAGGAACATGTATGAGTAAGAAAGGGCTTGAGGAGAGACTAGACACCCACCATTCGCTGAACAAACTGGTCATGGATGGACTCTTCCACAAAGAGTCTTCCAGCGGCGATACAATTCTCTCCCTTGTTGAAGAAGACCGAGCTCATGCCCTAGACACACACACACACACACACACAGCAGGCATTAGCACTTGCTCAGACTGGCCGAGGCAGTACAAATATACTCAACAGACACAATGTGAGAAGAGGACAGTGGCTGGAAGAGACCTGGCTACCGACAGAGCCTACCATGCGCACAGCCTTGTCCATGTCACAGTCACTGAAGATGATGAGTGGTGATTTGCCCCCCAGCTCCAAGGACACCTTCTTCACATTGCTGACAGCACAGCTGTGAGGTCAGACAGACAATGTGATTCTCTGATCCGCAGTCACAGCTGGGGCCAAAGGTCAAGTCTATGATCACAGTGTGGGGTGAATCGTCTTACCTCTTCATGATCTGCTTGCCAATCTGAGTGGAGCCAGTGAAGCCCAGCTTGCGCACGTCGGGGTGGTCGGACAGACGCTGACCTACCAAGGATCCTGGGAGTGAGAGGACCAAAGAAACAAATATTTGAACATTTAGGGATAACATTTTCCACCGACTACATGCAAAAGCTATAATTAAAAAAAGCACAAAGAATCTTCTTTTCACAGCACAGTTTACAGGCCTTGTACTTCATTGGCTGTCGTGTGTAACTTGGAACAAATTGAATCGCTTGTTTCAGGTCCATCCACAGAATGAAAAGTTTAGAAACGTGTTTCCAGTCAATATGAATGTAACCATATAAGAGGTCAAAAATTTAGTATTTGAATCTTCAGCAGCTTGTAGAAGCTCTCATATCACACTGGAAACCCTGTCAACACACAGGAAGCCCCTTTTTAAATAAACCACACCATAGTAACACTACATTCTTACTGTGTCTCCCTGTTCTGGGCTCCCCACCCCCAACAGTAAAATCAGGAGCAACGCAATTAACCCTCAAAGTTTTGCCTTATCGTGTTTGTATTTTTAGCTTAATTTAATTTTTGCTGCCTAAAACCACAATGGAATTGGCTCCTTTACTACACTGCAAGCTTCCGTTTTCTAATTCCTCATTGAGAAGCAGAGCAAAGAAACACACGGACAGACACCTGAAATTCACTGAGAGTAGCATCCTACCTGCCCCAGGGAGGATGTTGACCACCCCTTTGGGGAAACCTGCCCTCGCTGTGAGCTCTGCAAACTTCACTGCCGTCAAGGGCGTCACCTGCAGGACGACACACGTGGTAGCAGTTCTGAAACGTAAACAATACCTAACAAACAGATTAAAATGTACAAAAAAAAAGACAGAAAAATGTTGCACACAACATATAAAGGGTGAATATTAGTGCTGATGAGATACAAATAATGGGTCAAAGTTAGATGGTTTTCATGGCAATGACTTAATGGCAAACATAATAAATCTTACATAAACCCATATAGGGGGTACAAATTATACGCTTTGTTATATGAAGAGACAAAACTAACATTTGTACAGCTATGTTTTTTTTAACCAGTTATGATTTTTTTTTTTTTTAACACTGGAAATAAAAAAGCCCTCATGTTATTACCGTGTTGAAATCTCACCTACTGGAACAGAGAAATTGACTCAGATCTCATTTGAAAGTACAGTAAACACCCTGCCCTGCTGTAGTGATCATGTTATAATGTTACAGCACACATCTACACCGCGCTGTGAATTGCACATCTCCTTTTTTCACTACTGCTACTGTCAGAATCCTCATTCTCCTTACATCTCCCCACCCACTGTGAGGGCTGGGACTTCTCTGGACTTTTTTCCCCACCCCCAGCCACGCTACACACAGCGCAAGATGTCTGTTCTTGTCCCGTGTCGTCTGCTGCCGCCACAGCACACAACACGCAGCGCGTTTCCCTCACCTACACAAATGAGAACATGTTCCAGTACCTTTCTTTCACCCTTTCTGCGCATGGGTTGCATGTATCAATGTTTTCCGAACAGTTAACATTATTTTATTATAGTCTTTCGTGTTTACTTACTACGATAATCTTGTTGGATCTACAGCTGTCACATATGGCAATGAGCTTATCTGTCTCTGTGCGTGTGTGTTTCTCCGAATCACAATGATGCTTGCAAGGACTGGGTAAAATTAGCTAGAGAAGCTCACTTATTGCAGTTACTTTATAAAACACACCCTGAGGAGGATGAAAACTTTACCCTTTTTTTAAACTGCATTTTTACTCTTTTCAGTGTTTCGAGTGTCTTCCAAGTCATTTACATGGAAATGTACAATGTAAAATTATATTCAGTTAAGATGATAACCATTTACATGAGCTGATGAGAAAGTTCTCAATAAAAATTCATTATTGTTCTACTGCATTTGTATTTTCTCCTATCTTATAAGAAACGTTATAATGACACCGTTTAACACTTTCTAGGAAGATAACCTGAGTACCCAACATGGGTATTACTGTACATGTAAGGAATGGCTTCAGAGACACACATCGTACTTTCTGCTCACTACAGAACGCCCACCTCATACACAGATCCAAGTTCACCGCAGAAAATAATGTGGCTCAACAGGAAAAATGTTGTATAGTTTGTCATGGAGGATATAGTGATAACAGCGCTACATCTGCATTCCAGCACTGGGTTCCTCTCAAAATCTCTACATACAACATACAGTATGCAAAATACACTCTCGCAGCTGAGTGTCGTGTAAAACCAATGTACTGCTGTGCGTTCATGTACCGTAGTGAGCACTTTGACAGGTGACTTTTCAAAACAGAGATAAGCCACGTACAGTTCAGGACTTATATGACAACATTCAAATAAAGGTATGAAAGTGTTCCAAAGGCAAAGGGTGGCCCTACTCTTTATTAGGTCCTTGATATTAACTTTTTGCTACATGTTTGTTAGTGTGTCCACCAGCTGTACAGTTCTATACAAATCCTATAAAAAATTTTTTTACATCAAGCAGCTTACCGTCATACACCAACTGAACATGTGTGATGAACGTCACATTAAATGCTCTGAAATGACACTTTCAGGTTGACACGTAACGGGCATCACACGCCAAAATTAAACTACCGCATACAGTACAGCAGACTACTCATATTGCATCCCAGTTCCTATGTGCACCGCCTCTTTGGTTTACAGTTACTGCATGCTGTATAACACTGGTAGCCTACCTTCAAGCAACAAAAAAGGGGGCCAAAGAAAAATGAAATACACCATGTCATAATTTGACATTTTTCCCTTTCTTATTGCATTTTTACAGTGTTTTGAGTGTTTTAAGCATCTTCCAATACATGGAATTGTACAACACAGTTACAAAGATAAATAACCATTTATTGAGCCAATGAGATGAATTCTGAAAAAAAAAAAAAAAAATCACTGTTGTTGTACTGTATTTTTATTTTCACCCATCTTATAAGAAATGTTATAATGCCACCGATTAACCACTGGACACTTTGGTGTTTGCATGTCTCACTCACTTGGGCCGGTTTGAGGACCACAGTGTTTCCAGCAGCAAGACAGGCAGCTGTCTTCCAAGCTAGCATCATGAGAGGGTAGTTCCATGGAATCACAATTCCACAAACCCTGAAAAACACATGACCTCGGCTTCAGAGGAAAATTACGTCATACTATTTCCAAAACATAACCCTATTTTGCCCATTCGATACACACCACATCAGTTTCCGTTTTTGCTTATGTAAGCAGCACAATTTAATGGGGAAATGATTAATCTATGAAATTTCTTCTGCAGAGATGCCAAACCTATTAACTGGTGTTGACGTGTTGTTCTTGAGTGACTCACCCGATGGGCTCCCTCCTGGTAAAGGTCAGGTTTCGGTTGGGCCGGGCTTGGTTAATAGGGATGGTACTGCCCTAGGCGAGCAAAAGGGAATGAATCAGAATATCTACCACCAAGAAGATCACTTTAGATAGAAGCAAATAACTTTCAACACAAAAACTTTAGATGGAAGTTCAGATAAAGTATCATGCAGTGTAATTTAGACAGACCCTCAAACTTAACATTTTTTTTTTTGGGTCATAAATGATTTTTCTGTGGTTCTGCTCAACATTTTTAGGGGCGTTTAACTGTGCCAGTTCATACTGCATTCATTCTCTAAAGCAATGCATGCAACAAGCCCACTGTGCACTAAAAGCAGACAGCAGACTCACCTGGATCTTGTCGCACCAGCCAGCAAAATAGCGGAAAGTCTGAATGGACATGCCCACATGTGTTTTTAGTGCCAGAGTGTACACAGCCCCCGAGTCGATGGACTCGATGGTAGCCAGTTCTTCCTGGTGCTCCTCCATGAGGTCAGCCAACCTGAACAGAGAAAGGAGACACAGACCTGTTATCTCCACACTGAACGATGAATACCACAAAAATGTTGTAATGCCTGTATGCAATGGTGACAATAAGTGAGAAATACTGCTGAAGCTCATCATCATAACAGTCCCATAACAACAAGAACTCACCTGTAGATGAGCCTGCCCCGGTCCCTGGGGTTCATTCTGCCCCATTCTCCCTCTTCAAAGGCCACCTTGGCTGCTGCCACTGCACAGTCCACGTCCGCAACCTGAGCGAGGGACACTTCGCAGATTGGCTGGGGAGGGAAACACGCACATATGAAACCAATACATTTTAATTATTAACTTATGAAGGCATTTCCTGCTTAATGAATTCACTCTTCCCTAACTAAATTCTTAAATATTGGTTGAGATGGATATCACACAAGAAAGTTATTTGTGAACCATACGAATGCAACTGACATCATGTAAAAATTTACACTAGTGTGTTTTTTTTAAAGAATAAAGTTTTCTTTATATTAAATTCTTGCACTGGGCAGTAGGGTGGCATCAGATAGCGCTGATACCTCCTGAACTGTGGGTTTGAATTCGACACAGTATGAGTGGAGTTTCTATGTTTTCCCTGTATTGGCATGGTTGTTTTCTGGATGCTCTGGTTTTCTCCACAGTCCACAGACATGTTTCAAGTGAATTCATGAGACTAAATTACTTTTATTGTGTAAATTGTAAATGTATGAATGTGAGTGGCTATCCTGCGATGGACTGGTGTCCAGCATGTACCTTTCCCACCCTAGCGGCCTATGCGTTTTGGGAGACGCTCCAGACCCTGCCTGGATAGCTGGGATAGCTGGTAATTGATGTAATAATTTATTCACCTATATTACATTTCTATTTGTAAAACAATAAATACACGACATTTCTTCTAGAGGTCTCCCTTCTCACCTTGCCATCGGTGGGATTGATGGTGTGGTATGTCTTGCCCCCTTCTGCATCCACAAACTTGCCATTGATGAAGAGCTGGTGAGGCATGCGGATGGTCATGTTGTTCATATTTTTTTCCACCTGATGAGCAACATCGTCCCAGAGACAGTCAGCACATACAACCAGTTCTTCTAGTTCTGATGACCACAGCAGCCTTGGTTACAACATGCCAGCAGTCATGAGCAAAGGTACAGTGAAAACTACACTTACGTAGTCAACCACAAGCTCCTCCTCGCCATCCTCACCACGGAGTTTCCTGACACACATTTGCACAAACTCCTGGAAGGTGGTGGCCATGTAGACATCCTCGTTTTGAAGCTGGAGTTGGCTTGCTCTCAGCTTCACCTCCTCCACTAACCTGTTCCAACAAAAATCCATGCATGCACTGACTATTAACTCACCTTAAACTCTAACCCGATCCCTAAACTGTCTCACAATCTTGCAGTTGATGAATATTGCAGAAAGGCTCCCTCACTCCAATTTGCACTAAATCTGAGTTATTGATCTTAAACTTATGATCTTCATTTGTATCAAGCACATGGGAGTATCTACCTGACCACATCCATAGAGGCGGCCCCAGACTTGAAGAAGTCGGTGGAGTCCTCAATTGCAGGCAGATTTGGCAGTATGCTTTTCCACACAACCTGCACATTAAACATGAAATGATTACCACAGTGTACTATTTTTGCAGATTTGGAAGTAAGAGTAGCAGTATGCAATACTAATACGTTCACGAGACCAATACCCGCATTTCCTCAGCAAAGGCCTTCTCCTCTTCGGTGAGCTCAACAGCTGTGCTCTCTCCAGCGCTGAAGTACTGTGCAGCTGAGATCATCTTCCCATCCTCAAATTGCAGGTTCTTCACCAGCAGCTGCATGTCATCAAGATGGAAGACAAACAGAGGCATATGTGTTTATAGAGAAGTGCTTCCAAATCATATATGCTTTGCCTAAACAGGCTGCAGTAGGAACTTTTTTGAACTATTTGCTTTAAATGCATGATTGAAAGGGTTACTTTGTTGTGATTTTACACTAACAAACACAAGCTATATAGACTTTTTTTGTTTTAGAAACCTATGAGACAAATATTGACTGAATGACTGTCAAATAATTAAAACAGAAAATGTGAGTTAAACTATAGAGAAACAAATCACTTTGTTCCAATTCACTTGTCTTGAGATTGCCAGGAAGTTAGAAGGGACTTCTTAGAAGAAAAGCACAGTGAAATTCCATCCATTACATTCTAGTGGCCACCTGCCTCACACAGGACTCTTAGAAATAAAAAGCAAGAAGGGAAAAGAGCAACGAACCCCTCTTGCTCCCATTAGCCATTCTAAATCAGTTGGACACCCCTCTCTACGCACTCCCACCCTCTTCCCTACTCTTAAAGGCACCATGTGCCAGTTACATAACTCTACACAAAGAGCTATTATACTGTACCTAAGGGCCAGAGAGAGAACACTCAAAAGTTATGTCAATGGAATTTATAATGTTCTGTTGAAAAACTGGCTACTAATAACCTATTTTATTCCTCCGTGTTGCCAGTGATCTGTAAACCTTTTGGTGTTGGCTCAACATACCGCCTTGCCATCATTGCCGAACAGCAATAGACCTTGCTTGGTAACCATTCCAAGGCAGCAGGCACCAGGGATCTCCAAGGGCTGCCCACTGGCAGGGGTGCCATTATCCACCAGCATGGAGCCATAGAATGTCAACTTCTACAGAGGGAAACAAAGAGGTGGGTGTTTATTCAGTTCACAATCATAGAAGCATGTTTCATCACTTTCTTTCCCATTATCAGATGGAGAAAATAAACTGCTGATATTTTTAGTTTGCTAACTTTTACTCTTCATTTTGGCATAGGCCACTTTTTTAAAGCATGGTTTAAAAATGCCGATATGCAGAGACCAGCTATTATCCTGGATAATGCACCAAACAAAATTATAAAACCATATCAGGTTTTATAATCTTATACATAGGTCATCAAGAACTTGTGACAAAACCTATGATTTGCATACAAAGTAGATGGCAAAATGCAAGCAGTTATCAAAAAAAAAAATTGCATTTGCAATATCAGAGGTGCCTTATATAAAATACATTCATTTTGAGTATGAACAAATAGCAACCAGTTGAGCAGTTGTAAATATGAAGGGATACGTCCAGGTTATGTGTCTGTGGAAGCAGAACAGTAATACCCTGCTTAATTCATTCTAGCCTCTCTCCACTGTTCATGCCACATGCTCAAGTTTGTGCTCTGCCCCCCCTTGGTCTCAGTTCCTAGGCTCACTGCACACAATTTGCACACTGTGTTTGTGCAAGGGTCTCCCACTGAAGCTTGACCAGGAGAAGGTCAGCACATTACTTTAACCCATTTTACCCTGGCATCCCACTTGTTTAACACTCAAAATTTTCTGCCAATTGAAAGTAGTGTGTGTTATTGTAATTAAACACATGTCAAGGATGCCATAACAATGGTAAATAAGACAACTATTTATGTGATTCTGATGAGAAAACTTATAAGGGCTCACTATCACTGTACTGTATTTTCACCTGCCACTGAAAGCACTTTATTAAACTTTATGGAGTTGCTAGACAAGTTCTGTTTTTATAAACTGTTTTAACATACTGAACTGAAAGACGAGGTCTAGTTCTCAAAAAAATGCTAATCTTTCCTAGAATCTGTGTACCGACCTGTCCGTTCACTTCAGCCCAGGCTCCAGGTACTTTGTCATTTCCTCTAATCCAGTTGTGTAGAGCTTCTGCAGACTGGTTCCAGTCGATCTGCACATAAATATGTAGAACTTCAAATTCCACAACTCGTGTTTCACTCACCTAGATGCTTTCTATGAGTAAAGATATCTCATTGCATTCAATCTGTCAAAATAACACATAAAGTGTACAGTTCATTTACAGATTACATATTTGAATACATATGAATAAAAAGGAACCTTAAAAGATGAAAACCCATAAAAAATACAAAAACTGGACTGTAATACTGTAGTTACTAATATAAACAGTATTACTGGACTGTAATACTGTAAGTACTAATGTACAGATAAGGGAAGCCGTTACTGTATGACACCCTTCTGAGTAGCCAGCAAACTGTCCCCCTGTTAAAGGGGAGGACTGTTAAAGGGTTTATTTGTTAAATGTGGCACTGCTTTCATTTTACAGAAAGGGAGTCCTCCTGTTGTTCGTGGCAGGGGCACCGAGTACACGGATAACCAGTAACCCATAAAATCTGTGTCCTGATTCAAGGACAATCTGTGCTTTGTTTTTCCAGCAGAGTTGGAAAGAACATCAGTTAGTTCACTCCTTACTTACCAGACATACAAACAAACAATATAGTAACATTTTTCCAAATACTAAAAAGTCATTAAATTTATGCACTAATATGAACATATCTGCATTAAAAACTGAACGGTCATCAGCTGCAAACTCAGACTGCAGCTGACCAGACTAATAACTGGATACAGTAAGTAACTAGGCTCTTTGCCTACGTGTCACATACAGTGTAATTATAAAGCATAAAAATACTATATTTAGGATGTTTGATTTCATTCCTCTGTTGAGTTCAGTCAGGGCCTGCAGTGTGATGCCACCTTAGCATTGTCTTTCTTCAGAATACACTCATAGGTAGCACTCTCCTCTGGCTGAGTGATCCTTGGTGCCTTGCCTGTCTCAATCAGTCTCACTGCCTCCACCTAGGAATGCCAAATATGCAAATTATAGCAAAGTGTTGGATTTTCAACAAAGACAATTTACAATGTAAGGTCAAATCACTGCAGGTACTGTAGCAACAAAATCCAACATTCAAACTCTTCTTGACAAGGGGCTGATCATTAAAGCAGGAGTTATTAAAACATGTAGATATTAAGGCAAGAAATTTAGCTTGTTCTCTACACCAGTCTCAAGCACTGGTAAAAAAAATTTAAAAGTGGTACAATGTTTCCTTTAAAATACATAATTTATAGACTAATTTACAAAAAAATCTGCACAGTTCTCTTGTAGAAATACATATTGGAAAATGAGGCACTTTGAGAGCAAAACTGCTTCTGGCTTATTTATTAACCTGAGAGCAAATGAGTAAGGAAGATTATTTTGGCCTGTAACTCACAGTGCCTTTCACACCCTCAGGAAAGAGGAACCTCTTGTAAATGCTGTTGACTGTGTCATCTGGCTCCACCTCACACTCTCTCTGAAGTAGGATGGGTCCAGTGTCTAGACCGTCATCAGCCCAGAACACGGTAAATCCACCTTTCTTATCGCCATGGATCAGAGTCCTAGTTGATACAAAGGTTTAAATGGAAAACAGTTTAATCTAAATAACACTGTATGTAAACACCTTTCTCCTGCTTAAGTTCAACTGCAATTTAGACAAGTATAAATAATGTAGGTTTCAAGTAAGTAAGTAAATAAATAAATAAATAAACCGGTGGAAAAAAATCTGAGGTTCACCAGTTGATGGCACAGGCCCCTCGATGCCGGGGCAAGAGGGAAGGGTGGTAGATGATAGAGCCATGGCGGGGGAAGTCAATGACCTCCATGGGAATGAACTGGGAACAGAAAGGCAGGACATTGAGCTCAGCCCCAACTGCCTTGTATTGCTCCACTACTTCTGGGATGCCCTGTCCCTTCAAACGCCAGCGGGGGAACTTGAATACAGGGATGCCATCCTTTTCAGCCTCTGCAGCTGGAAAAGAGAACAGACAAGGGGACCAAACCATGAGCCACAAAGCAAAGCCTTGCCATTATTACTAGAACAAAGTAATCCTGAGTTTAGTGCACAGTATTCTGCAGTTTTTCAAGGATCTATAGATCTGTAATTGTTTGATGATAAGGCAACACTGGTACCTTACCTAAAGGGTCAGCCTTCCCATCCTTGTCAGGAATGGTGAACACACCCACAATAACATGTTTTTCCTTTCGTAGCTCCTTATACACCTCTTGCCCAAACAGGCTCTGGCCAATTACTGCAATCTTCATGTTCGGAAGTTCGCAAGAATCTGTAACATATATTAAGCAGTTTAGAAGCCTCATTCCAGTACATGTAAATGTGTTTTTTTACATGATAACAGACTGTAATTGTGTAAATTATGACTGAATTTAAAGTAATAAAATACGATAAAAGTATAAAAGCTTAACTCTATCTGTACTATGTTGAAACAGTTACAAATGACAAAATACCTTACAATTTGTGTGCAGAAATGGCTACTTAGTGAAATACAAAAAAGCATCAATTTTGCTTGGATATGCAAATGGTTGTAAAACTGATGAATTTCTCCAACTCGCACTTCTTTGATGGGGGCAGAAAAGTCAGCTTCAGATTATTGCATTTTCAATAAAATATTGCCATGATGATCATCTGACATACAAGACTGCATTAGCTATGCTATTAAACATAACATTCTAAGAAGATGCAGCGCAGTTTAAAGCATTAACTACCAGAGCATTGCCGTCTCTGGAGGGTGCCCTCCACTGTCACTACATTTCAAAGTGCTAGACTTTGTACCATGTTCCTACACTACTAAGCTGCAGATGGGAGCATATAATGTTCTTTAAATACAAGATAATGGCTTTAACCACTGTACTGATGCCTTTATCCAAAGTGATCTACAATTGTTACATCCATTTATACAGCAGGGTACACTATGAAGATTATCTTGAAAAGACAGGAACCATCTGGAATAAGGTAATAAGTACAGCTCAAGACAGGAGAGGAGGGAAGATGTGTACATCTGTCCTATGTGCCACCTGGCCCAAGAAATAGTAATACTACTACTACTACTACTACTAATAATAATAATAATAATAATAATTATTATTATTATTATCATTATTATTATTGTTTATTTAGCTGCCCCCCTCAAAGAAACTTGTTAGGTTTTCACACTAAGCTACTTACAATCATTTACCTACTTATACAGCAGAGTAATTTTTTAANATAATAATAATAATAATAATTATTATTATTATTATTATCATCATTATTATTATTATTATTATTGTTTATTTAGCTGCCCCCCCCAAAGAAACTTGTTAGGTTTTCACACTAAGCTACTTACAATCATTTACCTACTTATACAGCAGAGTAATTTTTTAACGGAGAAATTTAAGATAAGTATCTTGATCAAAAAGACGAATGAAAAAATTCAAAGCTGCAAAGTGACAAATGTAGTCATTAATCCCATCTCCTCAAAAACAGTTACGTTCAAGAATTTAGGAATATTCACCGGAAAACACAGACATGACTGACTACGAATGCACAAATGCTTCAGGTATTCCAGTCCCACCTGTAGTATTTACTGGTAAAATATTTCAGTAAGAAGTTGAGATAATAGCGTTTTAGTGTTGCTACAGACAGAAACAGTTCATCTTGGTGTCACAATAAGCAAAGAATTCCTCAACTGCAGCCTTTTAACGTCTCTCTCGCATCAGCTCCGCAGGTGATGCACTGAAAAAAACCCCCCTGTGAGAGGACAATCACGAACCAATCAGTTCGCAGAACACTGCCGAGCCTTCAGATCGCGGACCAATCACAACAGCAGACCATACCGCATTGACGTGACAGTCGAGCAAAGTTTTAGTTTGTTTCAAACATGAACTTTACGTCGTCGGCATTTACTGACAGCTCAGCAACATACAAGCATACAGTGTCAAAAGAAAGCATTAATTCATTTATTCATTCCAAATCACTGTAAACTTTTGCACATGAGCAGGCATCATAAAGTTGTGCTGACAATGCCTGCTAAACTTAGCTGAATCGGGGGGGGGGGTGGACACAACAATTCGGGAAAAGCTACGAGAGTCGTTTAGAAAGGGAAAACGTGTATAAATCACTTTGAAGAAAGTGATCTGTGCATAAACTATCGAGGACTTGTTTTAAAAAAAAAAGAGACGCGTACCGGTGGCTGTGGTGAGGAAGGCTGTAGTCCGCCGAGCGCAGTAAGAGGGTCGCCGTGTGGTCCGAGGCTTATATCCCACCGAGCACAAGACACACAGACCTTGCAGTAGCGGATGACTGAGGTTACATAAGTGGTGCAGATAGCTGGGTGGGTGGGTAGGTGGGGAGGTGTGAACGTAGGGGGCGGAAGCCGGGCCAGTAAAGGCACACGGAGGGACAGCAGGATGCAAACTTTGGACCGGGACTTAAAGCACACAGATTTCCCACAATGCCCTGCACCGGGTCCTTTAAAGTCCAAAATTTATAGTTGTAAATTCCTTTAAATAAAACTAATTTAATCAAAACTAGCTGCAGGCCCATTGTTTTTGCCATGAGTTGCATTTCAATTGATACTGAAAAAAATCATTAAATTCATTGATCTGAGCAAGATGGGTGTTTTATCCAGAGGGAAAACAGCTGACTGGTACTGCAAGTGTGTCCCTTTGGGTGACAGGTTGTGTGGGGGTTTGGTTTGAATCCCGTTCCAGGTGCAACAGTGTTGGTCAAGTATTTGGCACTTTACACCTGCCATATGCATGGATAAGTGATTGTACAGCTGCTTGTCTAATACTGTAAGTCATTTTGGAGAAACTTCTTTAAACAAAGGTTAATAATTGTAAGAATCGTTAGTTTCCAGTAAAATATCCAGTCAGTATTATTCCCATGTGCTGACTTGAGAGAAGCCTCTGGCAGCCGCCCAGACAGGGTGACAAGCACTCTTTGGGTCTGGCAACAACCTCATGCTACATAAATATAATGGGCTGCGAAACAAAATGTGCTAAAAAGATGATTTATTCTCCCATTTTCACCTTCATCCAGGCTACAGCTGCAGTCCTATTATATCCTCAACTTCAAGTATCTTGATTAAACATCCAGGCCCTTCATTCTATAATTTAAAAGCTACCAATGTAATGTTTAATTTAGTGTTATCTTCATTTCTCAGTACAAAAATCTTCATACCATGAAGCTATAAACATGGCTTTCAATTTCATTCCACGGATGTCTGACTGTTTATGCTGCTATTGATTTCAGACAATTTCCCTGACTTGCTACAGTTACTAGTTCACTGCATGTACCTTTTACACCTAATACTTCCCTAAAATCTATGCAAAACTCAGTTTACAAAAAAAATGTAGACAATCATACAAAAGACTGACACTGACATATTGCAGTTACATAACTAAATACAACGACTTTCAAGATGTCATTATACCTCATTTTTACCAAATTTTCTAAAAAATTATTTCATTTGCTAAGGGATTAACTAGAGTGGTCAAACAAAACATCCCCACATTTCCCTGTTCACTTGGCTGTGTCAAATATCCGTTTGAGACTTCATATACTGTTTATAGAATTAGAATTTTCATAAGGGATTTAAAAGCCAAAGGTGTGTTTTGTCAATAACCAGAGGCTCCTGCTGTCCTCAGCCTATGGAATACAGGAGTCATTGCATGACTATGTGCCATTGGCCTGTCCAGATAACACTGTTGATTTAGGGACAGGGCAAGAGATCTAAGAGAGGTCAGGTGGGGCAATAGCAGAAGGCCTTGTCCTTGCTTCCTGCAGGGCAACACACCCTTCTGCACCACTAACATTCTTGCCAAAACCACAATGCACATAGATCTCTACCCATCACATGGAAAACTCCCATCGTAATTATTAGTGCTTACTGTGTTGTCCTTGGGAAATAAGAAAAACTGAAGCTGACCAGCCAGGCTGGGTAACTGTGGTCATATAATAAATGATTTGACTCTTTACCCATGCCACAGCAAATGAAAGACTGAGGAAGAGAACACGACTGTAACATTTGCATAAAAAAGCCTGCCTTTTAAGATTTTAAATTATCTCAAGATGTTTTCCACTCCTTTAATAGCAAGAGTTGAGGCCTTCACGTAGAAATATTCCCAGGCCTAGGGCTTTTGTGTTGGAATGTGGCTTGGTTGGATACAACCCCTAGTTATAAGCTGGCCAGGCAAGTCTCCTTGTCTTATGTGGTTAATGATTGACAGTCCACACACTAGCATATCTATTCTTGCTGTAATATTCTACTGAAGGACACAGAGGTTAGAGGTCAACTTTTTATTTATATATTTATTTTTTGTTTTTTTTAACTCTACTTTCTACATATAGTGATTCAAAACTCCAGTGATATGATAAAATGGCCCATGCAAACTGTTCATTTTCCTTCCTTTGTACATGTTTCAGGCTGGCATGAATATGTAGACAAATCCTGTGATATAAAACTTTACAAGAACTTCTGGTCTCTTGATGTATTAAGGTCAGGATAAGGGAATAAAAGTCATATTTTAAATTCACGCATGTCTCTAGATGTGGGCCTTACATTCATTAAAAACAACTTACTTTATGCATGGTTTTTCCACCACAATTTTGTAAACATATTTATTGTTTGAAGGGCTGCTTTGAAATAAGAATTATTTTAATAAATCTTACTGTGGACTCACTCACTACCGCCCTTATTTTCTTTAACTGCTTGGTCTGTCTCCTGGCTGCGGTGGTTGGCCTCAGATCACTAGGTTAGGAGTTGGGGAACCCTGGACGGGGTGCCTTGAATCATGCCTAAGGTGTACTTCCTACATTTTTAAGATACATCTTTCAATGTTACTTTTTGTTCCATCGCAGACCCCCTTTAATGAGACAATGAATGCAGCTATGAGGCAGGAGGGGACAAGGATAGAAATTGACATTCAGCACACAGAACCACAGGACATGCACATCCAAAAATGTATAAAATCCTTCAAGACAGAAAGTGTAGTATCATACACCAGCTTTCAATCTGTGTGACAGTCTTTTTAATATTTGGAGACATCAAAGTCAGTCTTCCAGCTCTAATGGAGTTGGATGACAGTTGTTTGAAACCACAAGGGGGCATCTTGGTATTATGAAGAATGCAGAGAGCTGGCCTGCTGAGAGCCAGACATTGCTGTGGTGAACCAATAAACTACATAGAAGCAAGTTTTCCTCTTACTCATAATCCTAATTTACGCATTCAAAGACCAGCGACACTTTCACTTTCTTACCATGGTGTCACTTCAAAGCTGTCAAGTAAGCAGAAAAAACCCACAAGGACTGAACTGAATTGAGTGACTGAATGATAATCAAACCAAGAACGTTGGGATAATCTTTACATGTTATGTGTTATTTTGCTCGTAATACAGAAGCGCATGTGTGCTTAGTCATTCTTACCTCCTTATTAAAATGCACTTACACATTTCCAGTCATCTGAAAGGTATGTTCCTGCTAGGTGAAGGTTTATACACCTGGGTAGGGTCCTTGTGTCACTACAAAATACTCACCTGGTCTTACGCAAACTTTCTTGCAGAAACAGGTCTCTCTTTTGACACAACCGACACTAAAATATTGTTTACCGGATTCACCATTAACTTGACTGTCTGACAAAAATAGAAAACATGCAGAGAAAAATCTGAGGTTACATAATATGGAAGAGCAGATTTTAAGGTTAGGAAAGGAAAATGTTAACAAAATAAAAAATATCCTGACGGAAATATTTTTATAATACATTTACTTGGCTGATGTTCTTATCCAGTGCAATATGAAATGTTAAGCTACTTATTCATTTGCACATTTATACAGCTCAGTAGTTTTTACTGTATCAGTTCAGGGTTGATACTTTGGTCAAGGGTTCATGAGCAGTACTCATGAGCAGGTCTTTCAAGCGGGAAGTGATGGCTCCTCACCTACACTATCTACAACCCCACCACCACCCACAGTCGTGAACTGTGAGACTCAGGATTGCAGCAAAGCAGACAGAACATCTTTGAATGCTGGACGGCATTTAGAAGGTCATGTAGGTCACACACCCGAAACCACAAAGGACACCAGCAGTTGCACTGAGCTCAAAGCCAGGGCTTCAATCGGCCAGTATTCACACCTAATCCACGAGGTTCACTGGCATACATCTGGCGTATTTTTAGAATTTCAGTTCACAGTGGTGAAAAGCATTTGCTATAATTAAATGTCCCCCTTCCTGGAAGGCCTGGAGCACCTGTTCTTTACAGCCAACCTGCTTTAAGCTTCATGTTACTTTTACTTTCCCATCTTTTCCACTGAAGACCCATTAGAGTGAATTAGCTGCCCCACATGTGCTGAAAAAACTGTCACAGTTACTGGTTTTATTTCTTATACATTCACACCTCTTGTTACACATCATTCCTGGTGTTAAGGGTGAGAAAGTTAAATACTAATGATAAAGAAACCATACAAGTAATTGTGGTAAAGTTACAAACTGTCATAGACAGGTATCAAGTGAGACACCATAAGTCCCCATTTTATTTTATTTTTTGCTTTTGTGACCATGTCATCACTACCTTATTCTGTTAAAGGTACAAATTCAAAGATGATTTTTTTTTCCTCTTTATTTTTTAACTTTAATTTTGTCTTCTACACTTGTCTATTTTTTCCAATTTTATTGTTACGGAGTAAAAATAACTATCTTTTCCATGAACAGAAACAGAATAGAAATGTGGGACCATCTTCATTTGGCCCACTTCGACTGAATTTGTGAAGAGACGGTATTTTTATTTTCAGTCATTTTAAACTAGGTTTCATTCATTGCAGGTCTAAGGTTAAAAATTTTTAAAAAGTCAAAGTACTCACTCACTGTCATTAAGCTCTCATCCAAGTCATGACCTCAGTGGTCTGGAGCACAGGGCCTGAGGCCAGTCAGGGTACAAGTCTGTCACAGCGTAGCAGCACAGTCACCCATTACGCACAATTTAAAGTCACCATTTCAATTTGGACTGCTGGAGGAAACCCATACAAGCACAATAAGAAAAAACTCCATACTATAAACTCCACAGAAACTGAACCATATTCAAACCGAGGCCCAAACATTGCCATGCTGCTCAAAAGTCAAGATATTTTGAATGTATTATAGCTTAATCTAAGAGATTAGCAGTAAAATCAAGAGACATATGTGTGATAAACCTTTTGACTGTATAGATAATAACAGCAGTTGAAAGCAGTCAGAATCTGGTTAATGATTCACATGTTTATGGGGTGAATTACTGTACATAACTATAGGGATTGATTAGAAGACTGAGAAATTATGAACTTTTTATCATTTTAAGAATGATTCTATTGATTCTGTCTGGAGTTAATAAATAGCATGGAATTAATCTTACATAATATTTTTTAATCAGTAGAGTTCATATTATTTTTTATTTTATTTATTATAGCTTTATCTTAGGTTTTCAAACCGGCCGTAGAATAAATAGTGGCGTCTCTTTATTATTACACTTGTATTGACTGTGCCTTAGTGGTGAAAGTGACTTTAGATTTACAAACAAATTGGGTTACAAATGGAATTGCAGTTGTGTTCTGTTCATAAACTGAGGAGCCAGCGTAGTCATATTCTAAGCATGTCTTCACTATTTCCAATTTGCCGGGTAAACACTGAACAGATATCTGCATAAACAAAGAGGAGCTTATATTGTCCAACATTAACAGACACTGACATGCTCCAGATCATTCCAAATACCCTCCTCTTGCCAACCGTGATGTAATCATGAGCACATGGGACAAACTCACAACTAGTTTGACAAAATGCAAATTGTACTTAAAAATTAAAAGAAAACTGCAGCTGGCTCCCAAATTTAAATTCTGTCTATTACAACTTGTACTTCTGCTCCAGACATGTTGAGTCTATCTTCTCAAAAACTCAATTCTTCTACCAGGGAAGTCCTTAGGTTTCTTTTTGCTGAAATTCCCAACATGATGGGACTCTAAAAGTCCTGAGAAGCAGGGCGTACCATGTTTACTACATTGGCGGACCAGGAAAACCCTTTGGCTCAGCGCCTTCCTCCTCTTCTTAACCGCTCGTGGCGGAACCTGAATGTTGTCCTTCCAATGTCCAGCAGCTGTTAAATGTAATAGCAGTTTAAGAAGGATAATTCTTTTTATAGTGCCTACAATCAACATTCGTCCATATTCTCAACCATTTATTATGTTTGAAACACTTTAAAAAGGCATCCAGTCAAGCGAATTGCTTGATCTTTTTGAAAATGTTTTTTTTTTTTTCCTTTTAAATCCCAGGCTGGGGAAATCATGCTTTTCATGGCATTCACAAGAAGATGCCATTTCACACATAGAGGTATTCACTGTGAGAGCCTCGCTCCTTTAAGTTGTTACATTTTTGCTTTGGAGAAAAGCAAGCACCAAATACCCAAACGTAGAGGCAGTTGAAAAAGGAGCAAATGGAAAAAGAGTGACAATAAGGAGGAGTCACAACACACAGAAATGCCACTAAATGGAGAACAAGTGAAAAGGCAGAATGAAGCTACATAAAATGTGAATAGACCGCCCTCGGTCACCTTCCACATTGTATGACATACAAGGTTACAGTGTTAGGCCACCTGTCCTCTGGGATGATTGACAGTTGTCAAGGCTGTGTGTCGAGACATCTGACTGCCCTGGAGACAGACGCCCCAAGAGGACGGCTCCTCCAGGTCACTGGACGGGAGGGACCCAAGGCGCTCTCCTCTTTAGGCAGCTGCGGCGTCATGGGCAGGAGGGCAAAGGGAGTGCCATACATGGGCAGCGGGGCACCACAGCTCCTGGCCCTTCTCCATCGCAATGCACCCTCTCCCCCTTGGCTTTTCCACTCCATTCAAAGCCATAGGCTGCCTGGGAATGACTGTTCCTATCTAGTCACATCAGATGTAACATTTCAGCCACTGGAGCCATACGTGCACCTTTTTACGCATAGATGGTTCTGTGAAAGCCTTTGTTTTCTGTGAAATTGTTTTCAGAAAGTGTCCGCCAAACGAATGAATGTAAATGTAAGCAATCGGATCTGACATAGCAAATTCTATATATAAGGAATGAAAACACCAGCCACTTCTCATAGCTACTGTGTCACCACCTTTCTAAGGTTACATAAAGGCTACACAGCTATTCTTCCAGGTTCATAACTTGTTGGGCTGGTTTTCTAGAAGCAAATTAATCCTAAATCCACTAGCAGTGGATTGGACTAGCAGTGCGAATGAAGAATCACTCCTGACAGACTTTGCATGATCTGCGTGTAAAAAAAGACAGGGACTAAAGTAAAGTATGATGTTAGTAAATTTCATATAAAACCACCAAGTGAAAAGATGATAACTGATCACTGGCAAGTTGTGTCATGAGGTCTTTAAGTAAGTTAAAACCCGTACATTGCGTGCCAATTTTCCATCCGTTTTTCATTGCACGATTTCATTTATTCACTTACCTTTGTGTTCACATTCTTTGAAAGTTTTTACTTTTGAATATAGCTGGAAATATGCAGAGGAAAAGATAGAACTGAGAGAGATGAACATTTCAGGCTGGGAAGAAACCTGCTCTCCAAACCAGAACAAAACCCAGTAGTGGCTGAACTCTAAGTCGGACAGGTTTTCTCCTTTTTCACGTCTGCTAGAGCTCCCAAAACCTGCCTCTGGTAGTTGACATCTCCCGCCGACAGGACAAATTGTCAGCGGAAACGGGAAACACCGGAAGGTTCGGGTAAAGAAAACAGAACAACAGAAATCAGGAAAAGTTTGTTCTGCTGAGGAAGTTAATTGTCAACATGAATTAAAGTGTTTTAAGGATTAATAGGTTCCTGACTGGCTGATTTTTAAGGGCCAAGCAAAGGGTACATTTAAATCCCTCTTGAATAATTTCTGAAAGCTTAAATTACTTTTACCAACAATAAATACATTAATGTGCTGCAGTCTCACTATGCCTGCTTTATTCCAAATGCATAATTTTGAGTTGAACCCAGCTGTGTGCTGTTTGGGAGAAGTGGCCTATTGTCCCACATTTGTTACTCTTTTATAGCGTCGGGTTGTCAGGACTTCCCACCCAGGACTAGAAGTGTAGATAAGTGGCTGGTTACCATTGAACCTGCTGTTTTTTCCTCCTACTAATGACTTGAACCCATCTTGCATGCCTTATAGCCAACAGACCATTTTGGAGGTATGTCTGTATTTTCCAGGAAACCAAAATGTCCCAGAGGTCCTGCTATCCTATATCGGCACCCAGTGCCAGGCCGTGAGCTCCAGTGACGGTGACAAACTGCTGTACCAAATGGGAATCTGCAATGAATACCTCGAAGATTAACCGATTAAGGTAAAAAGACTACTTCCGACACAGAGCACCTGAAACACGAGCTGTGCTGAAACCAAGGCTGTGTTTCCACTCCCTCACTGGGTGTGAAATTAAATTAGGTGAAAGTGTTTGCTTAGTAATGAAATGACTTATTAAGTCCACTTCTTGACTGTCACCCATTTGCCTAGAATAACTGATCATGTCAAAGCAATTTCCTTTTGTGTTGGCTCTTGGGTACTAGTTGTTTTAGATGTTTTATACAGTGGAGCATCCATGTTGACAGGCATGTAACTAAATGGCTGTAATCTGACCAGCGGCATGTGAGACTGGAAGCTGGGTGAACTGGAAGAGCAAAGAGCAGAGGGGGACATGTGAATGTGGCCAAACAGTAAGTCCTTCCTCCTTCATGTAGTGAAAACAGACGGCTGTGATAGATTTGGTGAAAATTCCTATTTTCTTTAATGATGCGAGTATAAAATTAAGTAGCAAAATTAATGCCCTTTAAAAAAACAAGGCTAAACAGTAATTTTGTTTCTCCAGCTTAATGGATACTTCACAGTAAGCCAAAGATTCCCTGGATCTTCTGCACTGTAAATCATGCACCAGCCTGTAGGAGTATGGATCCAGAGCAGACATCTGAGGGGCATCAAGCAAAGATGTTGCGAATACTGAAATTCTTCTTCCATTGTGAGTGTGTCACTTGAGATCAGGTGACAAAGTTTTCGTGATGGGGGTGACAGAAGTGGGCAAACCAAACTCAGAGGTGTCTGAAGGACTGCATTGCTCTAGGGCTGTAAACCATGCTGAGGAACCACGCTGATCTCTGCAGCACCCCCCAGGGACATGTTAGCATACATGGAATTTACCATAAATGAGCTGATAAATGAAAATGATAGCCTAGAAGCAAATTACTGTCAGCTGAAATCATTTTTCTCTGCTTCAGTTATGAGAAGAGTGTAAATATTTACTTGGAATTTACCTGGAATGTGCCAGAACCAATAAAGCCACTGTTTTCTTACAAAGTTTGAGAACACCAACAAATGTCAACATGCACTAACATGCACTCGGAGCACACGTACACCCACATAACCACAGAGGCACTGCTGAAACACACACACACACACACACACAAATATTTATTTATTCATTCGTTCATTTTTGACAACTGCTTGTCCATTTCAGGTTCATGGTGGTCTGGAGTCTACCCCAGAAGTATAGGGTAGAAGGCAGTGTACGCAATGGATGGAAAAGCAATCTCTCACTCTCTGTCTCACACACACAGAGAAACAAATGAGGCCAAACCTTGAACGTAAAAACAAGTAAAAAAGAAGGCATGCAGCCGTGTCGGACGTGAAAAGAACTTCCGACTTGTTTTTGCATGACACTGCAGAGAGCAGCAGCTGTGGCTGTGGGCGTCTCCAACTTCACAGCCATAGTTTTTCTTTTAATCTGTTTTGTGAAACTCGCTGATTCACACCTGAACAATGTAAAAAAAACTGCCTTCTACTCATGTCCAAATGTTTCCGCTTCAATCGGAAATAAGTATATAGCATTATTATGTAATAATTATCTTAAAAGGCCGTGATTGAGCACGAGGATGGCATAATAATGCGGATATGTCTGAGACGTAGGAAACAAACACCTCCGTAGAAAACTTGCAAGAAGTAAGGAGACTCCCCACTATTGAACAGGCCACCAACCTACCTGTCCGCAGATAGGAAAACCAGAGCAATGGTAATTACACCCCACACTATCAGGTTTCTTTGAAACTCACAATGGCTTCATTTTCTTTAAAGCGCATTTAATCTCATAAGGCAAACAAACCCCGGTGTTGCAAGAGTGAGCCGTTATGCACAACTAATAGGGAATAAAACAAACACCGGAACACCAATACAACCTTAGTAGCATCATGTACATTTCAATGAAAAGTAGCTTTTTTTTGCCATGACTGTGAATATGAATATGGTCACAGAAATAATATATATATATAGATACTGATTACATACTGATATATACACTGGTATTTCAGTAAAACCCACCCAACAAATTTCGCACCCGAGCATCGCATGGGCGTCGGTAGTGTTCCCCTGACACGCAAAACACAAACACATAACAGCACACCTTAAAATGACATCATGCTGACATTTAAAGTTATGAGAAAATGTGCCGCTGGAGCCAACCTTGAGAACATGAAGGAAAGGAATTCTCCCTTAATCCCAGTGAGCTGCAGCTTTGCACAGAAAGAGTTTTGTTCTATGCCACAGTGGTATCTGACTGGGACAAAGTGTTCTAGCTTGTTTGTACTTTTATTTTTATTATTTTTTTAAACTTCTTCTAGCCAGTTGGCGGGCCTCTGCACGAATGTGATATGTATTGGGTGGAAAAGTGAAGCCTAAATGTAATGACGTACATATACTTTGGCTGTAGGGCTACTGAGGGCCTTTGGGACCAGTCAGTGTGGACATTGAAAGCAACAGTTTGTGTGTATGTGTGTGTGTGTGTGTGTGTGTGTGTGTGTGTGTGTGAGGTGTGTTGACAGAAAACCAGAATATTCTTCATGCTTGGAATACACCTCTGAAAATCCTCGTCAAGTGTGAAGTTTTTAAAAGTTATTAACAGTCGTATGAAAGGCGTAATTTCCTAGAGAAGAGGAAAATGCCTTAAACCCCTGTGTGTTTTCCACCAAGAAACAAACGGACACACATGCTTCTCATTACATTCCAAGTGTTCCATACACTTCAGTGCTGAAGTGCAGCAATGAATTACAGGAACCCTTCAAAAGAGCCATTATTATGCCGTAAACCCAGCCAATGTTTCAAAGATTAAAACAATAAAGCAACCAGTAAACGCCACAAACTAAGGGACATCAGTTTTTGATACGAACCTTCTCAGTATTCATTATTGTTTGCTGTTTAGCTGATGCGTCGATTCAAAGCAACTTTCATTTTTCTGCTCATTTGGAGTGCTGGGCATTTTGCACTGGATGTGGGATCCGAACCAGAAACCTTCAGGTTGCAAGTACACTTGCTTTTCAGTTAAGCTGCCCGTCCTTTTAAAGCAGCCTTACCACCAACCACAGTGTAATAAGCATAACTACACATCTGGACCAGTTGAATACAGTCCTCTAATAACTCATTTGTCAGTACTATTGAGGGCAGCTCTGGATTCCGCATGTCAAACGTGACATTGAGCAAACTGTTTAAAACGGCTAAATAATCAAAGCGACCCTGAGGTGAACATATATCAAACACTGCTATCACCATCCAGGCCAGAAACACATTTGTTTCACTAGGAACTCAGGCATCTCGCATCAGCCCTTCGCCATCCAACTATACATTTGGACTTTTTTTCTCATCCTGATGGCCATTCACAACTCCACTCTGGAAATGCTCCCAAACATTTGTTGTCAATTTAGCTGCGCTCCTCGTGCGCTTGGACGAAAGCGAGGTTGGACTTTTACAGTCCACACTGCCTAGGAAGACATTATGGTGAAAGAATTCTACACTTAAAAAGGGCTAAGCAAGACATGTGTCATAAATTAATTTTTTTCCCCCAACCAGTAGACATCGTGGTGTAACTTGGAGGCAAAAGATGCCAAGTTACACATATAGTGACATCAAAACCATTTATTCACTAATAGTAGCAATGTTTTCCTTCACGCAGAGGAACCAAATGCCCTTTTGTGCAACGTGATTTCGATGCAAGTTCCTTTATGAGTTGAGGAAATGCAAAACCGGGCCCTGGTTTGGTAATACATTAATACCTCAGTTAGCACAGCCTCCCATAGTGCTACAGCACTTAGTGTAACCCGTTCAACAAATTATCATTCTCATATATCATATCATTCATATATGATATCATATCATTCTTTTAAATAAAATACAAAAAATACTTTTTTGGCATTTTGTATTTGTTATCCGTAAAATGGACTGTGTTTATAATTATATTATATTATATTATATAGGTAATCTATTTTGTATTATGTTGCGCCTTTGCTATTTTCAAGCTCCATTTATGCAGTACAAACTATTAATGACGTCTGACTGAGTTCCATTTCTCAAGCGAACATCTAGGTAGGTTTTAACGTATAAATATTATTATGAACACTAACAGTTTGACTGCTCTGATGGCGATTAAAGCACAAGGTTAAAGACAAAAGCAGAGAGACAGTATTCAGTTTGTCAAAAGGAGGCTCGGAAACAGGTACCTGAAGGTTTGTCAGCAAATCGTTAACTATTTCAGACTTTGTTTAAGAAACACTTAGATACAGCAAACAATATAATTTGAGGAAGGTTTTTGTCTGTCCTGTGGCTCAACACTTTATATGGCTCCTCTGCTCATTATACTAAGGAATAAATAATACCAGTTCAGATTGCATGCCAGTATACACATGCAGGTTTAATACTGACATCTCAAGGGTCCAACCTTGTCTTAATGAATAACAAAACATTCAGATTTCGCATAGGGGAGTAAAACACTCCATCACCATACATGACCGAAGACCCTCTCTGACAGCCACTGTGAAATGACTTCCAACAGAAAACACAGCAGGCACATTCTGAATTCCAGCCTTGCTATATGTTGACAACAAACTACAAGCCCAGTTGGGGTAACCTAGGTTTGTGTACTTGGGGTTGTTTGAACCACAATCATAAACTTTGGCGGCTTATGAAGCTTATCGATTCACAGGAAGAATCCTGGTGACTTTAATTGCATTTCCAAACATTTCTATCACGTACCAGTGTTCAGAAACTGGCAATATAGTGGAAGTCACACGATACATGAGGGCAAGGACAGCTGTGACTTGAAAATACAAGAATCCAATGAATGTTTTGGAACATACAGCACAATCATAACTCACAACCAGACTGCCCAGCACCATGAATGCAGATGCAATCCAGCCGCTCCTTTTTTATGCATAAAATCTCAAATAAAACCAAACTTTCCAACATGCGTGAGCCAGAAGAACAAATTTTAGGTCTGCTGTCTAAACAGAATTTTATCCAGCGAATCACAGGGACCAAGCTGCCCAGCACTACCGTGCACCCAAAAAATGGGACAAGCATCCATGTGTGGAGAAAAAATTTAAAATGAAGAAAAGCTGAAAAAGCAGGTTTTTTTTTGTTTTCCAGTAAGTCCGAGACCCCCAGCGGAGGTGCTGGCTGTTTTACCTGGATAAAGTGGCACACAGCTAAACCTGCCTTCAGCTTGAAAATGTTCAAATTCTTTCTAGTTTTCAAGAAGGCCCCTTTGTAAGGACAACACAACTGATGTTTTATGAAAAAATCCAGGGCTGATAAAATTAAAGCATGTTTGCTGTGGATGTTTGACTAAAGCAAAGAGCAACGCAACGCAACCAGAAGAAGTTTTACTTTCAAAACTGCAGGTCTTCCGGCAGCAGGTTTCACTGTGGCCCACCATCTCTGGAGCTCAGCAGGTTTACAAAGGGGGGGATATAGGGAAACGGTGCAAACATTCTGCTGTTTTGGGAACTTAAATCATCTTCACTGTTGATTTGTGATTTTGTGCCTTAAAGTCACAAGATTTTAGTTGCGTGAAATTGCTTATTTGTTTGCGTCACGTTGCTGAAAGTGCCCGTCTGCTCTGAGCAGTTCTGGAAGAAATCTTTCTGCAGTATGTGACTTGGAGAGGAAAGGCCGTTTTAGAGACATGTCAGAGGAAGGGGGTGAACACTTACGCATGCAATTATTTTCAGTTTTTAACTCATTAAGAAAAAATGTTGGGATTTTTTCTTCCACTTTCCCACGATACAGGGTACTTTATGCATGGGGAAAATTCAAAGTTGTCAGAGACAAATTCAATGACATCATGGTCCCATACTGTGACACGATAAAATGTTAAAACGCTCAAGGGAGTAAATCCTTTTTACAGGCACTGTAAAAAGGAAAGGAAATCATTTTTCACAAATGTAAAATTTTGGCTGTGATTTTTTTTCTCCTTTCACAGCTGAACACCATCAACATCAGCTGATACTCATTGCTGAACATCAGTATCGTACCATTGTTGCTCACAACAGTTTGATGCATAACTTTACCCCCATCTTTTAATTTCACTCTGGCCAGAGTTAGAAAACAACAGAGACCAGGTTACCAAAATTGTGACAGCGTCTAAACTAAGCTTTTGATTCGCAGCATTTGCTATTATTTATTTATTTTTTTAAATTTAGCTGACGTTTTTTCCAAAGCAACTCATAATGTTAGGTTTTCACGCTAAGCTTCCTACAATCATTTACCTACTTATGCAGCAGAGTAAATTTCTAATGGAGGAACAAACGGTGTAATAATGCCAGATAACGCCGTCTGTATTTGCCTTACGTATTTGTCTACGCAATCGAACCTGAACGAGTGAAGAACAAACACTGCTTCAATTCCAGAGTTTAGAGTGCAGCAGAAACTCTGTCCGAGAGTCTTTGTTTTTAATGGGTTTTGTCTGCGTTATTCACGAACCTTTATATGCTATTCATTTGCGATATTGAATTATTTTTATTATTTTAATCCTAGCTAAGATCCTTTACTATGTGTGGTGAACAATAAAACCCAAAGTGTGGACTCTGGCCATCACAGGCTGGCTCTGCTCCAAGGCTGCAAACCCTGCTGGACACCTGGGCCTCACAGTGCTTGCTGGAGTCCATGTGGTGGTGCTTAAAGCACTCAGTCCTCTGGCCCAGCTGGCGTAGAGTCACTGCAGCGCACAACACACTCTTCTTGTCTCTGAAAAGAGACTGACAGAAAGTGTCAAGTGGTGAAGGTAAGATCAGCTGGCTTATATGGACTGTCTCTGCATCTATAAAGCTCAGTCTCTGTCTATGTTTGTTCTTCGTACATGGCTTTGGTTTTCAAGCTGTGGACTTGAAATCTGACACAGTGGTATTTCTCACTTTAAGTGAGGCTTTTGTCCAGTCAGGTTCACAGAACCCAAAAAAAGGCTACTTGCCGTTTTGAAACCTTAAAATTCAATTCGGTCTCTGGCAAGCTGTGGAGAAGCAGGAGTCATGATACGCAGCATGCGGTGACATCACGCGAGTGTACATAAAGAGTCTGACATCACCACCCCTAAACACACACACACACACACACACACACACACACACACACACACTTTCCCAGTCAAACAAGTTATTAAGCCAGGAATTCTGGACTTATGAACATCATCCGTTAACTGACAGATTTGCCCTGTGGAACAATTTGGAGAACAAAGTCTGCACCTTGACTGAGAATTTGAGGCACATCATACTAGATGATAAATACACACAGTTTTTATAAGAAAATGAATTTCTTATCGACACATTTCTACCTGATAATTAACAATTAGATCAAGCATTATTTATTTTTCTATTACTTACTATCTGTTTCTATGCTTTAGATATCTGTGACTACATCGATGTTGCTAAAAACTATTAGGATATATTACTGCTTAATGTATTCAGATACAGAAGACGAAACAAGGGAACCACCAAGGTTTCAAGATGGTTGTTGAGCTTCTCTCTTTTAATAAAGGTTTTGGGACAGATATTCCTTCACGCAGTTTATTAATGTGCTATAAAGCAGTGATTTCATTGATGTTTTGCAAGGGATGTAATGTGTTTGTGTTTCAGTCGTTCATGATAACATTATGATCACTCTCACCTTCGCTGATGTTGCATTACACTGCAGACTGTCCATAACAGAGCTGTGTTTTTTTGGATTTATTTTTCATACATTTTTTTATTTTTATGCCATGCAGTGGCATATTTGTAATATAATACATTATTTATCACCACTGTTTCACCATTAAATTGTCTTTAATTATTATATAAATGTTATCAGTGCTATTGGACACTCAGCCAGCGGACCGGCCTCAGTGCGGCACACACCTTGCCCCCAAGGTAACTGACATCATAAACATGGGCCCCACATGTATGAGGAGAGAGAGAGAGAAAAAAGCATCATACACACTGCCTGCTTTAATGCTGCAGATGGTTTCGGTGAAGCTCTGTGGGGGGCGCGAGGCAGACGATCTGTTGTCCACAGCCATACAACCTGCAGGGGGCACTTCAGCGAAGGGGAGGAGGATATTGCCGCCAGGGAGGGCCCCCACGGGCTGCATTATCAGCGGCACAACCTGAGTCTGATTGTGCCAACTTAAACATATGGCACGACACAGAATTACATAACAAACTTGAATTTTATCTCATGGAAAGTCGTCTGTGTTAGGAATTTCACGGCCCTTGCAGGTGCTGCTTTAAATGTACCCGTCAAATATACAACTGTTGTGAGGTGAATCAACGAGCAAGTTTGCTTTTGTCTGAATGTACGTGCAGATGTTTACTGGAAGGAACACAGGGCCCAGTGTTCAATCCAGAAGCTCAAACATAAAGTTCAGCTACTAAAAATCAAACTGAGCCTAAGGAAGTGCAGCACGACAGGCAGCTGCAAACCTTGAGTCTGCCGGGTCAGTCTGGTGACACTGGGTTGGCCGTATGAGGGGTGAAGAGAAGAGCCCTTGAGAAACAGTCGGTTAGCCCAGTTCCTCACTCTGATCTTAAAAAGAATAAGTCCAGGAATTTATGTATTAATTCGTTCAGTTAGCTGAGGATGTTATCCGTCTAGCTTGGCTGCAGCCAGAGTTTATCTCAGAATCACTGGGCGCCTGGCTGTGAAACTACACCCTGGATGAGATGCCAGTCCATTGCAGGGCAGCTACACACACCCCTGCACACACTACAGACACTTTAGAGTGACCAGTTAACCTGAAATGCGTGTCTCTGGATTGCGTGAGGAAATCAACCTGGACATGGGGAGAATGTGCACGGATGCTTTTAGCCGAATCGGTTTACAGTACACGGCTGGATAATGTTTACCAAACAACTGTAACTATCTTGTTCATTGGTGCTCCAGCAGGAGCAAGAATTCAGGCCCAGACCTTGTCGGCTGGAGCGAGATCACACTGCCTGCTGATCCTGGTGGTGCTTCTCCTCTTATACGTCCCAAACTTCCAGTGTTTATTGACATGTGGGCGTTTGCTGTCCTATTTAAGGAAGCTCTCGGTGTCATTTAATGCTTGGCTCTCCAGCAGTGGGGCTCCTGAAAACACTGTGGTCAAATAATGTAGGTATCAGGGCCAGCTTTGATTTTCTTGGCAGGATGAGACCAAACCATGTTACAAAGTTCTTTTACAGACAGCGTTCAGCAGGCCTTTCCAGTAGATAGTTTTGGCTGCTTCCCTTACCCTCTCTAAATAAAATCATTAATCTTTCTGTCTGCTATTATTCCTCAAGGAACGGGAATCTGAAACAAATACGTTTTACCAATCGCTAACCACTGGGGTAGAGGACTGAAACTAAGGGAACCCAGCTTTATAAAAGTAAATTAAATGCAGTCATGTTACAGCAAATATGAATTAATTTTTGCAAAGATATTCAAATGCTTATGAATACTTTTAAAAAAGGCAGTTATGCTGTAAATCCAGGATTCTGGGTGCATTTTTGAGCAATAGCTATGCCTTACATTTTATAGTTAAAATAAGCAGTTTAACAATTCTGGTGTTGTGAGGAAAACTTGGCAATTTCTTAGAAGGTTGTTTCCCAAGCAGTTTGTGATTTAACAGACTCACAGTGTTAGATATTATTATTTACTTAAGCAATTCACACTGGTGCCACCAAAGAAAGGATGGAATGGTAATGTTGAGGGTATAACAGAAGCAGCAGCGCTAAAATAAGAAGGTAGACAGTTATATCCAAGATCAGCTCTCTTATAACCACACCACCTTCTGTCCAAAACTGCATTAACACCCCGTGACCTCCTTGCTTAACTTTGACACAGCACGACCAATGAAACTTGGCTGTCATGTCGGGCAGATCGGAAAACCATGACACAACAACATGCTTGTAAATAAGTGCATCTTGTTTTCCAGAAAATATAAAAAAGCAAAAAAAAAAGATCTTTTAATATGAAGTGCAAAAATTCCCCATGAATATTACACATTGAAAAGTTTGAATTCAACTGCAGTCGAGTTTCCATTCTATCAAAAGTTAGCCTGCAATTTTTAACCCCTACCCCCACTGGAGATATTAATATCCAGCATAGGGAAATTTATCATGAAGCCTTCAGAATAACAAGCAGAAATTGATAAACAGTAGTAGCATCACAACGGACCACAGTCCATTTCCACAGTCCAGTTCCCTTCAAATTTTTTCTTTCTTTGTTATTTTACTTACAAATCAGGAAATATGTACAGCCATTTTGAAACAAGTAGTTCAAAAGGGGTAGAGAAACATCCCGCTGCGATATTTAAGTGAATCATCTCAGACTGAAAATGAGAATCTAATTTCATTATATGCAGACAACAGCTGCTGTTCATCTGTACATCTGATTCTCATGAGCATAAAACTTCACCACCTCACGCGTTTGAATTAATAACCTTAAAAACTGTCACAAAATCATTTCTTTTCAATGATATCTGCCAAAGGACATTAAGGAAATAATAACTGAATGAGCTAAACAGAAAATAAGTTTCAACTACCCTTTTAACACATGTCCATCCATGTGTTGTCCGCTTTATCCTGGTCGAGGGTCACGGTGGGGCAAAGCCCATCCCGGGTACACGGCTATGAAGCCAAGCCTGGATGAGACGCCAGTCTGTCACAGCGTGACGGCGCAGTCACATGTGATGGAGAAGTCACAGCTCTTTGGACAGAGAGGAAACCCAGGCAGACACAGGGAGAACTTCCATACTCCACACAGACTGAGCTGGATTCAAACCCAGGGCCAAACAAGTCAGGTGCTGCTACTCACTGAACCACCACCCAGTTTCTCAAATATAAGCAATACGCAATACTTTTAAAAATAATTACCACTAATATTGGCCAATGTGTACAGTACAGGTTTCAAAGCCTTTTTCATATGACCCACTGGTTATGAGTCATGTACTTAACCTCACAGATCAAAAAAATATGGCACCTATAGTAAATACTACACAGCCTTGCACTGAATATCCCATGAAACAAAGGTTTGGCAAAGTACACCTTCTCCTTCTGGTGTGGAAAGGAAAAGAGTACAACTGAAAGTGTAAGAAAGGGTTCAAGGGCTTCTCCCAGCCTGGAGGGTATCTTACTGCCCAGCATGGGATCGTGAAACTGTCCACCACTATCCAGTACTTGGGTGGAGACTCAAGGATCTTTTTCAATCACTCCTCAGCTGCTCTAAAGGGTCCTCATAGACATTGGGTACTCGGTGGGATGAGACCCATCATCATGTCTTTGTCCTCTTCACTTGTTTTTTTTTCTTCACATTAAAGGAACCTAGTCTGTGTGAGCTGGTGGGTGGTTAAACTTGACACACAAGTTTAAACTGCCATCCCCAGTCCTGCCACAGTGTTGACAGCCATCAACAGGCACATTTCAGCAGCTGGTTTAAGAGAGCTGAGGTTGCAGCCCAGACAAGGGCTAAGATGTATCACAGGGGATGAGGAGAGAATTAACCCAGCCAGAAAGAAACCAAACACTGGTTATATAATTTTTTGTATTTTATTTTTATTATTAGTGCAACCCAATAACCAAACCCTTTCTCTAGGGGTAAGCAAAGCCAGCAAAACCACCAAAAATCCCTGTCCAAACAAAAACAAAGGTACACAATTCTCTCCTGGCTCCCTGACCACAGCAAAAACCAGGAGAAAAAATATAAATAAACACTATCATCACTAAACTACTAATATAAAATAACACTAATCCTTTTCCAGCTTGATATTGACAGTTATTTACAAGAACAACAGGTTTGAAAGACTATTTATAAAGATGCATCACTACTACTAATAAATACACCACAAAACTGCTTTGGCACAGTCGTCCTCGTCCCTTCCTCCATGGTTCAGGTGTCCTTATTCCTTAAATGCTCCCTTCACAACTGGCTGACCAATGACATTCTGCTTCCAGTAGATCTCCATAGTGCCCCCTTACTATGGGAAACAGGGACCACACACACACAAACCTAAAGACCTTAAGGATGAAGGCTGGAACAGCTGGTCAGGTTCTAGCCTGTGTGATTTTTTTCCTGTTTGTCTTACATTTTATCTCAATTGAACCTTGTTTTTGTTTTGTTGATCTTTGATTTTATGAGTAAAGTATTCTATATAAAAACCTGCTGTCCTTGGGCCTCCGCCCTACATCTCCTTGTTATTAATTTGCAGAAACTAGAGTTAAAATCAGTATATTTTAAAATTTAATTCACACTCACGCGCATCAGCATAAAAAGTGTAAGTAGTGCTGGAAACATCTAAATAGGTGCAAATGTGTGTTTTCTGCATTAAGTGAAGTAAAAATCACAGCATAATTCACTGTGCATTTCTGTACTCTGGATACCTAAGTGTTCCTTCTTCGCAGATGAGGATTCTTTCTTCATAGAAAGAATTCTGAGATTGTCATTTTATGTATTTATTTTGAAAGCAGTTCTTTCCTGAGAGATTCTTTCATACAGTTAGATGTTTTATCCATAGTCATCTGGAATTCCCATTCTGGAACAACTGGATAAAAGAAAAACACATAAATTGGCTGTGCAATCTGAGATGGGCCCTTAAACTGGGCCACGAAGAAGAGTATAAAATTATGCTATTGCAGCATTATTTAGAGGACACGTTGTCTAAATGACGAAGATGGAGGAAAAAAATAACACTGAGTTTCTGTACGATCATTTTCCTGCTCTCTGGCCTCAGAGCGAACAGTGGAAGATCAGATGGCAAATGTCAGTCTTGCCGGGACGACCTGCCGTGTTTGAATATAAACAGCAGATTAAGTTTTTATTTTTTAAACTTGACTGTAAAAACAAGTCAGAAAGTCTCTAAATGCTGACTGAATATTATGAAAATATACAAAAAGAAAATACTGTTCCCAACAGAATATCTCCCATTTTGTCAGACTAACGTGTTTCTTTGGTTCACATTTGGTTTCAAACTCAAAATTTGGAAGGAAGTAGATACATTATATAGATGTGACAGTTATATCTCAGTGTAAGAGTACAGAAATGTCTTTTAATTAATGTCTATTTTTGTCGTTTTCTTTTGTCACTTTGTACAGTATATTTTGCAGTATGTTATAATAGAACCTGGCATCAAATTAACCACTGATTTGGTTTTATCATCATCATCCTTCTTCTTCTTCTTCTTCTTCTTATTATTATTATTATTATTATTAGTCAGTCACACACTACAATATGCTGTAAAAGCAAGTTTGATGTCTGGCCTGATAGGATGAATCACAGCGAAACACCAAGATTTATATGTCAAAGTCAGCTATTGCACAAAGGCAAAAATATCCACAAAAAGTTTGCTTTTCATAATTTCCTGGTAAACACTCAGTGTCTCCTGAGAGCATTTAGAAAGAAAAGACATTGTGTTTGTGCTCTCATTGTGGATAACAGAAAAAAAAAAATACTTTCGAGTAATCATGTTGTATTTGCTTTGGCTGCACTGCAGGGAGCCCAGTGATGTGAATCTCCCCCCATAAACCCCAAAGCCGTGTTTTCGGAACTGGCCCATCTCTGTGGTCTTTGGCTCTGTAGGCACTGAGACCACAGTCTTTCACAGCTCTGTGTATGCTTCGAAAACAATATTAAATGCCAAAACTATGTATCTACTATGCAGTGGCTGTTGCATAATACATTATAAAAGAATTTCTTAAAAAAGAATTATAAAGAATACTTCATCTTCATTATAAAAGAATACTTCTGTCTGTGTGAGACAGTTCACACACGAGAAGCTGGTAGATGTGCATTTGGTTCCGTTGGGGTTTTTCTGTATGAGGTTTGCAGCGAGGTGTGACCATGCCGAGCATGACAGACACTGCAGCTCAGGTACAGAGTGCTGAAGAGGGGGAGCCACACCCACGATCTTCTCCAGAGTCTCCCCTCTGTGGGAAGCTGCCGAAATGTTACACGCCATGACTTCCCACAATGGAAACTGGAGGCGGTGGGAAAGCCCTCAAAGACAGTCTTGATGCAAGTCAAAGTTGTGTTAGTTTGATCCACGTTAAAAATAAAATGCAGGGGAAAAAAACAAGCACAACTGGTGACAACATATTTCAGAGCAATCTGACGAAACAAAACTATGGCAACTAGCAAATCTGCTAATTTAATACGTGAACATTAGTGATGAAACTGCCCTGGCGTGCCATCCAGGCTGTAGTCTGCTAGCCCAGCGCTCTGTTATTCTGGGATATTCTCCAGACTAGCAAACTGACCAGGAAATGCATGTAAGGAATATGGATTGAAGAATGGATGGATTAGTGATAAAACCTGGTAAATTTTGAATGCTGATGACATATTTCAGCATCTTTCCATTGCTCATTTAGGCTTGCCAAGTTTTTTGATTCTGTTCAGTTCAACTTATTTTTATAGCAGCTTCTTCTCACACAGCGACTCAGAGTTGAATAACAGATTAGGATAATGGAACAGATTACAGGTATATAGTGAGTGTAGAGATAGAGGTTACATGTTAATGAGAGCAGCTATACAGGGTACAAGTGCAATATAGTAAACCTCGCAGCAACTGAGGAGAGAAAAACAAAAAACTCCCAAACAGGAGGTGAGGGAGAAAAATAAACCTCCAGGGGTCTGAGTACCAGCAGCTGCCCCCCTCCTGGGCTTCTATGCATAGAAAAATAGTGGCAGTAGTAGCAGGTGAAACAGGTTGTCTGGATAGGAACAGCTGGATAAAGTGATACTGATCACATCATCACGACAGGGGGTCCTCAGCTCCCGGCAACACATAGCACTAGTCTCCCCGGTGGACTCGTCTCGCATCAGGAGTGGGCACTTTTGGTACAAAGAAACTCAGACAGAACAAGAGGAGGTTAGAAACTAACACTAAAAGGCAAGATGCGAGATTCTACATTACTTACGTCGGAAGTTATTTTTAAGTCGCCTCTCAAGTTTCCAGACATTGGTTAGCTGGCTGAGTAAGACTCATCGGCAATTTTTTTTTATCCACCTAACTTAGCAAGCAGAACACGTACAAAAGGGTAAATGATTCTCCTCTCCACTCTGATACTCGCGAGCCAGGTATTTACCCCGAATCAGCACAGCAAAACCAAGGCGTATGTGTTAATGTGTGACTCATCACAAGTAGCTTAGAAGACAAACCTACCCTTGTAAGTCAATTTGGAGAAAAGTGTCAGTCAAATGAAATAATAAAAACAAACAATAGTGAATCACTCACTGCCCTTCATCAACTGCATGTCCTTGTCAGGGTCCCAGTGGTCTGAAGCCTTTCCCAGAGTCGCTGGACGCCGGGATAGGACAATAGTCCAATATTCCGGGCTATTTTAACTGAAATTCAGTCAGGTCATATTTCTGAGATTATATTTAGGAAGAAGAAGGTGGGGATGATCAAATAAACACATTTTTAGCAGCATTTTACAGACTTACAAAAACGTGTCACATATTGGGGGCCCCCTGCTGGACTTGGGGCCTCAAGCAATTATACAGTTGCCTGTGCCAAGAACTGGCCCTTCTGTCTGGGTACGTGTCTTTGGCACAGAGGCCAGGCAATCGCTGGAGCCTGGACAGACAGGCTGTTCATCTCAGTCCACAGCAATTGCCACATTTCATGCCTTTCATAGCATGTCTACAAAAGGCAACAGTAGTAATAACAGCAACAAACTCAATGCTGCACTGTGAGAGCACTTGGAATGCTGTCCGTCTCACACATTTTATTCACTGTTTCAGCCACAAACGTAGTGTATTTGAGCATCTAGAAGGAGCTCGAGTTGCTAAGAGGCTTGGTTTTCAGAGTCAGCCACAAATTATACCGTAGGGAAAAAACCTCCATCTAAATATATATTTCCCTATTGCCTTTATTCCCCAGAGGCCGAATTGGCCCTGCAGTGAGAACATGGGCCCGGTGGCCAGTGATGGGTGCTCTCCTTTTAAATTATAAATACTTCTGGACCCAGGAAAGTTTCACAAGTGATAATGACAAGTGGCTGAAATTAAAAATAAGTGAATACCCAGGCATCATAAATAATGATGGATTAGTGTCACAGCGATTTAGAGCACATGCCAACATATGCCGGAAGTAGTGAGTCCAAGGTAGGGCACACATTTTCACTTGCACAGACACAAACTAAGAGCAGTTTCGAGTGATCATTTCACCTGAAACAATTTGAGAAGAAGTGAGAAGAAACCAAGTCACTAGAGGGGAATAAAGAGGAGGCAAATGTACCGAGAGGATGCAAACTCTACTGGACGAAGTCAGATTTTAGCCCACATTAAAAATAAGACATTTTAATAAATACGTTTAATGCATATGCAAGAGCATGCTCTCAATAAAGGCTGCAGACAACTTAAATGTGTCTGGCTCATTTTTTAAATTTGTCCTTTATAAATAAAGTGAAATAAAGTGCCTTGACAGCTGCTGAGGTGTAACACACTTCATTCACTTTTAAAGTTAAACTTTGTACTCTGTAACTCTTCTCCATCAGTGTTTATTTTCTTTATCATTACTGGGTTGGTTTGCCATTTTCCTTCTTTGCTGTGATAGGAAGACTAACTTCTGCACGGTAGGAGAAAGTTGCCTATGAGCTCGATGCAGAGACACGTATGTCCACTATGTGAGTATTTGTTTCTACGTCTGGAAAAATGACTTTAATTTATGGTGCCTAAACACAGAAAACCGAGGGGGCAGGAGGCCGAACCATAGAAATCAAACCAAGCCTCAAAACAGAAAATGTCATTTTTGGTTTTTCCTCATACAGACAAATGAAACACATGAATAAAAGAGCTTTAAATAAATCTAAATCTAAAAAAAGTTTAAAGACATATTTTAAAGACGTATTCTTTAGCTACAACATTCTAACGTGAGCTTTGATGTCGTTCCTTGACGTAAAATGGTTTCTAATCAGCAGGGCGGAGCTGCTGTAGATCATGGACTCTCCTCACTCCATCCATGATGGGTAAAGAGGGCTTTTCAGGCCACTGCGATGCGAATGCTGAACCAAATCACAGCCCAGCAGTGACTGGTGCTGCCCTGTAGGACTGAGGAAATGTGCCTGTTTGCAAAGAGGGCTGGTAGTGATAGATCTCATGCGTCATTTACCACTGGGAATGAAAGTGTACATGGGAGGATCTGTCTAAAACCCAGCCCATACTGGTACAACATGTTCCTCAAAACACTTATAAACCAAAGAACATTACATACAGATTTTCAAAGTTAAACCTTATAACTTCTGCTCTTTCCTCATTCATTACACCTCCCTCTTCACACACAAATGTAACACTTACTAGTTTCTGCCTATATATTTAACTCTTCCTTTTCTCTGAGGCCATTTGAAATGCTCGAATTGTAAATTAAGCTATTTGCAGCTATTTATGCATTTACACAGTTGGGTTGTATTTCGTGTACCAGTTCGCAGTAAGTACTTTGATTTATGGTGCTATGGATCAACCTTTCTGAGCCGCAGCACTGTGAAATGGTGCAAAACAGAGGCTCTAACCATGCATCTGAGGTCCTATTAGGTTTTCCTATTATTTCTTTAATTCTACAGCTACACCCCACTAATAGCACCCACTCCGAAACAGCATCTCAAAAACCCTGTAAATTCTGATAACAGGAATTTACAGGGTTATCTTCACGCCTCTGTATATGGAATTTAAAAGTGCTGACAATTCCATAGCAGCAAGTTTTAGGATATAAACAAAATCAAGGTTGCCTGGTTTTTTAAAATCAAGAAAAAAAATCTCGCGACACCTACTGCACATTGGAAGTGTTGCTCAATGTTAATCATTTCATTTCTTTCTGATGTGTGCCAGCATTGCATCCTTGACACTGCAGGAAGCAGGAATAATGAGCGCATAATAACGTAACGCAATCGTCATTAAGTAATATGAATGGATTTGTCGGCCACACACAACACCCACCACCTCTACAGAAAACACTGTCGGCGTGAAGATGAATTGCCTATTGTCTAAGTTCAATTCCGAGGAAACTAGAATCTCTGGTTTCTTTGCACGTTTAGTGCCGCTCTGGACAATGATGCGGAAGACCTGCAGCTGATATTTAGAAAATAAATGCAAATGCATATGGCACTATCACACTGTAAAGAAGCCATCTGGCAGGAGTTCAACTATTCTTCTGTTTTAGCACAAAGGAAACGGCCAAATACCTTTTTTTTGGCACACTGCTGAGCCCAAAAACCTTTTGCAGACCCTTTACAGAGTGTATGTGCTGTAACCACAACTCCAAGGATTTTTTTATTACTCCAAATTAGGTGTTTTCATATTAAAATGTTTGTGTACTAAAGAAGTAAACGTGTTTTCTGTTCAGCTACATGCCATTAGCCATTAGTGTTTAGAAAATTTCTTCTTTACAGCATTGCTTAGCATCAGCACCAATGTCACGTGAATGAGCTGGCAATGAGCAGCAATTTCACACTCATGAATCGTAGCTGAACCTCAGAGCTGAATCAGCGCCTCTTCAAACGACTCCAGACCGTCACACCTCAGACCCAGGGACCTCAGTGTGACCCTCTGGAAAGCCCCGTTTCTTCAATCACATCTCAAGACGGTTTACAGAAACACATCCCGTGTAGAATTATGTCACTTTAGTCCGCAGATGTCCTGGCTGGACAAAGATTGTGAGTGAAGGACCCTCCCTCCTGACAAGCACATTGCATGGCCCTGCAGATTTTAATATCTTGCTCAAAAGCTTCATTTTGACGTTAAGGATTTTTTTTTTTTTTTAGCCCATTCAGATTCTGTCACAGTCAATTGCCTCCTCAAAGCTTCTAGGTAACAGTTTATTTGACTTAAATGCACTTATTTACAACTCATAATGGGACATTCAATACGCAGTATGTCAGAGAAGCTTAAGATTCGCTGATGCACAGGCAGCTTAAAAGTACTACTATGGAACTGGGAAACAGAAGAACCTCAGAGTACATTTTTGTCAGTTCTCAGGATGTGAGCGGTAATTTTTTTTTCCCCTGCCAGAATAGGATATTATCTCACTGAACTTGACAGCAATATTGCTGAAGTGGATGTCTTTTTACAGCTTTCACTCTGCTGGGCATAAAATGCATCCTGTTATGTCACAATAGGGAAAATTAGCAGCAACAAAAATTGAATATTTTTGAAATAAATTGGAGTCATATGGCTTTAATACTGTTTATACTCTGCGGCACCTAAACCTTGACCTATGAATATACTGTCATTTTTATGTAACCATCAAGTAGAAGTAGAAATCTACTTTTTGCAAGCACTTGTGAGAATGCAGGTCAGAAAGAGGCCTTTCTTTGTAGCAGCGTCGACTGGCCACGTGGCAATTCATTTTAATGAATCTGCAGTTGGCACCATGAGGGAAAGGGAAATGACAATTGATCTTGACGTGGGTCTCCTGTCGGCCGTGTCACAGGTGAAAAGGATGCAGTCGCGTGGCTTCATGGATCGGGGTCCCCTGCTACACCCGTCTAGGTTTACCTTTGCCCACCTGCCCGTGAGCTTCTGGTGTGCGTCAAGGCCGCGAGTGCGTCGCGTCACCGATGAGCATTTATGTTTAACTGCAAAGATTCCTCCTAGAGAACCAGCAGAGTGAGCTCAGCTGGTGCTCCTGAAACCCGATGCGGTGGAAACATGTCTGTGTGCCAAGTGGCATGCAGCGCAGCTGAGAGCGCAGACTCCTGTCAGCTGATCTTCAGGGCCCTGGAGCAGCTACAGAGCACTAAACACTTCCAGTCATGCCCAGCCTTTTATACAATATAACAATACTATCTTCACCGGGAAAAGAATGGAAGCTCTGGTGTGCACCTAGTTGGGTGTTTTTAAAAATAAACCTATGGCTCATTTCAGACAAAGAACAACGGAAATATGAAATATTTACACACATGAAAAAGAGGATGAACTGCTAAATCAGTCAGAATCACCCTTTACTCACCAAAGATCACTTTTGTGTGCTTAGTGCCGAAATAAAGGTTTTGTACATGCACATCACATATGATGTAAATTAGGCAGATATTATATTAGGCCTATATTAGGCAGACAATATCAAAATCAAATCATGTAAAAATGTTTTCTTTTGTTGGACAGACTATGAATCTGAATTGTCTACAAAACCGAGAGAAATTAGAAATTATTTATAAGTTGCAGTTCTAACAGTCCTACAGCTTATTAACAATATGTATCTAAATTCAGTTGATCTGTCCCACTGGTTCTGAGTAGCTATTCGCTCTTCATAAAAATAAGAATTGGCTCATGAGAAACAATGAACCTGTTATACTTGTTTGTGAGCTGGTTTAGGATTAAGATCTGAATTTACTGTAATCCCAACCACAAAGCCAGGAGATGTGTTGACAGTCCAAATAATGGCATGAAATTGGACACAATTATAAACACAATCAAAACATGAATTCATAGATTTGACTTATTTACAGTAATCATTACATTTGAAATGTTGTTTCAGGGACACTGGAAACAATGAGTGATAAAGACTTGTGCTGCTCTACTGTAGCACATTCATCTTCTTGGTATTCCAGTTTGGCTACCAGGTTGTCAGCTAGACAGACAGATAGAAACTTTCAAACGTTGAAGGAAACTGCAGCAGCACAAATGCATCCGTTTATTGACAGAAGACGCTGGAATAACACTCCAAGCTTGAGTAACACTTTACATTAAACAAATAAATCTAAAGGTATGTAAGACAGTGACCAGAAAGACTGCAACTAGACAGTCAGCAAAAATAAAACAGAAGTAGTTCTCTCAGTACCACCGTAAGAGTAAGGATATCCTGACACACACAAGCCTATGTACTCATGATCCCACCTGTCTGTGAAATACCCAACTATTGCTAGAACATCTGAGAACTTTTGCAGGAACTTCAAGGAGGAATGTTTTCTTGGCACACATTCAGTACCAATTCAAATATCAGTTGACTCTTATTGTTGTTGATCACGTGCATCATTTTATGGCCACACTTTACCCATCTTCTAATGGCTGCTTCCAGCATAACAACGCGCCATGTCACAAAGCACAAGCCATCTCAAACTGGTTCCATGAACATAACCATGAGTTTAGTGAACTTCCATAGCCTCCTCAGTCACCAGATTTGAATCCAGTAGAGCACTTTTTGGATATGGTAGAATGACAGATCGGCACCATGAATGTGCTGCTGACAAATCTGCAGCAATTACATGATGCAATCATATCAACATAAACCAGAATCACTAAGAAATGCCTTCAGCATCTTGTTGAATCCATGCCATGAAAAATTCAGGCTGCTCTGAGATCAAATAGGTGGGGGGGGGGGGCTACCTGGTATTAGAATGGTGTTCCTAATAAACTGGCCAGTGAGAATGTATCCCTTACAGTCTTCAAATTATGATTAAAACAAGGATGTGATATTTGTAATATCAATCACAACTGAAGAAAACAAATGGGAGGACAGAAAGAGATAGATGCTTCAACTTTCTCCTGACATCTGAAGCATGAAGCACTTGGTGACACCCTGGAGCACTAAACCTGAGTTAACAGACAGCAGTGGATTTAATCCTTTACTCTTTGGTTGCTTCCAGGTGACTTACCACACGAGGACGTGTCCTGGTCCTCTGCTCAACAGGGCCGGTATAATCCCGACATTGTTCTGACATGAAGCTCAGAAACTGTGGCAGCACCTTTACCTTACACTTCACAAGCCCACATATTTGAGTCGACGTAACTTTTACATGCACTTTGTTCCCTGAAGTAATAAGCTTGGTGCTCAAGCTGCCATGTTTTGTTGATGTTAACGTTTCATACTTGGCACATCTGATAAGTGTTGTACGTTATTTTGAGATTAATGCTCTTCTGTGGAAGTCTCCACGAGTCTTCCGGGAACAATAACGGGGAGAATTATGCTTTCAGAAGCATTAGATTCCCATGAAGTATTTTGCGAAGAAACAATAAACACGTGAAGTGAGCGGCGGCTTTATGAAAATATCAGGTCTTTTGGTGGCGCCGTGCTTGAGTTGGTTTGAATAGTAAAGCTTTTAAAAAGATCTTTTTCCCCAAAGGGATCCATTTAAGGAGCCCATAACGGGACACCAGCTCTTGTCTGCAAAGCAGCAAGTGTTTGACATCCAGAGAAGCGCCACTTGACACAAGATATCCTTTTTATCCTACTTGTTCCCATCTACTAAAGACAGCTAAGCTTCTGATAAGGCCACGGATTTAATGGTTACAAGCAAAATGGAACAAGTTTCTACAAGCAGATATCTCTTTACTCAGGCAGTTCAGGTTATTTACCCTCTTGAAAGTGGAATTAAACATCTATCCTCTAGAAAGAGACAATTTTTTGCCATTGGCCTCGATTTTTTTTTTCTCCTCTACCACCTACTGCCCTAATCCTCTAGTGAAACACTGACTTACATCTTACTTTTACAGTAATGAACTGCTGCTCCCTGGTTGGATCCTGGACAAGTTCTGGCCACTATGGTTGAAATTATTTCACAGTACATCTATCCCCTGGTACACAACCCCCGCATTTATGACAACTCAATAGAATGTCTCCTGCTTTTATATCAAAAATTCGGTTTAAGTTTGGAACCCACCTTATAACACTTTTTGGCCTACTCACATACCCAGGCTGGTCTTAAAATTAAAGTTTTTTCATGCAAAATTATGGAAAATGGATATAGTAGATTTTTTTTGGTGAAAATGATTCTTGCACAAACAGTATTTAATAGTTCATTACAGTGAATTGCATTTTTTTTTGTACAAACGTCATTGCTGAACATCCATTGCTGTACAAGAGGAACATGAGGGTGAGCGATGGTTTGTTACAGCTGGCTTTTAAAGTGTTTTAATGACATATGGTGAAATTTGTTGGGGTTTTGAAGCAGATTATTTCAAATGGGGAAAAATTATAATGGAAAACAGGCCGCCTGTTTTCCTGGTTTAAGTCCGGTTTTCAGGAATAGGTAAGGGATGTGAACCGAAGGATACGTGCATTTATTAGCATTTGTCGAGCTTTAACAGGAGCAACTGCTGGTTTGGAACCATTTAGGAACTAAGCATCTTTTAAAAGACTAAGAAAGATGAACCCAATTTTCGTTTAATTTGTAGTTACAATGTAAGGAAACGTGAGGCAGCAACCGTGTCCACCGAGGAACAATAAGAAGTCTTACAGGCTGCAGTGATGAATCAGATCATTAAACACATGCAGATGGAACAAGCAACCCAAAGTGCAATGAAATGTTGCCAAAGAATTATTTATTTCGTCAGGAATGTTGCTTCCATTTTGTTTGATCACATCTTTCACAGCTGTACAAGCCTAGATTCAAACCAGCAGGTTTTCTAGCCTTTGAGACAAGTTTCACATTGAAAATCTTTTTAACCGAATGCATAAACAAACAGCGATGTCTAAAGCGCAGTGGCTTTACTCGGCTTTTTTGTCAGTACTTCAAAAACGGATGCAACAGCTGCAAATTTTGATGTTTGAAGAATCTGAGAAATAACAAATTGTACATCGATGCAGTTTCTTCACATAAGAGCAGGAGGACAATATGAATCAAGCCAGCAGTGGCAGCCAAGTGTAACCTAGTGTGTTTTGTCAATTCTCATATTTTCCTCTCTGTGGCTCATGGGGATCCGGTATGAACATGCTATCTGTGAACGTCAGACGTGCGAAGCTCTACTAGTGTCCATCTGCTTATTGGTGGAATGCAATATCAGAGATTTGTACTTATTTTAAACATTAGACTCCACAACTTGTGCTCAAGCTGCACATATCTCACCTAAAACATATTTACAAATATTTTGCCAAACTGAAATTAAAAACTAGTGTGTTATATCAGTCTATTCAGTTGCTGACAGGATGATTTATAGGTTTGGAGTCACACGTATAGCTGCAGCTTTTCCGGAATGTTAAAAATTCTTCTTTTAAGGGACTGTGGGTACGTTCCATCTGAAAACACACCAGTCATTTTACCAGGAGAACGAATCGCAGGAATAAGCATTTTTTGGAAAGCCTAGGTCATTATTTTTATTTCTAGCAATTTTAGAGTGCTGTTTTGGTATCATTTCTCTGCCAAAGTTTGAGATTTGCCTCTTTTTTCCTTAATGTTACCAGAAATTCCTAGAAAAAAAAGAGCTCAGCTGGATTCGAGCGCATTAATTATTTATTCTGAGGATAAACGATAATAAAAGTAAAACAAAAAGTGCCGTGACACAGACACAAAACCGAGATGACATAAAGGTCAAAGTCAATGTAAACAGTGTCAAGGCTAAAGTGGAAAAAGAAAAAAGAAAACATTCCAGCTGGGTCAGTGAGACAATCTTTCAGCCAGTGATCCCAGCTGTGGCTCAGAAAAAAAATAATAATAATATATTTATAGTTAAAGCCAAGCTGTGGAATCAGCAAAATACCCTCAATATGCATTTATAGTTACTCATCAAGAAATACGTTTAGATTAGATGGACATTAGATATAGTAATGTGGTATAATGTCTTCTAAAGTCACGTTCAGGTTTAGTGATGCTTTTTTGTCTTTCTGCATAAGAATTTGTGATCCAGAGTGAATAAGCAGGCAAGTGACTCCATTTCACATAGAGAGACAATGGTAATAAATAGCAGACGAGGGTGAGTTTTGACGTTTGAATCGCTGGTTGTTGTGTGTTATGTAAGAGAGAACCAGATGGTCTCTATTAGGCACAATCCCCTGGATGCCCCCCCACCACAGCTCCCAGTTCACTTCTCCACAAAGTTCGACATATTCCAACTCGCTCTCAAGCAGGAGGCAAAGGAAAACATTGCTAAACACCTCGTGAAATGGACACCGGATACTAATCCATGCCAAGACATCACTTTTATATACTGTACATAAAAATGTCGTTCATTCAAATGCAGTGACTGTGAAACCAGACATGTGCAGCGTTACTGTAGCACAATGACTCATATTGAAGTTCTCCTGCACCTCAGTCACAAAACCATACTTAATTCACAATCCAGTCAGTGGAAATCTGCAATTTATCCAAAGGCAATTCTTAACTCCTATTGTTGCGTTTTCTTTCATTCATTCATTTATTTAGAATACACTTTTCTCCAAGGCTACACGTGACTCGGGTTAGCAAAACGCGTTTTATGACAGATTAAGGGGCAGATGCACCTTTCAGTTCAACAACTGCACTTAGTTTGTATGGTACCTCGGTTTCTGCTGGTTGAGTATCTGCCTATAGAATAGACAAGAAATACAAAGGTGATCATGAGACCTTTAAAATGTCTCATACATAAGCTTATTTGCACCACAGATTAGCCCCTTCATGCAAATCAGACTTTGCAAAAAAAAAAAAACTGTGTAGAAGAGGATATTCTTGTGTTCAGCCCCAGGAAGCAAGTGACAGGCACACAAGGAAACCTCACAGCGCTCCCTCATTGTCTGATGGAAGCACTGATGGTGTTTGGAAACAATGGATTGTTATCGTTGTGAAAATAGGACCCCATCCTCACCATAACTAGATCTAACTTTGCCTTAAATCTCAGACTATTCGTCTTGGGTGCAAGGGGTTCCGATCAAATAACAAACACATTTGGGGGGGGGGGGGGGGGGTTGACATTCAGGAAGTGCTGAAATGAAGCCTTTTTTTTTGGGCATCANGGGGGGGGGGGGGGGGGGGGGGGCTTGACATTCAGGAAGTGCTGAAATGAAGCTCTTTTTGTTGTGCATCATGGAAAAGGCAGGGTGGATGATAAAGGCAATCGGGAAAGGAGGTGAAATATGATGAAGCAGCAACACAGAAGTCTAGAGGATCATCACCTTTAGCCAAGAAAGTGGAACGTCAGGTCTGTTTGCACATTTTTCAGGTGAGAGCTCATCTGCATGTAGCGTGAAAGAACTAAAAATACAATCTTGTGCTTTCCCCAGTGTAACCAACCTTCTTCACTCCTACTATCAGTTCTTTGTCTCCGAAGGGAACGTCTCTGGTCAATCCTCAAGAGTTGTAGAGGTGGTGTGAGAAACATTAATCGTTCTGCTCAACCCTTAGATCTGTCAGTTGGCTCAAAATTACAAAGCCAAACACCCCCTTTTCCCAAAATGTCCAGCATCCCAAACTGACTACAAAGAGCACTACAACCTTCAATATTTTCTGAGAGCCTCCACCACATGCAGTGACCAAGCAGCCATGGTTTCATTTTCTGAAGCACGATGAAAAGGTGGTGTACGCTGCCAGCCATAAGAGCAGCTCTGGGGCACAGAAACCAAGATTTGAAAGGCATCTTGTGGAGCTCTGGCCCAGTGCCTGGACACTGCAAACCCGGGGAAAAACAAAGAGGGATAATATAGAGGTTGTGACTTCTCTGTTTGTTGGCTACAAGTTTCTTTTTTTAGAAAGAAACCATTGGTTGAGAATTTTAGAGACAAAATAAACCCCTTGAGAAGCCTCACATTTTTACTAACAATGGATTATAAGGCAACATGCATGGTGTTGAACGGTTTTAGTCTGTGATGGTTAATATACAGTATGAATTTATTAAGCCACATTATTGTGTTTTCAGCATCAGGAGAACTAAACACAACAGTACATCCTGGGAAATGAATGAAAGCAAAAATTGATGTTAAGTTTCTCCCCTCTCTCCTGGCTTCTGTTATTCTCGGTGAATGTTTGGGTAACACGTTATGTGTCCAAAATATAAAAAAGACTGCAAGCTATTTTGGGTTTCACACCAAAGCACTGGCCTGTTACAAAGACGTCTTTGCAGCAAGAGCAAAGGGACAAACATCCAGGCTTCTCTAAGCCCATCTTTAAAGCATTCTTTTCCCTGCGAGTCATGCTGCCATGGCAGGGAGAGAGCAAACCTGAGAAGAACAGAAAGGCTTCGGCCATTTTCAAACAATTAAACAATTGAGATGGACCAGGAGCCTTTTTTTTTCTTTTTAAGTAGAAGGCTTTTTTGCACAGTTGAACAAGAAATCGTGCCCGAGTGCTTAGATTGGTTCTCTATTTTTTCACTATTTAAAATGATTAATTTCCTTAAAAATTAGAAAATTGTACATGAAACACATGTTGAAGTTTATGGATACATGGTACAAGAAATGATAACAAATAAGGTCCGAGGAAGGATCTGGGCTACAAAAGCCCAGCTCCTCCAGGTGGCTGTTCAAAAGAAAACACTGTCACCAAACACAGGCAGCTTAGAACACCTGGTTAACCTAACATGCGTCGGGAAGGTAAAAGGAAACCAAGGAAGCTGTCGTAACATTCACCATCGATCCACCAAACCCAGGCTAAGAATCCGAGAAGAACTTGTGGTGCTTCGGAAGAATCTAGGGACTGACTGAAACAGGGCTGGGAACCCTGACAATGCAACAACCCTCAGAATCAAATGATAGGGTGGCTGCAAACAGATTACATTGCTGTAAGAATTTCACCTTGGGGAAGTTCTATCACACCTGTCACCCATTTTCAGTTGCTTCGTATTGGCTCATACCGATTCATCTCATCCCATAGCACAGCTGTCAACTGCTGTTTAGGCCAAAGGACTGAAAAATCATTTTGTTATAGGTGACAAAGCTATGTGCTGCTTGAAACAGTTAGCAAATCAAATGACTTTGTATGTAATAACATGTAACATCCAAAAAAAACGGATTTGGACGGTCCATTGTTCTTGGACAACCTACGGTGCAACTTCAAAAGTCATCACAGTCGGCCCTCAACTTATGCGGTTCTGTTCCGCTGACCTCACTGAAAGGCGAGGCCATTGTAAGTCGCAAATCCCATTATACTGCATCGAACCATAAGGATACATAAACAAATGCTTGAATGTGATTTTGTAGAGTAGGGCTTTGTTATATTTTGTCCACTAAATGGATGTAGTAGCTGAAGACACCGACCCTCATACGACAGAAAAATTATGCAATACCACATTTATATTTTCATGCTACACTATTGTTTTACTCTAACTTCTAAATCCACTTCCTTTCACTTTTTCCTTTTCAGCACCACCAGCAGACTCACCTTTTTTCTAGCCATTGTAAATAAAGTGAACAGAATCACAAAAGTCATTTTATTACACAGGTGCAATAATGTTAGTCAAGTGCTCTCATGGCTGGGGGTATAACTGGGTGTAACAAACTGTACAAATAAAATACAAAACAATGGTGAGTAAAGAAAACAAATGTTTAACTCTTCTTGCAGGATCCCGCCTCTTCCAGTTTGACTTGCTGGGACCAACAATGATAGACGGAGGAAAATGTGCAAACCCACACCCAACCAGCCCAGGCACTACGAGGCAGCAGCAGTACCTGCCGAGTCCCCACGCCACCCCGTTTCAATTTTTATAGCTTAATACGTGGGCAAAAAGTTGTCCTCAGTCCATAAAGGTTGAATATTAGTGTATAAATGAATGGCAGGTGGTAAACAAACACATGTATCCAAAGTCTATTTAAATGTGACATTTTTGACGAATATTTTTCTGGAATAATTCATGTTAACTACACCACTGATGGGATCTGACCTAGTAACATTCAAGTTGAGACTTGGTGTGCCTATCGTGCAAAGTCTAAACCATCCAAAGGTGGCTCTTTTCATTCTTTGGTGGGAAAACATTCATATTCGAATGAGACTTCAACAAACTTGCATGATTTACCAATGAGAAAAGGAAAGATCTGACAGTGTATGTCACTTTTGGGCCTCTACTGTTACAGGACCATGACTCCAGGCTGAGGACAGTGACAAGGGACGGCTGTCCCATTGCAACTGCATTACAGCGTTCTGCCTCCTGCTGTGACAAGACAGTGAAACATTCTGGGTTAACAAGCACAAAACTCTGGCGCCCCGGTCAGAAACGGCATTCCCAGTTTAACAATGTTAAGAAGGTTAGGTTATTAAAAAGGTTGAGGGAAAAGGGCCAGTGCTCATCTTTACAGGAAAGCACCCTCTATCCTGAGATGCTGGAGAACGATGCAGGTGTGAGACTCGATTCCCCAGTCCTCCGAAATATTGATCGATGATCAGCACTAAAGGAGTTAAAACTATTGGCACATATTCCCAGGAGGACAGTTGGAGCTCAGATAATACAGCACAGGAATACTAGTCATAATACAGTATGAAATGGCAGCATTTATCAAGACCATCTCAAAAACTGGACAAAGGCGTTTACATTACCGTTCCGGCACAAGCAGCCAGAGGGCAAAAAAAATATGCTTCAAATTTTATCCTTAATTTTTTCCTGCCCAAAGAACAAGCAATGTCTATAAAATTAGCCAAACAAAAATGCCAAGACCTTATGTGTGTGACCACAAACACAGCACATAACTCTGTTGCTAGATGCAGCTGGCATCACTACAAACAACATCTGCTTGGAAAACAACCATGCTGACAAGTCCAAAAAATACTGTCCCACAAAAGCAACTATTGTATGGAATGATTTACAATAGCCTAGGCTGCATTTAAAAAACAAAAAAAAAAAAAAGTTTGGATGGTTAAATGTATAATGTTAAGCAAGGTACAGTAAGAAGTCCTGCCTCTCAGTGAGCTGTGCTCTATTCTTCTCTAACCAGAAAAGGTACTTGTTGGCTTAAAAAAATAAAAAAATAAAAAAAAAAAATAATAAAAAAATTCAAACTGAAACTGAGGAAGTAAATGGAATGGAATGGAATGGATTGTCAGACCTTTTCACACAAATCAGGATTTAAAGGGGTGCTTTCATCTTTCTGCATTCCATGCAAATAGACAGACTGCTGAAGTACATTAGAGGACCAAGTAGTATGAAGAGTTTCATAGTTTCTGATTTAGAAAAATACCCAGTTTCTGATATTTACTAAACAAAAATGCTGAACTTTTTTTTGCTGTTCAAAGGCCAAAGTAGGATCTTTTTGGAACAGCAGGTTATAAAGTTCAGCAGACGTAACCAAAATAAGTAACTATAAATAAAGAGATTTTGTATACGAGATGAGGACTGAATAACAATTACAAATTTTCCACTGTTTTCTGTGACCTTCCAAGTAAAACAATGTTGGTTTTCAGTTGAGTTCAGCAGAGGTCTGTTTTCCATACCTGAAAAAAGTGCCCTGAATTGTAAGCCTTCTGATAACCTGAAACAGCAATTCAACTAAAGACCTGGGGCTTTGACCACTTTGCCCCGATGGAAAAATACGGAACCTAGATGAAATGGTACAGAGGAGGTACAGATGGTGCAAAGATTACAACTGGTGCAGAGTTTACAAATGGGGCAAAGATTACACAAAAAAAAGGTTCCTGGGAAATGAACAGATATGCAGTTGATCCATTAAGATCCCAGGTGATCCCAGTCTGAGGAAGAATTTTTGAGAGCTTCTTTAGACCATTCGAAAAGTTACCTGATCAGTGTGTTCTGTCATCTTGTGCAAACATTCCCCCAATCTTTGACGTCATCATTGTGACAAACAACGCGTAGGGAGCCTGAAAATACCCCTTTGCCCACATTCACCTGCACAAATATTGACTGCAGTTGAAGCACATTGTCGTCAACTACTGGTACAAGGTTAGTAACATGACGGACAGTTTGAAATTTGCTGAGCAAAACCCAATAAAGTGGGCAATGTGCTAATAGACTGTATGATCAAGATTGTCTACCTGGGGCTGCAAGTTACTACTGCCCTTGGAGATGAGTACCAGGCACCACTATGGCTATAACCAGAACGTAGAATTTCAGACAAGTTGACGCTAAATTCAGTCCATCCAGCCATCTATAATCATTCACTGTTATATCCTCTCAAGGTCCAGGCGGTCTGGAACCTATCCCAGAGTCACTTGGGTGGCAGCAATGAAACAGCCCAGAAGGGATGCCAATCCAGCACAGGACAGAGGTCAGATGTTTACAATATTTGGATAGGCTTTATGACTATGGAAAACAGTTAATTGTAACAATGTCCAGGCAAATACAAAATCATGGTGTTGAGTTTATAGGGATTTTAAGAACACAACCACCTTTTAAAAAAAAAAAAAAAAAAAAAAAAACACCATGTATATTCCTGAAGTTCAGGAAAATAAAAATGTATTATAAAGCAAAGTGAAGTGTTACCATTATGAGCTTGAATGACTACTGTGAGATGCTGTTCACTAAGGACTGTGAAACTAGGCCCAAAATATCCTTTTTAAGTATTAAGGTGACCAGATGTGAAGCCAAGAAACCAAAGTAGCCATGGAGGAATTTCCAGTGTCGCTATTGTTGCGAACTATTTTTCAGCCTGTGTGCATGTGCTTTCAAATCTGTCATATATCAGTTCTTTTATGCCTTATGACATCCATTTTCTGCATCATTTTCCGGGAGAAGCTACATTCTGTTTTCCCTTTAGTCCTTTTGCATAAGCACAGATCAATAAAGTGATCTTTGAACCTTGGGGAAAAAAAAAAAAAAAAAAAAAAAAAGTGTGTTTATTTTCAAAAGGCTTTATGCAAGTTATGACTTATTAACAAGAATTAAGTTAAGTTTTCAGCAACTGCAAAAGCTCAAATAAAAAAAGAACTAAATATTTCACATTTTTTCAGAGAACTCAAATGGAACTGAACTGCACAAAAATGGCCAAAGCGCTGTTTGGGGGGGGGGAAAAAAAAAAAAAAAAAAAAAAAAAACCCTGATATTTCCATGTGCAATTACCATTTATTACCTTTGGCTTCTTACAAAACCTTTTCAATGCCATTGCTGACACTGCACATGAAAGTTTCACAGCACGCTATACCAAGTCAGCAATGGGTCGTGAAACATTACATTATCTGCAGTGGTCTTTGCCAAAAAGCGCCATTGCATAATAGGCAGCATCTGATTCTACCGTTTGGATTGGCAAAGCCTACTGAGACAAGCAAAGCTCACCCTTTGCCTTGGTCTTACCAGGCTTTGAAAATTTGCCTCAGTTCATTACACAAGCATTTGCCATTTGCAGATGATGTTTGAACCTTTAACTGCTATAGAAGTCACTCAAAGTCACACATGAAGCGTTTCTCTTTTTTCCCCCTGCAATGCCACAATGAAACTTTTGATTTAACCGTTTAACTTTTCAAATCAGTTCTGGCATTTTTTTACTACAGTGCCCTGATCCCCTGAATTGCTGTGATTTAACCCCCCCACCACACACACAGTCCTGAATTACAGGACAATAAACACTTGCATGCAACATGTGGAGAGTCCTCGACCAGGTTACGAGCCAATGCCAGGTTGCAAGTCGGATCGTACCCATGGGTTACACACCATACAGGTATGTACGTACGTATGTACAATATTTAAAATCACTTTATATTTTCTTATAACAAGCTATATTCTCAATCATGTCAAAATACTTTACATGTACAGCTGCTGGCAGACACTGACATCATACGTGCACATTACAAAATGTTCGTTTGCTTACCAGAATTCTGAAAATTAAAATTATTCTCTGATATTAATTCTTAAATGGGAGAACTATCATTTGATTCACCATCATAATAAAAAGGTGCATTATACTCCTTTCCAGTTCAAACCTTATAGTGCTGAGAATAGCCTCCCATTTTATAAACTATGATTTCTTAGCCATCACATTTGCATATCCCTTTTAAAAGACTGACTACAAACAGAAAGATTTTATAAATAATTTGAATAGAGACATTCAGCATGACTGGAATTTGATTTGTAACATGTAGAAGGTGAATTCATTGTCCATAATTAGAAGTCATAACATGTAAACCAACCTGAACAGTGCTTTCCTGCAGGTAAGCACTTCCAGGTTTGAAGAACATCTTTGCTCTGAACCTTCTTGGCTGACACCAAGTCTGCTCCCTAGTTAAAGACAAAAAAATAGCATCTTACTGAATGAGGAATCTTGGTGTTCCAATATAACAATGACTGGATTTAAACAAATACCAAAAGGTTTCTGGATGTACAAACTGAACACAAGGACCAATATGGAGTCAGCAGAAACGCCACAATTGCCCTTGCGAGGTGTTGAACTACAGCACATCCAGAGAACCATGACCAAGAAGCTACAAACAGAGCAAATAACTGGACAATAAATAAATCAACTGTCATAATTAAACAGCAACAAACATCACGAAACTATGTACCGGAGCTTGAGCAGCAGTGCATCATGGGAGAACCACAGCTCCCCACCACTGCTATTCACAGCCTGTTTTAGGACGAACATCAAGACTTCAACCCTGAAATCAAACCCATCCAGAAACACAAAACAACCATATTCCATACAAAAACCTTCCCAGGCCTCAGACCAGCTGTCTTAAATGATGGGGTCCATTTGTTTTCACTACCAACAGCTTGTCCTCCCTGAACAGGGGGCGGGGCTTGATTTTACTGACAGCTCCCGGGTGCCAGAGTAGTAATGCCCACGAGGCCGCGTGTCATCGTGAATCATGTCAAAATTTTGACTAATTTTGAATATTTTCCTTTAAAAAAAAAGGCATTATTTGATGGTTGTTAAGCATCACTGTAAAACTGCCAGCTGGCTTGCTTTGGTTTCGATTGCTGTGGTTTTCAGGGCGCAAACTTGACTATCTAACCAGTGATTTACACCTTATACTGACAGGTAGTCCTTAAAGTGCAAAATTCTCCACAGGGGATGAAACAGTGAGTGTATAGAGAAGATGTATCATTATAAATACAGAGTATTCACAATATACAAGGACATTTATATTCTCTTTTATCCACCTTGGCTTACAATGTTGGGGTTTTTGAGGACATAGTTAGCTTGCTAGCCTTTTAGCCTACATTTTATACTGATGAGTACATGTTTCATAATGAACTGAACGAAAGGGCCTAATTTACTAGCAGTTTTCTTATAAACAAAATATACATACCATCTGTTTACCATCTGGTTCTCTCACCCTTTCCATGCATAAATGTTATTCTAAACATTATTTTGATTCCTTCTGCAAGCACCCTAACCAATGTAATCAATTAAAAACGTTCAGTTTCTGAGAGATTACATTAAAAGTAAAAGTGACGTAACTTTACACTGGGTCCTAGAACATGAACAGCTGCAGTATTTTGGGGGAGAAAACAAAACAATTTCTAAGATATCACTGGTACCATTCAGGCCCACTGAAAATATTTACTTTATATTTGGTTCTGAACCGAACAATCTGACTGAAGTTGCTTAGACTGAATTTTATAGGAGCAAGGAAAGCCCAAAGTGCTCACTCATGGTTCCTAAAAGTAAAGCCAGTCAGTTGATTCATTAACTTAAGTGAGGTTCAGCTGAGCGCCGAGGAACAGGCTTTTACATTTGTCACAATCACGGTAGTTGTTATGTAGTAAAACGTAGAGAGGGTGCCCAGATGTTGGCGTGGTCAGACAACCTTGTCACTGAAGGGCTGAAAAGCAGAGACAGTTATTTTTTATTTATCTTCAACATTTAGTTCCCATCTTACATATTTATACAGAGCTGGACACTTTTTTTCAGGAAAAATTTACAACAGTACATCTCCCCTTGGTGCAACATCAAATCCCTTCAGGGGACTAGAACCTACAGCCTGCAGTGCACTGTTACTACATTTGTTTCTTTATGAAATATGATTAAGAATTGTCTCTGATGAGCTGAGAATGTAATACAAGGACATAAAAATAGCAAATATTCTATAATTTGCCCACCAACTGTCAAACTTGTACTCTTAGATCGGTTAATATATTTCCTAGCACATAGAATGCTGGAATTGAGGTTTGCATTACGTTCATTACTACTGTATTGCATATTTTCCACATATGCTTTAGTTTGTCCTTCTCTTTCAGGGTCACAGACTGCAAGTTGGACAGGTGAGGAGCTGTTATTGGCTGGAGTTCAGAGGGTTCTGTGTTGCCAGGACAACCAGCCAGGATTCAATTAAATGTTAACAAAATATGCCTTTGTGTTTCTCAAAAAATGTAGGGGAAGTGTTTTGGGTTAATATATAATGTCCTGATCTGATGCCTGTTCAGTCTTCTACATAGAATATCATCAGCTCTGTACAGCAGGCTTTTGACATGAGGGACCACTGTGATATTCAGTAGAGAACTGAGTAATTTCAGTTGTAAAACCTCCAGCAAAACAGTTAATGTGGCTCAGTTAATGTTCTATTTCATCTCACTGAATGACTTTACACTATATGAAAATATCCCATCTCAGCCGCATGACAACAAACTGAATGTACATTATGGCAACATGGATCACAATGCTGTTAAGGATATTTTTTGTCATTAATTATAATAGTTGAAGTCTTATTGGTTTATTTTTGATGATTTAATAACTGTAGCATGTTAACGTTTTTTGGAGCGTATCAGTGTTTAGTGCTTTAAGAATATGAATTGTTACTGCTGTTATTTAATTGTTTCATCACGTTGTGTTATTGTGGCTGTTTAGTTTTTTAAACGACAAGGTAAAGTTTCATATTGGAGAGTTTTGTGGTGAATGCAATGGTGTTCAGGTTTGTTTTTACGTGTGTTTATTGTGTTGAAGTATCGTGTGATTTATGTTGCGTTTTGTAGCAGTTTTATATGATTTTTGTGGAGTAACTGATTTTTGGGAATATTCTGAACAACTTCTTGGAATGGTTCTGAATTATTATTGTGAATTTTCTCTGATTTTAGAGGTACAGCTATTTTATGCAAATCTGGATAAAGATATATGTTTTTTTTGTTTAATTGCTCCAATTTAAAGTGAGAGTACCCAAGAAACGACTGATCTTGTAAGAGATTATGTATCTGTTTCTATTGTGGAGATGTTTAACTGGTGTAATATTTTATGGTTCTTAATACAATTTGAAAAAAAAGTAGTTTGGACAGCCATGTTGATGGACCAAACATACATGCAAGTGTAAGATGTCGTACACATGAAAACGTCTTTTCTGGACCCTTTGCTCCCAGTTCTAAAGTTGTATCTGTGTGTTATGAAATTGGACCGGTCTGATCTAGTGTCCCCCATAACTACTATATTATAAGCTCTTCCTAAAGTACAGGTTCCTCATTTCTCTCTGAACAGCCTAAGAACATTGTTCTTAAATATGTTCATAATATTGCCACAGTTTATTATTACTGTCTTTTGCATCCAGTGCAAACTGTGTTGTGTCACTGCTGCACTTAAGGTAGTCCTTTAGATTCACTGTGCACGTCAGTGTCTTCAATAAAAAAAGTTTTAAAAGCACATGCATGCTTTATGGCCCTGATCATAAAATACCTTATGGATACTTTAAAACGTGGATTTAAAAAAAAACATTTCTGTGATTGTGAGACAGCCCATTATGACAACACTGATGCAAGGCAAGTGTCTTCTTTCCCTTGCCTACATCTTAACCTCAGCCACATTTCTCTTAACCTGATTTAGATCAATACATTACACATACACATTACTACAGACCACAGTATGACTTTTTTATCTGATGACTGACTGCCCCTACTACCACAAGATGAACATTTGAGTAGTTGACCCTCTGCACAAAGCTACATTTAGACTTGACTCTGGTAGTGTGTGATGACTCAGCATGTATAGAATTGACTCTATTAATAGAGGACGCCTTTTGAAAATAGGCTTCAATTGTACAACTTGTGACTTTGAATGTCCAGGTTTCCTCCACCAGCTTCCAACTTTCCTTCCTCCACCAGCTTGATGCACCTTTGAATTAATGTAGGGAAACAACATGAAATTAATGAAAAGCTGAGGTCATCCCAGCCTGGCAAGCACCCCATGGCTCAACAGAAAACAGGCACCAGGTGTGGAACAATGAGTGACTATAAAATAGAGAGTCCTGAAGAACTGAAGAAGCTGGGTGTTGTTTGGTCGGTTGAGAGGGGTCTGAAGGTACTGAGGTGTGTATTGTGTTACAGATGAGCTGGAGTTTTGTTTTGTATGTAATTTACTGTTAAATACTTGGAAGTTTTTGGTTTTCTTCCATCTCCTTGAGTAGGGAGCGTGTGTGTGTTTGTGTGTTATATGAAGAATAATAAAAAAAACTATGAATTTTGTGAGTTCTGAGAAGGGAGTAAAATTTGCAGTATTTTTTGATCTCCCCTCATACATAAAGCTTGATAAGAAAAGTGGAAGTTGAAACACAAACAAAAACACCCTGTACCTTGTGTACGCTATGCCAGAGCTTTTAAATTCTTAGTTCAGCTTCCGAAAACATCACTACAAACAGAACTGAATGTCTAATGTTAAAGACAAAACTTATAGGTAATCACCACAACACCTTTGATATGATCTGGTCTTTGTTAACAAAGATGTTTGGCAAAATAATCATTACTTGTTAATAATTAAAATACACGCGCTTTCATTCAGAGATTTAGCAGCTGCTCCTAAAAGCCTGTAGGTTATATTTACATGCTGTTTACTTGTGAAATGTATAACTATTGCTGTTTTTGATAATGACATTTATTCAAACAAAAGGATATACAAAGATGCGTCCTTTCGTTTTATTTGGAAATGCATTGTATGTAAGGCAAAAAATATATACATTTTATATATAATATATATTTTATATTTTCACAATCACAGAATTAAGATGTTATATTTTTATCTTGTAAAGGTCTATGTACACTTTATTTACATACATTCATAGGATGTGATAAACACCTGTTCTTACAAGCTTTAGAAAATCAAAATGAAATTGAAGGAATGCTCTGTTTTAGAATATACTGTCCCCCTGCTTTTTTATGAAGCATAAAAACACAGTTCTTCAGACCCATAAGTTTTCCTAATACAGCATACTGAACATGAATTGAACTGCCTTGCCTAAGCGGGATACAATAATACAATAAAACAATATATGACTTGCACGTCTCCTGCTCAAAAATGTCCTTATTGCATTACCCCAGAGGCAGTTGAGTCAGGGTCACATAGGAGTTTAGCACCATATGCTTCCAGTTTAACATATGCAGCAAACCCTAATATCACCCCTATGTAGAAAAGCAGGAGGATGTTCCAGTATCAAAATTTGACTGTTTGAGGCAGATTTTACATCATCTGAGAAAACAAGATGTCCAGTCCCATATGCATGTGTTGAACATTCAAAAATTTCAGTGAATATTCAAAAAAACCGACACACACACACACACACACACACACACACACACACACACACACACACACACATACACATTTTTATACTGATTTGGTGTTTTCTGGGGATTTATGAGGTGGTTCTAACATGAATTGTAGTGTTTTCCCCTTTAAATCCTGCTTCTTCTAATAGAATTAGTCTGGCTGAGATATTGGCCCCATTTAAGGATGCTGTGCTGGTTAACTTTGTGTTTTCTTCTGAGTGCCACTCCAGAACCCTAGTTTTGAAAATAGCGCAGCTTTTTCAAACAAACCGACAATACATCGACAATATTTCAAACAAAACATATGATTAGTCACTCAATACTGATCAGGAAGCTAGATGGTTTACTTATAAAGATACAGAAATCATCCATGTGCGCATCATTTTCTTGCTATGCTTCATTTCAGACATTTGTGGTTTGACAGTCCAAAACCCAACCAGTCTCAGTATAAACTAATCTCTTATGGTTTTTTTCCTGTAAATGAAACTTCAGTGGCAGAAGCCACCTGAAACCTAGCAATCCTAGTAGCTTATAGTGACATGACCCTGACGTGTATCAGTAGTTCAAGTGCGAATTCATATCTTTGTCATTCCCTTTGGAGGGACATTTCTGCAGTATGGGATCTCACAAATGGGTTTTCTTCCCCTTTCACTTTCTAGCTTCATCTCATCCCCCTTCTCCTGCATATGTATCATGTTTCATGCTAAAAAATGGAAAAAGAGAAACAAAACTAATAACTGTTTACTAGCAAACAACTGCTGTCTTAACAGTAACAGCATAACAACATGTATATCAAGGAATGTTGAAACATTGATTTCTGTTCATTAGAAGTTGAAAAACAAGCATACTGAAAAAATGTGATTAAAAACTATTCTTAAAAATAAAATAAAAACCTTTGAAATTTAAAAAAGTAATTGAAAATAAAAACAAGGAAAAAAAACATACAAAAATACATCTTGCAAGAACCTCAACAACAATGTCAAAGATCAACGTGTTTGTCGGTTTTACTTGACACCATAAATTACCACAGTACCACAAACACCCTCTTCAGCATACATGCACACATACACGTGTACACAGATCCTCTGTCAGTCTTGACATGACTCCACTTAAAAGTTACACGAGCTCAGTTTGTGGCACGGACCGTTCGGCTGCTTCTGGGAAAGCGATGAACTTTGATGTGTTTGGACAGGTGATCGCTGCGGGCAAACTTTTTATCACAAACAGGACACTGGTAGGGCTTCACTCCTGAGTGAGAGCGGCGATGGCGGGACAGCTCATCTGAGCGGGAAAACCTGGAGGACACAACACAGAAAGGACGTTAGCAGGTCCACCTGGAGTTGTGTTCACTATGAGTACAGCTAGCCATTGTAAAATCATGACGGAGTTCTGTAATGGGTCTAAGCCCGTGGAGAAGGCTTCAGGCATCTACTGGATTGGACATCTGGAAACGGAGCAGCCCCCACCTTTCATTTTCTTACATCTGGAAGTTATGCACAACAATATTTTCTTGCTGACAAGAAAACTAGACACCAGCCCTCTCTCACACAATGCAATATGGCAACTGAAATAGATCTTGCTCCCATGTCAGTCAGGCAAAAAAAGAGAAAGAAAAACCTCCGGCCTTCCAACCATTACCAACCATTTTAGCAGCGATAAATACATTTAATCTCTGTGGGGGCCTCATAATTGAGCAGCAACGCATGGAAATAGCTCAAGGTTTTAAACTGGTAGACACAGAGACACCTCCCACACCGAAGCTTGGTTCCATAACTTTCCATGCCATATTTGTAGGAATCACAATATTTTTGTTATTGTCTCTTACTCGAGTGTAACAGGATCTGATAGAAGCTTGGTTCTAAACCTTATCAAAAAAAAAAAAAACACCTCTTCACCTGTTTGTCACTGCCATTTCAATCCACGGTGCTCTACCTTTAGCTAAGCATTTTTGAAGAAAATATGCTATAAACCTATGTAAATTTTCAATACTATTTTGGCTACAGTACCAGGTATCCGGATCACAGTTAGCTGATGTCTATCCATCCATTATCAACTGCTGCCAAATCCTCAGGGTTATAGTGGTCCAGAGCCGATCCCAGAATCACTGGGCACTGGGCTGTAAAACAACCCCTGGATGGGACATCAGTCCGTCGCAGGGTGGCCACACATGGACACAGTCTCACACACACACACACACACACACACACACACTATGGGTAATTTAGACTGAGCCATTAACCTGAATCACATGTTTTTGAACTGTGGGAGGAAACCCACACAGACACGAGGAGAACAGGCAAACGAAACCCAGCTGGATTCGAATCCACAACCGAAAAGCCCAAGCGCTGTGATGCAACAGTGCTACTCGCTCAATCACAAGGCCACTCATTTAGCTTTTGTGATCGGGCCAAAATAAGACAAAAGTAAATACTACTCCTTTCAGACTTTTATCTGTATCAAGTACAGCACACAAAGATCTCACTTCCTCATGGCTGTGACAAGGAAACTTTATGAAAGTTGACTGAACATTTGCCACTAAAGAGTATTTGTAATATTTTTTACGTGCTTAGTTTCAGATGCACTCAAAATCTACGACTGGCAGAGCACCATGGTGCTGCTCACATGATGTAATTTTAGACTGAAACTCTAATCTACCTCTGGAGAAGCTGTTCTGTACCCCCAACCCCCCCCCCCCCCCCCCCCCCCCCCCCCCCCCCCCCCCCCCCCCCCCCCCCCCCCCCCCCCCCCCCCCNCCCCCCCCCCCCCCCCCCGATCTCATTTTACAAAGATGCAAATACAATTCCTGGCCTCCTGGGGTCTAGCATTCACTCCTCACTCTAGCTTTCTTCACCTCAGGCTGTCACCATTTCACTGTGTACATTACGAACCATTTCATTACACTCTGATCTGCTGAAAATAAGTACAAGTTTGAGAGGTATGGCATTTTTGTACAAGCTACGAACTTTTGGTTCATGTCCAATCTGAGCACGGGACCAGTGGCTCGGGGAGTCGCTTTAAGCCAACCCTTCCAGCTTTCCAACCAGATCTGCTGGAGCAGGCGTTCCGAAGGGGGGGTCATGGTAACTATTCAGGAGGTAGCCTTTGTTGGTTTCATTTCTAAGGCAGTTCCCTCCAGTGCAATTGTGTCCAAAAATGAAATAGGCCTCGTTCCCCACTAACCCACCTCCCTCTCGCTTTCACTCTCACTAATTCCTGCAGTGGACAACTCTGTCTCTCGACTAGGCTATTTTGTTTGTGATATATTCGAATACTGGGTTACTAGGGCTTCTATGACTACTGCCTCTATTTCCAGAATCATACTGGGCATTAAAAGGTCTTGTCAAAGATGACAGGCACACGTGCACTGATTCATAACATATTCACACACAAATTGGAACTGTTTTCAAATTACCCCATACCTTATAAAAATGATTAACTATACTATTGTTATAAGGTGCTTTTTCTTATACCTGAAACAAATACCATGTTGTCAGCACCTGGCACATCAAGATTAGAAGCTGAAGTCTTCTTGTGCGTCTCAGATTGAACTGTTAGGCTAACTTTCACCCTCACCCCACAGGGCCAAGGAATGATTCTTCCGAGTTGCTCAGCCAAAAACAGAGAGTAAGAGTTAAGCTTTTGCGGGCAACAAACACAGAGCAAATGACAAGTAAAGTTGCTGCAGGGCTGGGTGGGTGACTCACATTTGTGGCTTCATTCAACCAGTGTTCACCGACTATTCCTGAGAGTTGTTTCAGCTTGTTTTCAAGGTTTCAGCTGTTAAGCCCGTATCTTAATGTACGATTCCACTAGCCCTGGAGTGAGAAGATGCAAACTAACAACCCCCTATTTGACTAAGGCTACAGTTATGGCTTTGAATGTGACACCTGGGGCACTAGAGATGCTTATGGAACTTCAGGATCAGAAATCATAGACTAAATCACTCACATACACAAGCGTGTCCTTCAGTGTCCACTAATAGGTGCATACGACTAACATATAAACATCATACATAAAACACTGTATGGTAAATATGCGAGTGTGCACACATAAACAAGTATTCTATTCAGTGACATAAACCCACAGGAATAATCTTTTCCCCTCTGTCACACACAAACATAGAGGCATGCACATAGGCTCTTTAATCCCTAGTAAAGCTTAGGAAGCACATGCTCCAGTGGATATCTGTCAAACTGGAGGAGTGGTTAAACAGTTACGTAACCAGAGCAGATTCCAGAAAAGAGATGCCAGAAGAGTTCTGTGAATGTAGTTAGTACTCACATGTAAACAGCCCTCAAGACAGTCTTCAAAATAAACTTAGTGAAGATGATACTGGGTGTATTTATGTCAGAGACTGGTTAGATATGCCGTTCCATTCCACTCCATTCTTCAAACCGGTGTCAAAAAGCTGTAATTACAAATTGTGGTTCTACTGCCCGCGAAAAATGTGAGTCGTAACACTGGATGTGACATAAAACTCTCTTTCTCTCTTCTTGTGAATCTGAATTGGCTTAAATCGGTACACTGCATGTACGTCTGCAAAACAAGGCTGCATTAATGTCGACGGCCTGCAAAACATAGTGTGAGGTTTTAAATAAAAAGATAAACAGCTGTGAGGTGACTTGGGTCATTTCCTGAAAACTTAAAAAGCAGCACTCACATAAAAACAAGAGCATAAATTACGTGCCAAATATTTTCCCTTTTACAATCAATGATTTTTTTTTTTAATTTCAGCTTTTGTTGTTTATTCGTGTTCGGTCAAATTTCTACAACTTAAAACTAATAGGAAAATGCTTGCATTAAAAAAAACATTCAACGCTGTCTTGTTATTGCTTTTTGTAATAATAATGCATTATATAAAGTAGCTGAAGACAATGTTCGGAATGTTTTTTTTCAATCAAACAATTGCATATTGATTTTAAGTTGTGTGTGAAATAAAAATATAAACAAAACCAAAAACAAAAATTAAATGAGAAAAATTACAGACATCGTAATTCAACACTTATCCACTTTCAGACCTCAAAATTACTATTTTAGGGGTGGCATAGGCGTCCAAAAATAAGCCAGCCCCACCCATGCACTTTGAGAGTTAAAATCACCAGCAAGGGACAAATACTACCATTAAGACTGATCATACTGTGCGTCAGTTGTTGAGGTCCCCAACACGGTTAAGGTGCTGGAACCAGCTGAGTACAGCTTCCCGTCAGTCAGATGTACTGTCGTACTGATCAGCACTGGTTCACAACCAAAAAAAAAAAATCAACTGCAAACCCATATGTATGCTTTACACCATCATGAGCATCAGCTTCTTATAGCAATAAAGTTCTAGGTACACGCATCTTAATACTGCAACTTTCCACTACGTACTGGTACAGAAAAATGTGTTTGTTAAACAAAGAATATATGTACGTGATGCATTACAATGCAGAAAACGGGCCAACAGAATGACATGGGTGACACAAAGCTGGAGATGTGAAACTGAGGGGACAAACCGACAGTCAAGACTTCCACACGCCATTCAAGCTATCAAAACAGTGAGCGGCAAGTAACATAGTCGTCTTTCATTTTCCACATAAGAACTAAGGAATCGTCGTCGATCTTCAGATTTGAAACAAAGAGACACTTAGCCGCAGATCACAAGACCTCAGCAGACCTGCCTAAGTTTGGTATGCTGCAGTACAGGCTTTACAAGACATAAAGAGGCCGAACATTGCAACCGTGTTTCATTTGCTTTCTGACTGTGCTTCCTTATGTTCGCAGCTTGATGCGCAGTTACGTGAACTGCATCATGTTTATGCATTAACATACCTTTTCCTCAGGTAACAGTCAAACAGGTATCTTATACATTTGGCTACATTTTAAATTGTGAATGAGCACCTGCAAAATGACACAAATGATATCATTAAGGTATGGTTTCTTTTACAAAGTAAAATACCATGAATGTCACGGGAATGCCACCTCTGAAAAACCTTGGTTCTTTACATAACGCGTTACATTCATTATGAATAAAAAAAACTAATTTCAGGTTGACTTTCACAACCCACGTGAACAACAGTATTACCTCCAGCCACAACCTGGCCAGGTACAGGCGAAGGGCTTCTCCCCGGTATGCCTCCTCAGGTGTGCTTTCAGGTGACTACTCTTGGTGTACATCTTGGTGCAGCCAGGAAAAGTGCATTTGTGCATTTTGATAAGGTCCGCGACTGGGTTCTTCTGAAACTTCTGTCCTGCAGCTAAGAGAGCTGTGGCCTGACCCCCCGCACCTCCCTCTCCCACACCCACAGGCTTGGCTGCTATGGGCACGGGTGCTATGCGGACAAACTTAGACGATACATTAAGGCTGGAAGAAGGTACCAGTGGTTGTGGCACCAGGGCGAAGGTCTGCCCCTGTATGTTGACCAGCAACTGGGCAATCTTAATGTCTGAGGCCGGCTGAGGGGATAATTGGGCTGGAGGGGCTGAAGTGCTGCTTTGTTCCTGCTTGATCTGAATGGGTTGAATCTGCAAGATGACCGGCATCCCGCTTTTGCTCGCTGAAAGCGGCTTACTGGGATCCTCGTTTGTTAGACTGTGGCAGGAGCTTGGGGTACAGTTTATCGTGGCTGTGCTTTTGGTCTCTGCATGAGTGGTGACAGGGGCACTGGCAACAGGCACGGTTTGGTCTGGCTGCTGAGCCCCAGTATCTGACAACACTGAGGTCTGGCCAGGCATTTCCAACTCTGCCCCCTCACTTGGCTCCTGTTTCATAGCAACCACTTCCATATTTTCCTCCAGGAACTCCTCAATCTCCTCCAGAGTGGGGTGGAAAGGCCCAGCCTGATCCTCAAGGTCAGCTGAGAAGATAGGGAAGTCAAAGTTCTCCTCCTTCATGGTATGAGTTGACGGAATTGATGTTCGTGACTCCCATACGAAGCCAGGAGGTGGAGAAGTCCCCGAAACTCCGCCTAGCGAGGTCTGAGACAGCAAGAAGTCCAGGATACTCTCCTGGCTTTCAGCACTAGAGCTGCTGCCATAGCTGGAACTGAGCACCTGAGAGTCCGGACTGGAGCAGGACCGAGGGCTGGAAGAGTCGCTCAGGTCGTCCTCAGAGAAAGGAGAGGACAGCACCTGGTAATTCCCTGTATCAGTCACCATATCCGACAGGTGGTATGTTGACGGGGAGCCTCCATAAGGCAGGAAGGTCTCCTTGCGTGCATGCAAGTGGTCCACCATTCCTCGTGCGGCCAGTCGAAACACAGATTTTACCTTTCCTTTAGGTACTTTGCCAATACAGTTTTATTTATTGCGTTTTCTGTCGACCAGTTCTCGTCTTGAAACGCAGAACAGCCAGCTCGAGCACGAACTCAAACAGCAACGTAATGAAACACAGCTGACCCTGGCAGTCAGATCTCCCTGGAAAGATGTACTGGGTTTACAAAATTACATCCAAGGAAGTTCCTGGAGGAAAAAAAGAAGACGTTAATTACTAAAACATTTTGTACTCCAAGTGTGCGGGTGCAGATTTACGTAAGAAATTTTTATACGTTCAAAATCACCAACCATCCCATTACAACACATTCTAATTATTACATTTCAACATTTTGTCAGAAAGCCCTGCAGCAGATATGGACCAAGCACAGTGCCATCTGGCTATATGAAATACATGGCAAAATTTAGGCTAATACCTACTAAATCTCTGTAAAAATAAACCTCAGAATAAAAAACTATAATGTCAAATGTGCTGCTGTACATCACCTCCCATCCATCTTTCAAGAATGGTTCCAGTGCCCCATTAGCACACAAAAAACACTTTCCTCACTGACCTCATAAATGGTGAAGGAAAGAGAAAAGAAACTTCTGGAGTTTGCTGTGCACATCAACTTTTTCTGTATATTACATAAACATATACGTTCAGATATTGTGCCCAGATCGGCCCTTTGCTCGAACAGGCCACGGTGTCCCACTGCAAGAAACACGCAATAAAGCCCCATTTTTGGTCTCGTGGTAGCTAACTAAATGTCGAGAAAAGGGGGGAAAACCACTCGGTCCGCAACTTCGTTTTATGTTGAGATTTTGCGTGAGGATTTGGGTCCCACGTGCACAGCGTGCCACCGTCAGTGCGCTTTCACGTCAACTTCAAGCGCTGCTAAAGACAGGCGATATTAAAAACACACGCGAAAACGGTGTGATCGCGTATCTTAGAAGCACACGAAATTCACGAAGCTGTAGAAAGAAGGGAAAAGAAAAAGCCCGATGAGAAGAGTAAAATCACCTCTACATGGCTGCTCAGTGTTGGACAGCAACCAGCACCTCTGGTCTCGCGGAGGGTTTACCCACACGACCAGGAGTACCGAAATGTGCTTCTCTGACAGCTAGGACGGATACTCGGTCCCCCTTCTCCGGCCCCCGGCTCCCACCGCTGACCGGGAGTAACCCACACCCCCTCCCTCCCTCCCTCCCGTCCCCTCCTCCGCGCCGCGCCCCGCCCCGCCCCGCCCCTGAGCCACTGTCAACAGCGTGACGGCGGAGCGCGTGCTGCATGCCTTCAGCCGCGGACAAAAATCACCTTCACCGCACAGTGCCGCGTTTACCGGGCACGCGAGCGCAGCACCACCCGAGCATGAATGGGCATTTAAAGACGAGAATACATCTTATCGCTGCATTTATTCCTACATACATACATGCATTTATCTCTTTAACAGCGCCATAAATTATGTCTGTTTACCCATGTGTTATGCACTATGGCCGGTTTATTTAGTCTGCATATATTTGGACTTGAATACAAAAAAAGCAGCTGCAAATGAAAAAGTCTAATATGCAAACGGACCTTTACCATAACATATAAATATATAAATATACATATATTCGAGGAGTGATCTTGACACGAACAGCTCCAGAACGCAGGCAGCACACGCCCTTCGCACCGCACGGCGCCGCTAGTCGGGCACGAGCGCGAGCGCGTACTCACACTCATGGCTACCGCGTAAACATGTTTTCGTCCCGCGCACAAGCTGAGGAGGGGAGGAGGAGGAGGGGGGGGGGGGGGCTTGCGGGACCCGCACGTCCCAAATCGTTTCATGCACTGGAATTCTGTGCAATCCAACACTACAGTAAGAAGAGTTTTTCTTCAGTCTTACCTTATTTCCTTATTAAAAAATGGAAATCCCTTTTTTAAATCCCACGTTTGAGCGGTGGATCCGCGCTGCCCTTGAGGCAGGATAGCAGCCGCAGTGGTGAGAGGCGTGCAGCTCTGTGTCCGCGCGCTCCGTACTGTAGTTGTACTATATTACTGTCACATGACCGCGGGCGTGCGCTGTATGATAAACTCGCGGCCACGGCCTACCGAAGGCTCGTCCTCGCTCCGCGACGCCATTGGCCAGCAGCGCCGGGAAGGCGGGCCTCCACCGCTGACGTCCCCTTGCGTGGCAGCCAGCGAACTGCTTCAAAGTGAGAGGAATACTTTCTGTCATGTTTGATGTCACCAGAATCGCACTTCAGCCTTTCAGTTTCACAGAACCATCTTTAAGGACCCGTTTCTCACAGAAAGATGAGTATAAACGGTGTCTAAACGCGCGAAAAAGTTTAGGGCTTGGGACTGCGGTATTGTGAATATTACAGGACAAACCCTTTCGCTCAGCCATGCTAACACCTAGACAGTAACACTGCAAATCGATGCGCCGAGTGGTAGATAAACATCGATTCTGTATTTTTCTTCTGAGGAAAAGTAAGATATTCAAAATGCCTTTGCTCACATCTGGTGATTAATAAATCCCCTTGCGTTCAGTTTTACTGGCGCTACATATTATTCCAACTTTAGGAAAATTTTTTGTTTCCAGTAGCAATTTATGTTCAGTATGTTGTTTTTCGTGAAAACATGGCTCTGGATTGTGGAGTCCGGGTCACAGATTAAGAAAATCATTCATCCAGTGACATCTGGGCTGTTGTCCAAAAACAACATAAGTAAATCATAACTTGTGACTCAATAACAATGAAGATAAGAGCCAGAACATCCGAATTCACTTAGAGCTCGCAGCCTAATTTAAACGCTACTTTAAATAATCTCCTTATGCAATAAATAATATTTATACCACAGTTTGCTGTGAATTGATCAAAACATGAACGAAGAATGAAAATGAAAGAGAAATCATATATATGTATAGCTACATGGGGACTGCAAGGTAATGTTTATCCAGAAGATATCAGAAAAAAAAGTTTGACTTTTGACCATCTTCGGGACGGTTGGTAGTGGTTCAGCAAATTAATATACACACCTGTTTATCGTTTATTTCTGGAATGTAGTAACGAAGCAACTTCAGTTGGTCCCCTCCTTAAAAACTTAAAGTAAGAAACTTTTTGCATTTACAAACATTTTAGGGAATGTTTTGTACTTGTTTTTTTAAAAATGGGGCTGGCATACCTATTCAGATCCGGCACCAAAGCTTTGCTTTGTGTGACAGTAGACATCGATCACTCATAGTATCTGCTGTTTTAAGTTTTTCGGCAGCCTGGTCGAGCCCTGGAGTTTTTTATTGTGCTTCTTTATTTACAACATGTTGTGAATATTCCTGTGCAGGGATGTGCACCAGGCATCCTGACTCACCAAAGGGAGGCTGCAGGCCAGCCCGGTATCCACATCCTCTCAGCGGGAGAGGCAAAGACAAACCGTTGTCTTGTTCCCCTCCGAAACCCCTTCAGTTGCCTCCCACCCCCTACAGCTCTCATGTTGCTGACATTCACAGTACATTTATTCAATTAGCGGCATCTTTTCTTCACAGCAATGTACAACTTAGAGTAAACAACAGTGCATCTTACCAAAAGACAGTCACATACAGATGCAAACTTACTACGATACCACCGTTTTTGTGGGTGCACTTTGCAAAAGTAGCTGCATATATGCAGAATAAAATATGGTTTTTGTGTAAAAGCATAACAATGACAGATTGTAATGGCTTTAAACAATTGTATGTGCAACTGTACATCTGTGCAATAATAATAATAATAATAATAACATAAATGTGAGATTATTAAAAACATTAACATGAGAGAGAGAGCGAGAGAGAGACGCAAGATGTTTCTGTGGACAGAACTCAGAATATGAAGTGAAGTCAGATCCAAGTTAAACATGCCTCCTGCTGCAAGCTCCTTAGAAGAGTGGTGTTCTCACATAATGGCTGGTTCAACGACCAGTAACGTGAAATGCTGTTATCAGGGAAATTCTTTCCATGATTTGAGCATCACCCTTACTTGTAAAAAACATGCCACAAACTGTTTTCCATTCTAATTTTTGTCTGTGTTTAAAACTATTCCTAAAATCCATATTAAGGAGATTTATGTTTTAGTGTGCGTGTGTATTTTACTCTCTCTGTGTAGTCACTAAGTGGCAGAGTTGGTATCAAAAATTATTTTACAGTCAGATATTATTGGAAATTAAAAATGATGTTATAAAACGATGGGACAAATTCGGAAAAAGAATAAAACAGGAAGCAAGTAAAGTAAGAAAAAAATGACTATTTTTTCATGCAACCATCCTCATGTTATTTAACTGCTACCAACTTTAAAAAGTAAATCTACCCTCATGTAACTGGTTCCTGTACTGTAAAAAAATACTCATAAAATATATACCCTTCTTTATACTACAGGTTTAGTATTCAACAGGAAGATTATTTTACTTCCACAACAGATACCATGTTCTGTTCAAAGGATTGTTAGATATTTTGGGACAGAGGTACACAGATTGTGTCTTCAACCGGAAAGAGTTTGGTCCTTCAGTATCGGTCTGTGTCAGTCTGGGTATTTTCCTTCGGTGTTTGTCACACTTACTGCACTACAGTTATATTCTTCCAACTTACCGTCACACTGGCAGTTACAGCAAATCACAGCCACAGATTAAGGTAAATATAAGTCACATTTACATTTATTCATTTAGTGATTGCTGTGTAGCATGAAACCTCACACTGTGTTTCTGAACTTTGCAAGAAGCTTTACCAGGAGTGTATGTACAGTGTACACACACGCATAATCTCAATAAAACATATCGAGTCCTCACACATGAATAACACGCGACACTGGTTTAGAGACCCAAACTGTCTCATCGGTCTCACTCTTACAGCGGATTCTCAGTGGATTCTGTGTGGGACAAAAAAGTCATGTGACTGAGTATGTTTGGTGCTGGAATGGTTTAGTTCATGTCCCTGAAAGCTGTAAGCGTAAGTAAGTGTGTAGATGTTAAGCAATTTCTGTATCCATAGAAACCAGGCCCTGGGTATCAGGCTGTGGATTTTCGAATGTGTGGTCATGTTCATTGCAGGCACTCCATTAGGACACATTAGGATGGACACAGTGGAGCCACTGTCCCAATAGTGGGGTGAAGCAAAAGGGAGGGTGACACAACCACACTGCTGGAGGCCCCCAGATAAGCAGGGCAGAGCAGAAGAGAGGGGAAAACTTGGCTCTCCAAAGCCACTGGTTTAACTTCTATACCACACTGAACCATTAGCCCCAGAGGGAAAACCTAAGAAAGTAACAATTTCTGTTCATTTTCAAGTAAGACAATAGTTGCCTGAAATAGAATAAAACCCATAAAGCTGGCAATGGTAAAATAACCACAAAAATGTTTAGTAAGGGCATAATTTTCGTTAAATGTGTTTTTAAAAGTCTAAGCTATTCAAATGTGTCATTCATGTTTAAAATGGTATTTTAAAAAAACATTAGCTTTTGAAATAAATAGCAATTGAAATAAAACAATGCATCATGTATATGCAAGACAAAATTATGTATATATGTATCTGTCTATCCTCCTTAACTGCTGTACCCTGGTCAGGGTGGTCTGGAGCCTATGCTGAAATCACAGGGCATGAGGCTGTGAAACTACAACCTGGATGGCGTGCCAGGCTGAAACTGTCAGACACTATGCACAATTCAAACCCAAGTCTTTGGACTGCGGAAGGAAACCAGAAGACTCAGAGGAATGTCACACAGGTAAGGGGAGAAGATGCAACCTGAGTTGGGGTCGAACCCACAACTGAACAGCCCAGGCGCTGTGAAGTGGCATCACCGTGCCGCCCTAATAGATAAATATAAACCTTGAAAGCGATGATAGAAAAGGGTACCGACAGTAACTAAAATTCGAACCACATATTAGGTTGTGGCGCATCGCCATCTAGCGGCGGTCATGCAAACGTTGCTACGGCAACGGAACCCAAACAAGGAATTGGAGGAACACTGCAGTTCTAAAGTGAAACAGCGGATGGTTCAGGTATCAAAAGATCAGTTCGGAATCCAGACGATCTAACGCTTGAAAACGCACCTTACACAGGTAAGGCATCTTACATAGGTTGCAAAGGAAAGCCACAGTATTGAAGAAATTATAAAGAAAAAGGCCAAAAGAATAAAACGGCAATCGAACACATTTATTGTCTTGGGCAAACGGTTCTCTGCATAATCTTGGCCTAATTTAACAATATATTAGGCGGAGAACATGAAATAAAGTAAAATAGATATAACTGATGGATGGAGGTCTGTGTTACTATGACACAGCTGGTGCGAGGCGTGCAAACATACAGAAGCAGTGTTTAACAGAACCTGTACAGAAAGAGTAATTTGAAAAAAAGGTTAAACCGACACTGTGCTGCAGCGGTGCGGACCGGTGATGTCAGACCACCAGAAGGCGGAGCCTGCAGCGCGTGGTAAGTGGTGCCGCTGACCCCCTGCACAGCATCCTGCCACTTGGGTACCATGAGGCTGGAAACATGGTAAAGGACCCCACCAAGTACTTTAACTACAATACATAGGCCTCAAATTCATGTATAAAATCATTTTGCATAATAATAAAAGATCGAGAGTCTTGTTAAATTTGTTTCTTATTCCGATAAGCTGTTGTCGAAGATTTAAATAGGTAAATGACAAAAGAGGCTATATTTCAGGTTTTGTAAATTGTTTAAATCCAAATAACAACGCTGACACTTTGGATTTTCACAGCTCCTGTAAATATCCAACTGTGTGAAATTATATAAAAACAGTTTTATGACATTTCATTATGTGTACAGTCCCATGTTTTTTTTTTTTTGGTGAGTAGCATCCACATTTATACTGAAGCCAGCATGACAAATATGTCGATAAAACTAATTCAATTAATGAATGTTACTAACTTTTTAATGGAAGAACAAAACTGTTTTAGCTGTTCAAGTGGTCAAAATATCTAATTTTTGACCTTGTTTGTAGTTGTTTTTAATGTCTTAGACAAGGTAACAGAAAGTTATCACATACATTTTGTTTGCACAGATTTTGGGAGCGATGTGTTGCAGCAAGGGAGGAACCCTTTCAAACTGCCTGTCAGCTGCAACATTTTCCTGCTCCGGAACAAAGAAAAGGAGCAGAAAAGGAAGGTGAGTTTGAATCACCACCTCTGGTGTGTCTCCTGTGAGACGTGTCCAGGGGGATCCAACCTTGGCGCCTGAATCACCTCAGTGGGCTCCTGTTGATGGGCAGAAATATTGGCACTGAATCACGACTTCAGAGTTGCACGTGTCGAGTGTGTCATCTTCGGCAGCCAGCAACTCAGGTATATGCCGGACATCGTGGTCCAGTAAGGCCAAAAGCACAGCTGGAATGCAGATGTTCCCAAGGTAGACATCCTCCAGACCCCAACTGAGCCTTGATACCCCATCCATGAAATTCACAAACAGAAGAGGAAACCTGACATACAGTGGGGTCTAACACTCACCTCGAGCTGTTAGGATCCTTTGAGGAGCGCAGCCGCCATCCTTTCACCAAGATCTGTATCCAGCTCTACTATCATCATGGTTTTGGGGTGTTTATAATTTACAGAAGCAAGAAGAGCTTCAGAAGCTCAGGGTCCATGAGAAGCACACTTACATCGGGCAGATGAGCTGCAAGCGGGTGGAGCTCAGACAGAAACTGCGTCTGGGGGAGTTTGAGGATGAGCCAAACTGTGAAGGGGAAAAGAAACTGCAAGAAGTTGGGAGTAGCCACACTGGGATGTTCGCCATGTTAAAAGGTACACATGGACCTAATTTAATCTGTCCGGTGGTATCACTGCTGGCCTTTTTCAAAGCATTCAGCATCTCATGGTCCATTCACAAGTGGCTGAAATAGTCAAATTTTACTCTTAGAAGACTGTCTAAAATTTACACTCAAACTCTTAAAATGTTCACTCAAAAGTCTTACTAGATGGTTTCTCCAGTAGGGTGTCTGATCTACAATTCTGTTCATCTGCAGATCGCAGTATTGAAAAAGAGACTATCGGTGAGTTTATCAGCAAGAAGAGAGAAATGTTCCTGCTGGAGGTAAGGAAGAAGGAAGCCTGTCATTATTGTAATTCTTCTGCAATAACTACCACACATCAGTTCATATAACATTCCATCCTGCCTTTTATGTCTCAAGGCTTGACTTAACCATTGTGAGGCAAGCCAGGCCATGTCTGTCTCAGGTGTAGATTGTAAAATCTATCAAACGTAAAAGAACAAACTATGAAAAGCAGATCTAACACCTGTCTGCCTTTCCTCTTCCTTAAACCTTGTAGTATGAAATGCTGGACAGTAGAGTTACATTTTACTTGTCTCATCTTTTCCCTGTGTTGATTCCACAGTTGTGGTCCCCTGCAACACTTCCTATCCCATAACCCTCTTCTCTCTGAACTCTTCTGTTACCTCATGTTCTCAGTACTCCTTGGCCGTGAAGCGAGGGGAGATCAGTCATCTGGAGGAGATGGCTGCAGCAGAGGAAAAAAAACTCCTGCGTGCTGAGAAGTTCCTGGAAGAAGATGCCGTCGTGTTTGACAGCTTCCTGAAGGAGAATGACAAAAAATCAGCGGAGGCTGTAAAAATGTAATGGACCACATACCAGTCTTGGCAACATATTCCTGATCCTGTGTTGAAATCCTCTGAGATGGACATGTTGAGTTTGGAAGTGGGTCTGTAGTACATGTGTATTGGGGAAATTGCATTTTAAACACAGTGGCTTAGTTTTGCACTGACTGCCAGCAACAAACTGATACTGAGTCTGGCACTGTTGTTCAGGCGGCATCTTGGCATCTTCCATAAGTGGCAGGTGACCTGTGGGGTTACGAAGCTATGATCAGTGGATGTGGGAACAGTAGCAGATGTTAGATGAGTAAATTCTTTCTAAAAAAGAAATTTGTTTCCAGCTGACCAAATTAAGAAGAAGGGGGGGGGGGGGCAGGATTACAGATGTTCACATAGATTCAAAGTAGAACCACAGTCTTATTTTTGCTGCAAGTTACAGGATGAAGTTAAGCATTCGTGTACATTAATTTTCTGTTCCTTGGCTGATTTTAATTTCCCAGTGCTGAACAAGAGACCAGGGACAAGCTAGAGAAAATGACTGAAATAAAGAAGATTATGTCTAAAATTGCAAAGATTAAAAGGTAACAATAATCTGTGGAAAATTCCCTTGATATGTTTGTTGCCACGCAGAATTCTGTTGGAAAATTAGTACAATTTACACTTTCATTAGTAAACACTTTAGCAATAATAATGATGTAAAAAGCAAGAATGTAAGGAGTACCACATGTGGTGTAAAGAACAAAAGTTAATTACTTATAAATGAAGTTTCTGATATACTCCTCTATGTACCCTGTAATAAATCTTAGGGATTTTCTCATGTTTTGTTTTTCATGTTGTGTGAAGTTCTGTAGCGTTGCCATAGCTTTGCAATATTTGTTTGCAAGTTATACTTGTAAATTAATTCAAAAATAGAATAGTTTGAAAAACCGAACATCTGCAGTACACTGAGCTTTGATCCAGGTTGAATGCAGAATTGTTTTAGCATCTTAATGGATGCTCTAACATGGGAAACACAGCAAAAGTTCTGCTCCACACTGAAGAGGTTGCCTTTCCTTTTTATCTTTACTAATCGATTGTGGCGGATGTGCGTGTGTGTGTGTATGTTTCGGCTTGACAGTGACATCTCCAAATCAGAGGAGACCCTGGCAGAGTATACCATGTACAGGGACTTTCTGACCAAACTGTCACCGCCAGAGTGGCAGGAGAGAGAACAAACTCGGAGAAAGAGGAAGGCGAAGCCTTCATTCCCTGAGAAAGAGCAGGGGAAGGAGGAAGAGCATCCAGAAAGAAGTACTGGTTCCAAAATCCCTTTTTCTGTGCTTTACACCTTACTTTTAAAACTCAGTTACAATATAATATAAAAAGGAGCCAAAAACGTTAGCTTTTTTCTACTCTGCTGTTTTAGGCTTGTTCTGGTTTTTGCCACACCGGCACTTCCAGTGCTCTCTCCTTGTATCACTGGCAGGGGCTGAGAGCAAGACCTCCTCCACAGCAAAAGAGCCACTGGCTCTGCGGGAAACCAGGACACCATCTAGACTCAAGCTGAAGGCCATCCGTCAGCGAAGCCAAAGCTCGTAAATGGCGCTGCGAAGTCCTTCTTTCCACTTACTGTTCTCTGCTGTTACTTTACAGAAATTCTCAGCGCACTGAGCAAAACACTTAAAGTGTAACTTCTAAAATGTTTTTAAGCATTAACAGTGAACGGAACCACCAGTAAGTGAACTCGAACGCTGAGAAACGTCTCTGTTGCATTATTCTAAAATATTTCATTTCTTTTTTTCAGGAGAGCAGAATCTAAGACAGAGGATTCCAGCTCATCTGATGAGGTCAGCCTTATTTATTACTCCACAGTAAAGCTAGATTATATCCAACAAGCTGAGTGTGTTTGTTGTGTGTCTGCTTGACTGAATGTGTTACAGGAGCCTGTTGATGGAAACGCGTCTTTGTCGCCCCCTGCAGGAAACACCTGAGCTGTACTTCACACACCCGCAGCAGCTCCTGGACCTGCTGAGCGATCTGGAGGAGCAGAACTTGTGCCTGATTCAGAACTCCCGCGAGACCGAGGAGGCCCTGGAGGAGTACAGTCAGATAATGAACTCTACACGCAAAAAGATGTGAGCACTGGAGATGCTGCTTAGAGGCCTCTTATGCGCTATCGCCCAAAGTGACATGCAAGACCTCACCACTGCAGTTTGAACATATTAAAACTGATTAGTTTTACTAGAATGACACAGGAGTTCATCAAATGATGATATCATTCAGTATTTAATGACCTCCTACACCCTGTGTCTGAGCAGGGAGGAGGAGACTGAGCAGCTGATGCAGCACATCGACAGTCTGACTTGTGCCATCGAGAAGGAGCAGAAGAGGGCAGCCGAGATGGAGCTGAAGGCCCATCTCTTCTCCCGCGGGAAGAACATAGTGGAGGACAAGGTACATGGTCCTGCTTCAGTTAGTGTTGGCATCAGGGACTGGAACAAAGTGTCGGTTTTGCCACTGCTGTCCTTGAATGGGTTTCCAGTGTGAGATGCTTAATCATAGGATCTTTACTTTGTTTTACTTCCTTTTGTTTATTCTATGCTTTTAAAAAAATCACTGCAACAGTGTGAGTTATTGTAAAAGTTAAAAAAAAGAATAATAAATATAGACTAACTGCATGATGATGGAGGGCTAGGAAGGGAACCTTCAGGTGGGTTCTACTCAGTCTCTGACAGGAAATTATTTCTAAGGACCTAAAACAGAAATAGCCAAGAATTCAGGTAAATTAGATTTTAGGACGGCTTCTGCAGTCCTTACACTTGTTCTCCACTCATAGGATGCCATGCTGGAGCTGTTGGGACGCAAGGTAGAGGAGGTGTACCGCACTTGTGGTGGAGACAGTGAGGCCAGCCTCAGCCCTGTGCAAATGTTGACAGCCATAGAGCAGCGGCTGGGTGAGCTGCTGGACTCCCTTGAGTTGATCCCACATGACTGCTTGCTACTAGCTGAACGGGCCAAAGACAAGGAGAGGAGACTCAGGTCAGAGCTAGTTTCATCTTCTAAGTAGAAGGGGGGAGTTGGTGAAAATATTCATGTAAGTACAATAGTGTGCAAAAGTCTTAGGCACCTGTGTGAAAAATGCTATAAAGCGAGGATGCTTCCAAAAATAATGCCATGAATACTTATTAATCAATAAACCTTCTAAAAAGTGCAGTAGACAAAAAAACCTCAATCAAATCAATATTTGGTGGGACCACCCTTTGCCTTTAAAACAGCATCAATTCTCTTGCAAACTTGCATGCAGTTTAAAGTAGAGGTTGATAGGTTCTTCCAAACATTTTGAGGAACTGGCCACAGTTCTTCTGCAGACTTTGACTGTCTCTGCATGTCCTCCCAGACTGACTTGATCATGTCGAGATCAGGACTCTGTGGGGACCATACCATCTGTTGCAGGATTCCTTCTTTTTGCTCAAGATAGTTGTGTATGACTGAGATTGGGTGTTTGAGGTCATTCTCAGGCTGCAGAATGAATTTGGGACCAATCAGAAACCTCCCTGATGGTAGATAAGAATCTACCTGTACTTCTCAACAGACATTGAAGTTGCGTGCCTAAGACGTTTTCACAGTACTGTATGTTTCAAATTTCTAGAAGTATTGCAAATGGAACCATAGATATTAAAACAGAGGCCTGCTATATGTGTACTGAGGGGCTGGAGGAGTAGTCAACCAGCAACCTGTTGTGTGTCTTCAGACTGAAGGAGGAGAAGCTTCTCCAGCAGAAGAAGCACCAGGAGGAGCGCCTGCGCAAGTCCCTCGAGAGAGCACAGGCGGCCATTAAGAAGACTGTGAGGATCATTCTCTACACACGCTGATCAGTAGCAGACACGGTCCAACCTACCCATCCATTTCCAAAACAGTTGGTCCCAAACTTACAAACATAATTGGAACCAACATTACTCCCAAGTCAAACGTGCCCTGGAATGGGCCAGGGGCTCATCAGCAATTCTATACAATTGTGTATGTAGCTACTTGTGTAATGTGTGCCTGGCAAAACTGGTAGTTTTGATCTGTCTGCATCTCTTCATCTCGTTTCTTTTACTATGGATTGCATAGCGCCTTGGAGAAAAACACCTGCAAAATGAATAAATGTACATTAAATGTCAAACATGGACAGCAGTGCAGGTTGGGAAGGCAACAGGGTTTTTTTTAGGCAGAAAGCTTAATAATCAACCAGATCTAGATCATTCACTAATACAGATACAATAAAAGCATAATTTTAAGAAATTTATTGTATGGAGCTAAAAAAAACAAAAAAAAACTATTATTTACACTGAAGTGCAGAAAAATGCACATCTGCATCAGGACTCCACTAACCAACTCAAAACTGGTTGATGTATAAGGTACTACAATGTAGTTCGTTCATCTTCCGTTTGCTTCTCTTCCATCTTCTCCACTCGCCTGGAAAAGTTAAGGCAGCCTTTGCTTTTCTACCGAGTTCAGTTCTTAAACTGCAGTTAGGATTTATTGATCCTGGGCAGACATTATAAATTCAAAAAAGAACTTCCTTTTTGGGGACGTGATCTACAACCTTAAGGTGATAAGCCTTGTTTCTTTATATTTATTCTAAATAACACCTCATAAGAACCTGCCTGGACGTGTCTTTAAGAGGATGTCATGTCTAACAATTCCGTGTTTTTTTTCTCGCCAGAGCGGAAAGAAGCTAATGTACAGGTCAAAGCCGCCGACAGCGAAGACGAAGGAGAATCTGAACACCGAAATTACCGACCAAGACAAGGAGGAACAGTTGTACTTCTTCAAGAGCTGATAAGTAGCCCCCAGTAACGTCTCCTGTCTGGGCTTTTACGTCTTTTTAGGGTTTTATACAACAGGACTATACAGTTTCCAGCTGCATATACAGAATTTTGTTGAGTTTTTCAGGGATTGAAAATTATTCTTACACAACTCTTAAGCAAGTCAGAAAAGAAAACGTTATGTTAACACACATGTAAACACATTCAAGCGCAGTAGTGGTAACGGATGTTTACCTTAAACACTCTCGAGCCCTGTGGTACAGAGGACCTTGTTCGTTCCATCTGTTGCACAGAAACAGAGAAAACCAATCGTGTTTTAAAAGTAGGAAAGCCAACAATATTTTAACCATGTAGAAAATGAAGTATTTTGAAGCAGTAAGATAGGTCTGACCGAATAAAAGCAATAAAAAAAGTTCTCAGCTTTTGCCGTTTTCTTTGCAATTAGAAGTCACAGCCATGTCTTCTAACCTGCATTAAAGACAGAACAGACAACAGCTCTTGCGTCCATCTCAGGTGTCACTTTTATACATATGTTTTAAATAACTAAAACTAATGCCACAACCCTTCCACTTGTGCTTCAGTGTGAGTTTATTCAAGCTATTTTACTTTGACTTTCCATTTCATAAACCAAATAAATAAGACAGTTACAGACCGATATAAAATTAACCTTTTTTTAAAATATCATCACAACATGAAAATACAACATCCATTAGCCAAACAGGAATTCAGAGGATGCTTAATAGAAAAATAAATAGAAAAAAAAATTAACAAAATCCATTTCATTCATCTTAGTTTAATGTAATCAGATGTTGTGGCATGAAGGCGAAAAAAATGAAAGCTTTGAAAAGAGAAACACCATTTGTGACAACAAAGCTGGGAGTTGAACCACCTCAAATGCCAAAACTCCCCATTACAAAAAATAGGCAGAAAATTTCACATAAGATGTACCAACATCTAGAGACCGTTCTTCTTGGCATTTGAAAATTCTCTGATGTGTATAAAAATGAACTATTTTTAAATAACAACCCCCCCCAAATTATATTTTTGTTCTATGGTGCAAGAATGTTGATTTAAATATACCCTCCCTTAAGTATAAATTCATATAAATGCCAGTTTTATCAAAATGGTCTTTTTAGAAATTTTATTCTGTCGGAAAATATAGTTTACAAAAAAAAGCCATTTTATTTATTTCCACATTTACATTACTGGACAATGGGCTTCTGTGCAACTTCTGACCCTCATCTGCGGCGCTCACTGCTGCTGCTCCCCAACAGCCTTCCGCAGCGGCCGCCGCATCCCCAACCTCACCCCACCCCACCCCAGCTCCCTCAGTCACTCCAGGTCCTGGAGGTTAATGGTGCTTCCTGTGAACTGTGATGCATCAGATCCTGCATCGTCCTCCGCTGCCACAGGGGGTTCCTGCAGACAGACCAGACACACTGTTAACGTTGCTCTTCAACATGGAGCCAAGTACACTGACATTGATACTATGTGAAAGGCTGTTGACACGTCGCTGGTCAGCTCTGTCATCTTGACCACTGACGCAGGCTGCGGATCCAATGATACTAGCAACAGGGGCAGAAGTAGGACCTTTGGGAACTGATCGTGGCACAGTGAAAGATATCAAAATATAAAGTATGACAGATTCGCTGGGCAGATGAATAGTAGTAATATTTTCCAGTAGCACTTTGGCTGGAAGGGGCAGCAAAAAAAATAAAATTTTATTTTTTTATTTTTACACTATGCGGTCACCCTTCATGTGACACCAGCACTGGGACCTCAGAGCACCTAGGCTGTATATTCAGATGTGGATTCAATTCTGTCTGCAGCTCAGATGTGGGCCCCCCCCAGCTGTGTCCTTTTCCTCCCAGAGTCCAAAGATGTGTTTTGCAAGGACTGGTGACCAAGTGTGTTACATTCCTCTGCTGTATATATAGGTGTCTCAGTAGAGAACAGATGTCGCTGTAAACCGAGGTGTCGAGTGTAATCTGTGCTGCACTAGACATTATTCATATGCATCAGCACACAGCAGGTGGCGATTAAACCAGATGTCTAACCTGCAAGATGTTGACAGGAAGGTCAACAGTGAGCTGCGAGTGAGAGCTGGAAGCCTGAGAGCTGAGCTGAAAGGCCAGGTCCCCATCGCCAGCCGGGTCATCCTGACGGCACAGAGGGATTTGGGGGTCAACGGACAAGAAAGAGAACTTCATCCCTGAAATACGTCTTCAGCGCGACCGTTGGTCGTGTAGCTGCGACGTGGCGTTGAGCTGCAGCACGTTCTTACCTGCAGTAACTGGATCTGTACATACTGTGTGCCGGTCACGGGGTCCCGGAGAGTGAGCCCCCCGCTGGCCGAGGCCACGCTGTCAGGGAAACGGCTGCCCACGACGACCCCGGCTGACGCAGAGCCCCCTTTCGCGCTCTTACTCTTCCTCTGCCCTTGACTTTGACCTGCAAAATTAATTTCAGATTTTGCAGTCATATTTCTTTTTTTTTGGTCAATCACTGCAAAAATAGGACCACACTCAGTGTCCATATTTAACAGAACAGGCACATTGCTATGGTTACCAGGAGTACCTCCTGGAGCTTTCTGCTTCTTCTTCTTGGCCAGCTGAATGGCTCTATAGTCAGTTCTGGCGGATCCTCCGCTATCCTGAAAACAGACAAAATGGCTACAAATTTAGATCACAGAGTGGAAAATCCTGTAGAAAACAGGAGGAAGAAGGAGAATATGTGTGGCTGTGGGTGTGTAAGGAGGAACTGGGCATCGTGACTCGACTTACCAAGAAAGAACAGGCCGGAACTGTGCCGAGTTCTGGCTCTTTCTGTGCGCTGAAGCTGCCGGCGTGACCAGGGAACACGAACTGGGTCACCACCTTGCTGCCCTCCTGCTGTTCCAACATGTCTGTGGTGCCCAGCAGAGGCCCACCGACACCCCCTCTGTCTGGTTTGGGTGGCGGCGACAGTAGCTCCGTGCCAGCGGTGGCCGCAAGGCGGCTGGAGGGGGTGAGTGATGCTGGGGGGTCTGCAGCCAGTGCACTCGAGGAGGTGAGGGTGTGAAGGTGCTCTGACCCAGCAGGTGCCCTCAAGGCGAGGGCAGCCAGGGAGCCCAGGGCCTCTGGATTCACCGTCTGGACATCGTCCAGGTTTAGAGTTCCCTGGGGGATCACCCCAGCAGCCCCACTATCGAACCCCGGGGGTCCCACTTCGGCCCCCGTCGCCAGTATCAGAGGGTCCACAGCCTGGGCCAAGCCCCCCCCGGCAGCCCCCAGGGTAGCCCCCACCGAGGCTGCGTCAATGGTTAAAATTCCAGAGCTGACCAGCGACATGTCCATAGCCAAGCTGGTCGCAGCCCCTGCCCCAGGCGCCCCGGCCACACTCGCACCCCCTCCCGAGACACTCGAAAAGAGTGACCCGAGGTCCATGTCCCCCGCAGCTGGGCCCGTGCTGGTGAGCTCGCTGCTTGGGGTGAGAGAGGTGGTCATCTCCAATTGGCTCAGCAGGTCTGTGAAGAGAAAACACAGCGATGTGATACGAGGAAAGCGGAATCCAGCGTCGGCCACTTCGCTCCCGATACCGCGACCGCGGAGATGATCAGCGGAAATGGTGCCGCGGGCCGACTGACCGGGGCTCAGGTTGTGGTGTTTCACCATGTGGCTCTTCAGACTGCCCCGCGAGGAGAAGTGCTTGCTGCAGTTGGCCATGGGGCAGCGTGTGCGCAGTGACCCACCGTCCTGCTGGTGCTTCTTGGAGTGGATGTAGAGGCTGCTGCGTGCTGAGAACTTGGCAGAGCAGCCTGTGTGAGCAGATGAAAGCCCATCCTTTCCATGAGCTCAAACATCACACGTATAATTTGCCACTTGTGGGGGCACAAAAAAAAAAGAACCTTCAGATGACTATGTAGCAATTAGGACCCACCTTCCACATGACACTCAAAAGGCTTGGTGCCCAGGTGCGTGATACTATGGCCCTTCAGGTGTTCTGCCCTCGTGAACGACTTGCCACACCCCTCCTCCTGGCAGGTGAAGCGCCGATCGTCGTCATGCTTCCTACGACATGAAAGCAAATGCCAGTTACAACCTGTCTGACCATCATACCCGTTAAAACCGTAGCGCTTCTCCAAATTACCTTTGTTACCTGGGTGTCGCACGTGCAGCTACTACCACACCTAACAGCCAAATCCAAAGCTGGCATCTCCCTCATGAGCCTCACAGCCACCAAATACCAAGAAAACAACCCAACACATAAATAAGAGCACAAGACGGACAACCGTGTCCTACTTGCTCACCTTTTGTGCCGGAGCAGCTTGGACATACTGGTGAAGGACCAGCCGCAGCCGTCCGAGTCGCACACAAACGGCCGCTCGCCTGACAGAAAGCAAACGAGAAGACGTCACCGTTACACTGCTGGAAAGGTCTCTACCCTGAATCCTCCCGCTCTGAGCTCCTCGGTCCTTCAAAGATGGCTGTATTTGCATTCGGAATTCCAGGGTTACCTGTGTGGCTGCGCAGGTGGATCTTGAGGCGGCAGGCTTTGTCATAGCGCTTGTCGCAGCCGGGGTAGCTGCAGGTGAACTGGCCGATTTCCCGGAAGTGCGTGCGGTTGTGAGAGAACAGAGCGCTGAAGGTGATGAAGGTCTTTTCACAGCCTGGGAGAACAGCAGCCAATCGCTCTCAGTGGATTTAAGGTCAGATCACCTGTACATTTGTTCACTTGGCTGACACCCCCCCCCAAAGGGAGCTTACAGTTTACACAACTGGATCATTTTTATTAGGGTAAGGATCTGCCGAAGGGGACAACAGCGGGAAGCGGGGTTTGAACCCATGACCTTCTGGTCCATAGGCAGTAGCTCTTGGCAGCTGCGCCACCTGCTGGCTGACAATCGGTAAAGCAATAACCCATTTAAAGTAGTAGTAGACAACACTGATAAATCAAACATGAGGACAGAGAATGATGAATAGCTAGAAAACTGTTGTTTTTGGGGAACTAAATAAAATGGTAAAATATCAATTCATTTAGCAGGCCCTGTTTTCCCAAGTCATTTAGTGTTACAATGTTTTTTTTTTTTTTTTTAAAAACCACAGCAACTCAGGGTAAACAATAGTCTGAAGGACAGAACCGGGATTTGAACCTATGTCCTTCAAAAACAAGGTGACAGTGCTAACCACCACTGCCCATACTGCTAGTTAGCTCCTCAAACAGCTGACACGTTTCCGTTCACAAATCAACCAGCCCAGCTGGACAAATTATCGCGGACAGAAGGGTGTGGGAGATACTCAGGTGCTACCTGGAAATTCACACTTGTGGGGCCTTTCGGGTTCGAAGTGCGTGCGCTGGTGGTTGCCGAGCCTGGTGGCACTTCTGAAGCGCTCGCTGCAGATCTCGCACACAAACGTGTTCTCTTGGTCGTGTGCTTTGATGTGCGCCTTCAGGTTGTACACTGTTGTGAATTTGCGGCCACAGTTCTCCCACTCGCATGTGAACGGCCGCAACTTGTCGTGAGACTGCAGGTGGCGCTTCAGCTTGTAGGATGTCGTGAAGGACCATCCGCAACCTTCCACCAGGCACTTGAAGGGCCTTTGGTCTTCGGTGTGAGAAAGAAGGTGTATCTTCAGCTTGTGTTTTGTGTCAAACATCTTGCTGCAGTCTGACTGTGGGCAGCGGTACGTTACCAAGGCACCTTTCTTGGACATCAACCCAGGGGACCCTGCCAGCTTACTGGACGACTGGTCATCACCGTCGCACGCTATCAACCTTTCCTGGATGCTGGCTTTGGAACCAGGATCTGCCACCTCTCCTTCTGGCAAAGAAGGAAATGCCCCATCCTCCTTAGCAGAGGCACACGAATCCAGGACAGATCCTGGGTCTGAGAAGGTACATTCCTCTTCTAGAGCTAGCGCTGAATCTGTCACCGACAAACAGGACCTGGATTCCTCGTACTGCATGGAGCCCACAGCCACGTTTCCATTCCTCCCAAAGGATTTTGTGGCACCGTCATAATTGATCAACACAATATCCTGATGTTCCTTCATCCCCAGCTGTTCCTTCAAGGTGAACAGGCCGGCGGCGGCGTCGTCCTTCTGGTTGTGACCATCCTGGGGGGCGAGCAGCGTCAACACCCCATTCTCGATGGTCACCACGATGCTTTGATTGTTAATCATGATGGTTCCAGAGAAGCTCTCCTCTGAGGTCCCGCAGGTGGTCGCCGTGCCCAGCTCAGGAAAGTAACCGCAGCTACCGGTATCGCTCAGCTGCACAGCTTCCGAAAGGTGCGCTGCAGCTGTCCGGCTCTTGCGGGGGATCTCGGCAGGCACCTGTTCCGTGAGCTCCGCCTCGCTTGAGGCGACACCCGCGTCTGGAAACGCCTGCCGAGGGCGACCCTGTGCCCCTGGGCCGGGCCTGCCCACCACGGCCAGGTTCTTCAGGCGGTCTCCCAGCTCTGGCCTTGGATGAGCGGCGGGGGGCCCCGCCAGACTCTGTACGGCATCAGCCTTCCTCTGGCTTCCGCCTGCTGAACGGGAGACATTTTCCTGCTTGGGGGGAGGGAGGCCGGAAGCGTCCTGCACCTCCATCAACGCGTCCTGCGTGCTGCGGGGAGCGTCCTCCTCCCCCTCGACCTCTGACTCCCGGGACGCAGTTCTCTCCGTGTCCGTTGCGGGGCCGCCGGCCTCCTGCGCCACGCTGAAAAGCACGTAAAACTGTTCGTCTTTGCCGTGGACACAGGGAGCGCCGCTGAGGTCCCCGTGAGCCTCGGAGATGGAGAAGGGTCCAGGCAGGCGCTGCTGCGGTGAAACCTGAGCCTGGGGCTGCGGCAGCGGCGGCTGCACGGAGCCCCGCTGAAGCGCAGCGACAGGAAGCGCCATTTGCAACTCGCAGTCCCCGTTGTCAAAGGCGCACTTCCTGCGCGCGCCCGGACAGTCCGCACGCGGAGGCTCCGTCCCGGACGCGCCCTGTGCTCGCGCCCGCCGCACGGGACTCTGACGAGTCTGCTTGCGCTCAGGAAGACCAACCGCGCTGCCATTTTCCTCCAGCAGAAACGGAGACGTCCCAGGCCGGTTGTTGTTGTTGTCACTCTCTAGAGCGTGTGCCGCCAAATAGTCGCCGAGGCCGAGCTCGTCGGAAACGGCGCGACGCGGCGCATCTATCCGCGCTCCCGCTTGGGACAGGTCCGGCCGACAGGAGACGCCATGTCGCTGCTGTGTGTTTTGGGCTCCAGAAAGCCCCTGAATTTCCATCTTGGTATCCCTGTAGCAGCGGTACATAAAAGGCCCGCCCTTCCCAAATGTGTAATAAGATCCGGGAAGCCGCGCCCCCTTTTGGCCAGAGAGAAACGGCGGCCTGGATCACAAAAATGGAGCGGACTGAAATGAAATGATTGGATAAACGCCTCTTAATAAACTCTAAAATGGCTTTCAATTAAATTTCTGCAATGCATCATAAAATATTACATAGTTATAATAACAATTCTAAAATGATCTATTTGTTTTATTATTCAGTCAATTAGTCAATAATAAGTGTCAGACACGGCATATTCCGTTTACACTCCTAACCCAGGCCCTAATCAGAATTAAAATAATATCAACCACCAAAATTTTAGTGCCACAAACACAACCGTGTGAGAAAGAAAGGAACGTTGCCACAGTAATGTAGTTTAAAGTGCTTTAATGTTGTCTGATGGGTTTACATTCATACATAAAAGCAGCAATTCATAACAAGTGATTTGGGGGATATTTCATATTTGATTACTTTTCACGATAAATATAAACTTCATTAAATTGACAAAAAATGTAAAAAAAAAAAGACAAAGCAAGACTACAAACACAGTTTTAACATAACAGATAAATTTTATTCAGCTTTTAAACATTGCCACTCATTTTCTCACAGAAACGTGCAGGCTTAAAACCTTGTGAAAATGGTGAAAATGAAACAATCGAGTAGTGTAGCCACTGGCCACATGACCAAACACTCATAGAAAATAACATAGAGAACAAAATTTTAGAAAAAAGTAAACATTTTGATATTTCAACTCTGAATGTGACATCCCCTCCAAAACAATAAGCAACCATTATAAGTGTACAACTGTCACACTGTCTTTTACAAGTAAGCAAAACCGCCATATTGCAGAAACTGCAGGTCTTCTACTGCAGAAATGTGATCTACAAAGTACCAAATTCTAAAGGACACCATTTATACTGTTTACTGCGTATTGTAGATAAGATATTAACATTACCACATTTGCATCTGACACTAGGACAAAGTGTATATTCCGAATGTTCAGAATGTAAAAATCTATCCGTATATCTTACTATAAATGTATAGATATGGTGTAAACCTGGTGTAAAAATACTGTATGTAACCAACAACCTTACATTTTTATATGGTCATCTACTAAAGTGGCAGTTTCTATAAATTCCACAATTGATCGTGAACCGGAAATCAATATACAGTAACCTCCACTGCTAATAAATGTTATTTATAAAGCTGTTTATACATAAATGACACAGATTCGGATGGTATTTCACGGACTATAGAAGAATTCATGACGGATCCTTAATTGTTTACATTTTTTGTATGCATGCATATCACCATATGTACGCTGGTCTGAGGACTCAACAATGAACTTCAAACCATCAGTTGCACGCAACACAAATTATACACCATTTCCCTAATCAAAACACACACATTTACACTAAACACCATCCCCAAATTACTGTCTAGTTTCTCAAACAACACCAACTCACAGGAATCCTTTAGACCAGCTAGAATTATACAAGAAAATAAGGCCACAAATTCCCTATCCAAACTCTTTCTTGTAATAGTCTTTTTTCTAAGTGAAAATAGCTGCCTTATGAGGCGTTTGCTTTTCAGCTTCACATGGTTTCTTTGTCAAAAACACAAACTTCATGCAGATGAGCAGTTTAGTGCATTACCAGTATTGAACATCTGGAAATGGAAACTTGATCATGATGCTTTTAGTAAATGGCTAGAAGGAATAAATAAAAAGCACAGCAAGACATGAACATACCAATTACATAAGGCTGGAAGAGTAGGGGAGGGTGAAAGGAGGAAGGAACCGTTACATTCCGCTTCTTCACAATGATCTACAGAAATGAACTGATTAAGCATTACGGCCAATTAGCATTATTCATATGCAAATAAATTAATTAAATTAAAATACATAACACTGTCAAAGCATTGTTTCTGCTTGTAAATAAAAATTTATATGCTCATTTAGGTTTTCAGTTTCTCCAAATTACAAAGTGCTGTATTACCAAATCATTTCATTTTCCCAAGTACAAATTTTGAGTTTGGTTAAACATGATGTGTAAGAACATTTTCAGAAAAAATACGCATTGTGTCATAGCCAAGCTTTTCAAAGAATTTTGAATAAAAATACATAGGCTACTGCGTCATTTCTCCTGTTTGTCCCACAGTGTAATTCTCCTTTGTCCTCTGAGCACAGAGCTGTTCCTTCACAGGCCTTAAGAACACTGTGTCTTCATGGCTACATCTAACTTCCAACATGAGCCTGATGTGACCTTATCAAGTTGTAATTGTGCGCAAGCTGTAGGGGGCAGTGAAGTCTTCACAAAAATCCTACGTATTTCCCACTGCCACAGTTACACATCAGATAGATAAAATAAACCCCCAAGTGATGGGGGTTTACACATTTCAGGTAATTAAAGCAATGAAAAATATCAGTCCTGTTATATCTGAAAACGTATAAAGTATACCAAAATTGAGTTTTTAAAATTAGAAAGAAACGTGACCCAGGAAGTAAAAAACTAACCTTAGACAATAAAGTCAAAAAGCATATTGTCAATTATACGTGCACAATTTATGAAAATGCTATTCACGTGATTTTCTTTTTCCCCCAGGAAGAGCAATATCTTTGAAATGTGGTCACCGATAACACAAAAATGCAAACTAATTTGACAGAAATAACACTATTAAATGTGCATACATTCCATACATAATTATGTATACATATATTCATACGTGCACAGGGAGACAGAGACAGAGAAATGGCAAATAGTACTATTTTCACAGGAGACATAAGAAGTGGTTTCTATCATCTCATTTTTAAGAGCATTCGTTTAATTTTACTTTGAAGATCTCCCCCTAATCCTGGAAGGAAGGGAGACCAACATTCCACGGAAGGACGCAGTTCCATGTCTCGCTCTCCCTCAGCTCAGCTTGCTGTAGGGAAATTTACTGCATCCATTATGTACGCTGCTCTCTTCCACCTGCAACCTGCTCTGCAGGGATACTCACACTAACAGGTATTTTGCGTTTCAGTGGGGGATCAAACCCTGCCCGCTTCTTACCGTGCCAAGCAGGGGATAATGACTAATAAACGTGCTACCGCTGGCACCGTGCTTGAGTTCTGCCTTTTCCCCATTTCTCTTTCTAGAGCTTCACAAAATAATCCACATTCTCAAATCGTGTAACTAAAAACAAAACTGACACAATCAGTCCCCTTCCTTATTTTTGTACTTGTCAAATGAACCAGTGTTTGGGCTGAATGCACAATAGTGCCGTCGCTCTTGCTAATTGTGACCAGTAATAACCAGGAAGATGAGGGAAGGACTTGTGTAGATGTCTCTTTGGGAGCAGAAGTTATATAAGCAAATCTTATTGTCCTTGCTTTCCGAACAGTGAATGGGGTAGTGCAAAAACGTGGGTAGAAACACACTGCTACTCAATGTCATTTTCTCCTGACGGTGCTACAGTGCAACTTTGAAAATGAAAACTGAGGTTATGACAACTAAGTTGAATGTTCTGCCATGTTCCAACTCTAAAAAGTTTGGTCATGATGACATGGTAGAGTACTGATGGATCGCCATGGCAGTGTGGGTAGCTGGGATGATGTAACTGGCAAACAGTGCGGTGGCTCCCGCTTGATCCCATCAGGGCCGCATGCGTGACACAGGGACTTTGGACATGGTGAGGGCTGGCCGGGGCACCAATCCCCGGGACTTCATGAAGGACAGGAGCTGCTCAGGGATTTCTGCCAACACGTCCTTAGCCAGCCGAGCCATGCTCAACACTTGGTTCCCTGACCGATCGATGTAGTCACGAAATGGAACAAACTGCAGCACAGGAAAAATAACATTCATTACTGCATGATAAGTGCAATATGAAGTCAAAAATTACAGGAAGGGGAGAAGAATATTCTAATCTCAGGTCTCATTTTCCCTATAGAACACCACATCAGTGTGGGATAAGAAAATTTGTAGAATACCTGCACTATGTCCCTCTCTGCATAGCGCCCCCTAGAGGACACACGAACATCATCGCCATCCAGCTCCTCCATTGCTGCAGAAACAGACGGCAGTCAATATTTCAGGAACTGGCTGCTTCTGCACGGAATACACACTCACAAATGCATAAATGTTCTTTGCCAATGTTAAGACTCACCCATCAGATCAAATGGGGTTAATAAAATTTCTCAAAATCATAAGCTGTGGAATGCTAAGTTTGCGTGCCGTCTTGTTTTGTTGAAGTTTTAAGAGATTAAGAGCCCAGAAAAGACAGAAGAGGGTAGGGGTGGAGTCACCACAGTTGCCTGTCTCGCCACACAAAGAATAATACGGATTCCTCCAGAAGGAACGGTACAGTCCTGATTTCTGTTTTAAAGGTGTGCTTGAATATTGCATTAAATCCTACTTGACATGCACAGTATTAGCAATCTTATACCTTCCTCTTGTGTGACCAAACACATTGTCACACTCAGAGAATTTAAAGTTTAAAATAAAGTTAGGAGGATTTCAAACACACCGAGATCCAATTCTTCTTGACATTTTCGATTATGAACTTGCTTGCATGGAGCCTGGCACATAACATACACTGATTTTCTTGTGGCCTTGAAAAAAAGAATAATAGCACCAGGCGGAGACCAGATTAAAAATACAAATTAAAAGGGAGCAAAAATAAAAATAGAAATAAGGAACAAGAAAAACAAAACCAAAGATAGCTTGCATACTTGAGCAGCTTTTAGGCAGTGCTCTTCTGAGACCCAGGCAATGCAATTTTGATGAACCCTAAAAATGTAAATGCCAAGATGGATTTTCAGTTTGTCTGGATAAGAGAAGAGACATGAGTTTCTCACTCAGATTGGACCCAGAATCTTACTGGTGTGATAGTGGGTGGACAGCCATCATGTGTTCTGTCTGTATTTCCCCTCCCCTAATTATACACAGCAGGTCCTCCCAAGAGGACAGTGATGACTGAGTGTCTTTCCGAGCCCCATGTTAGCAGATAAGCCACAGATGAAGGAGACATATTCTGTACCCAAATGGGAATCACAGGACTGGGGAGGAAAACCATTCCATTTTAGTCCCAGGACAATATAAGAACAAATGCCAGAAGGTGAGCCAAATATTGCAGAGTAAGGGCACTGGGGTTGTTTTTTGCAGCACCTTTCTCTCCATGGGAAGCATGATAACAAATGAAGAAGAAATACGGTTAAAATATGTTAATATCAACAAGCACCACTCACCATCAAACTCTGCAGGACCAACTCCTACTATAATGATAGACATGGGCAAGGCCGATGCCTAAAGGGAGACCAACACCAACAAGTCAGTTCACTGAGGAATTTCCACTATTCTTTTTTATAAAAGACAATTAATTTAGCTAAAACAATGTACAACAAAAGCTTATTGAACGGCACACAAATAGACTGCATGCAGCAACTAAGAACTGACAGGCACTCACATTCACTACGGCCTCCTTGGTCTGCACCATATCAGAGATGACTCCATCTGTGATCATGAGCAGAACAAAGTACTGAGAGCCATCGGTCACATCAGCTGCCACTCTGCAAAAGAACACAGACAAAATGGGAGCAGCCATATCAGCACTCCCTTCCCAACCCGGAAATTAAGGTCACTATCGTGTTAATCGAAACGTGTTTCTCTTTTAGAGCAATTAAGCATCTCATCGCAAAGTGATAAGTGCCCCATCAGAAATAGGCAAAAATAAGTAATCTGTCCATTCTGAACTTGGGGTTTACACTCAGAAATCCTCGATAGTCTGTTGAATAGGTGTTTAAGAATTGTATCAATTGTTTGAGGGTGTTTGGACGGGCTGGGAATGCATTATTATTTTTACCATTTCAAATAATGGAATATAGGCTCTCATCATCCAAAAATTCTTCAGGCACGTTTTGAGTAATGGATTAAGTTCAGATAACAAGCAATAGCTGTACGGTTTTCCTTTAAGCTTTGATCTTTGGTTGAACCTCCATGACCCACCACCCAATTTTTTAAAATTTATGTTGCAAATCTGGTGCATATTTTTAATGTGTAATGTTTCATGTCATCAAATTTATACTAAAACAACTATATACTGTCACTTCCCAAACATCCAACTAAAACAGTATCAGTCCTAAGACCTCATTGGAAGGGCTTGTCCCAAATTGCTATTAACAGGCAAAGTGCAGTTAGAAGCAGAGCTTCAGTTTCTAACCTTGACTGTAACCATGACTGTTGTTAAAATTCCCATGATATGAGTTATAATGGCTGTTTGATTAAATGAGGTGCAAAAATGAAAGAGTTCCTGAGTAGCCTAGTCAGTGGTACACCATAAGCTGGAAATGCTATACTAGCCTGTATATCCGAGAATACAGCACATTTTAAGACAACTCTTAAAAGAAAGGCCGTCACTGGCCTTCCCACAGACTTCTTGTAGATTACATTTCCATCTTACTCGATGTATATAAATGACAGAGTAGCAATTGTGCTGAAACAGAAACCTTTAGGATGAATATAAATCAGGCAGAGAGGAAGGAGAGCTTGGCTGTGGAGAAAGGAAAATGGAGATACTGGCAATGCTTTATGGCAGTGTGTGTGTGTGTGTGTGTGTGTGTGTGTGTGTGTGTGCGTTCACATTTAACTGCATTCAAAATTAAAATGCATTATCTTATATAAATCTATGTATTAATTACAGCATTACTGAAACTTTGATATTTCAGCGTAGTTAAGAAATAGGGTATAAAAAATGAGCCGTGTCTTCCACCTTCCATTACATCTCCCTCATCCTGTCAGTCATAGGCCTCTTACCGTGCCACCTGGTTGATGACGGGGGCAAAGTTAGTTGGCCCATAGAGTGTCACTTCGCGGAGACTGCGGAAGTAGGCCTCTAAAACCCCATCGATTCCTTTACAGTTTGGGTTCTCGTGGTTTGAATTCTGCAGAAAACAGCAAAATACCATCTTCTTAAACACAGTATATCATTTCTATGTACTGGTCATGGTCAGGAGGCGATAGAATATTACATTTGATATAAGCACAAATTTCTAGAACAAAGGAACCTGAGCCTTGAAACAGCAGCCACCAGGTAATCATTCTAATTAATGAAAATCAACTTTGCACAATGGTGTCTCAGCTTTGTCACGCCAAGGTAGTCCATAATTGGAAAAGTTTATGAAGTAGTGCCTGCCATTCTGGGGAATGCAAAGATAAAGACAGTGATGGATCTGGAGAAGTCAGGTGTATAATTTATACGCAAATTGACTCTGGGATTAAACATTTTAGATATGAGCTATCCTCTGACCTCTTTAGAGGACAAACAGTTTTAACACTCTTGTTACAGACAGGACCTTGCTGCTCATCACAGACACACAAGTTGTCTTCAGCTGCTACTCACAAACCGAGCAAGAAAATTTGAGAGCCAAGAGAAGCTTAGCTCAGTTATGGAGGTCTAAACAAATTCTGAGGGTAGCAATAGTATCAAAAATTATAAATACAATGTATTTGTTTGTTTTTTTATTTTTTTTTTTAATGAAATACAGAAGGTTTGTTTCTGTTATATATTTCCTCTTGTCCTTTTGACATGTGGCCTAGATACAAGCTAGAGCAAATTAGCCCACAGTGGTATCAATTTTTATGTATGACAAGCTGAATTTAATTAACCCAACTACCTGGAGCAATAGCGACATGCACACCCACAGAGTTTATCCTTGTTCCTCCTGTCTCTCCCTAGTGCACTAACTTATTGCCCTCTCGTGTGTATTCACACCTTCTTACCTATTCCTATCATCATGTCAGGAGCATCAAGTTTACCCAAAAGCCCACACAGAAATACTAATTCTAACATTAAAAGTTTGGCTTGTTTGTTTATTACTGGTTAAAACTTTTCCTACAACATTAACAAACATGAGTTTGCTGTAAGAAAAGCTTGCATGTCAAATTACAGAAATTAAAGATAGTCTAGTCTTACAGCAAACTATAAAACCCTCAGTTGGTCAGTTTCCTCCCACTCGTCCTGAGAAAGAAGGTCATGGTTATTTTAATACTCATTTTAATAATAAAATCTAACTTGATGGCTGTCCTTATAACCATAGCACCTGACATAACAAATAACTCACCTCCTGACAAAAGATAGGTAACTGATTAAAGTGAGATGTGCTATTTGTGGATGAAACTAAATATATAGTGAACATGTGAGAACCATGAATGATTATCTTGTTAAATTAAAACAGCACGACCAGTGTTACTGATATAAGGAACAGCAACAACAGTACAACAACTCAAAGCAAGCACATGGGTTCTAGATGTTTCCCTCAAACTGTATTACAAGTGTCTTAATTCTGTTTGTGTTCATCACCAGTTCCCACCCTCATAACCTTATAGGCCTTGAAATTGTTCTAATACTGCACTGGCACCACTGCCATACAAATCAGTTTTGTAAATAACCTTTTACAGTATCTTGCAGCAGTATTCAAACCCCTTGAAATTTATAAACATTGCCTGGGTTACAAACTGTACTCACACACTCAAATCCAGTTTTTTTTTTTTTTTTTTATTGTGAACTCATATGCTCTAACATTAGATTGAGCACCAAAATCAGCAATTTGTTTGCTGATTTTTAAAGAAAATTAAAAAATGAAATACCATACCTATATAAGTATTTAATTCCCACACATAAATATGTGATAGAGCCACATTTTACTGCAATAACAACTTTATGTCATCTAGGGTAAGTCTGTACCAGTTTTGTGAACTGTCTGAAATGTATTTTATGCCATTCATCTCGGCAAATCTGCAGCAAGTTCTTTAAATTATTTGGATGACACTTGTGGACTGCAGTTTTCAAATATGTCCACAGATTCTCAACTGGATTCAAATCAGGACTTTGACTTAGTCACAGAAAGACATCTTACTTATTTATTTTCTTTTAGCCTAAAACTAGGAAGAAAAAAGCAATATACAATATTTCTAGCATAGCAAGTCATTTTTACTGTGTCCCACTTGGCTACTTAGAAATAATTTTAACAGATAAATGGAAATATTCAGCAGTCAGAGTCTCAGCTTGTGCCTCTCCTCACTAGAAACTTTCTCACTTTTTGTCAGTAAAAGGCACATTTACTCACCAGGGCCAGTAGACAGATTAGCACCAATTGTAGGAAAAACGTTTATAAGTAATAGAGGTATCCCTGTAAAATGAACTTGAACAAAAACAAAAATAACTTTAAAGCTGCTCTGCAGTGAACTGCTCCAGCCAAGAAGAGCCCTAACTTAAGCTAACTAATATAACATTAGCTATATATTTTTTTTTTTTACTTTGATGTGGTTATATAGGGATGGATGGAGATCATGGAAATGCCGAAGCAGATTAGAAGTGTTTCAACCTTTGGCAGACATTATTTTTTGACACATTTTGCAAATTGGATATTTGCCTCACTTTCCAAAATAGAATTTTACTATGGTTGCTAAAATTCTCACAGTTTGTCAGAACTGTAACGTTTTTAATTGCGGTTAACCATAATGCTGGTTAATCGCAACATCCCTACCTCTGGGTGCCCCAGTTTATCAATGTTTCAGATGAATTAATGACTCTGATTTGCCTGTAGAGTGTGTGTGTGTGTGTGTGTGTGTGTGTGTGTGTGCGCACACGTTTTAAATCGTTGTGCTGCCAAAATCACGCATATAGCCATAACCTGACAGATACGCTACAATAAACTTGCTTTTACACAAAAAATAATAAAATATGTAAAACTAAACATTGTTAATAAATCATCGTATAGCTCAATAAACATTTCTCAGAGGACGACTGCACTCTCCTGTCCATGAGATCATCTGTTTTGAGCACACTCATTATTGGGTTGATATTTATGCTTTTGAGTGTATAATACATTCATCTGTATTGGTTGATAATTTTCTTTTAAATCTTTTTTATTTCCACCCCTAAACAAAAATGTTGCTTTTTTTAAATTATATTTTTATCTTTCTGTACCCATTTACATTTATGATCCATCTTACTTTCTAAATTTCTTCTCTATACCCTGAGCTCCCCAACCCCATGTCATCAAGGCACAGTAGGTAATTTTAGGACAACTAGATTGTAGGGGGTTGTTCAATTTTTATATTGCTTATTAATTTATTGATACTGTTTATTATTTTTCCATTGTAGCACAGCATGTGCAACCAGCTGTGGGCTGAGAGCATGCACTAAAAGCCAACAGAAAACACTTCTCCACATTTGTTGGCATATCTTTTTTCTCTGCCTCTGTCTTCATCTTTCACTTTTTACCTAAGTGCAACACTAAGTTCTGAATAGTAATGTGAAAGTTCCACAGCATAAGGATCATCCTACCAAAGGAAATGCATGTGAAATCTTGCCGTCTGGTGGCAGCTTGGCACCGAAACCATAGGCTGGAAAAAGCTTGTCGCTATCATAGTCCTGGATGATCTCTCCCACAGCCTTGAGCGCCATGGCATAGGTATTCAGCTGATATGGATTCATGTAGTGCAGAGAGGTTGGCTGGGAAGGGTTTCCTGAAAGGGGTCAAGCAAACACACACATGCATCCACACATATACACATACAAACAAATATAACCCTCTGTTTAAGGGTATTATTTTAAAAATAAAATAAATATTTAAAAGATGCCTATTTAGTGCTCCAAATCACTAATATTAATTATAGATTTAAATGTTCCCAAAAAAATGTTACATATTTCAGACTAGCTGTACTTCAGTACAAAACACTTACAAAAAATGTGAAAACTCACCATTAGATGCAGTAAAGTCTATGGCTACTGTAAAGTTTAGTTGTGTTCTGGGAGAGAAAAAATTGTGTTTTTTTCAGCTATACAGCAATGTTACAGAGTCTGAGAAAGGAATGGTTTGTTATTATTACATTGTTACCCACAGACAAGGCAGTCAGACTTTACATGGTTACAATACAGATAAAGGATTCTCACACCAGTTTAATAATCACTCATTTCAGTATTTTCAAAAGCTGTAATACTGCTTATAATCTGATTTTTTTTATTTATCACAATGTCTGCTAAGGTCAGTCATAATGCTATGAGGAAATGAATGTGTTCTAAAAAATGAGTGATGCTTTATAATTACATTACAGCTGTTCATGGAAAAAGCATTATCTCATTTTCTATTGCAGTATGTGAACTAGTCAGAAAAGTATATGGGAATCTGACCACCGGCTACATCTGTTGTAAGTCACAAGCAGCTAGTTTCTGAAGAGGCAGTTATTGTCCACATCCTCTGCTGTCAGGGGGATAATTTCTCTACTCACTGTGTCTTCCCAAATGAGCTATCAGTAGTAAATTTTCCCATTGTACAATAAGTTTTAGTCTCCAGACCACTTCCTTAAACTTTGAGAAATGTACATCCTTTGCCCTCATATTGGTGTCAGAAATGTCACCATCCACAGTGATAAAACAGGCCACTCACATGAGAGTTCTTCAGGTTGTTTGGATGACACTTATGGACTGCACTTTTCAAATATTTCCACAGATTCTCAGTTGAATTCAAGTCAGGACAGAATGTGAAAAAAAAACACATTCCTTTTCCTCATGAATTTTGACTGACACCCTGGATGACAATGTATTCTCAAGAAACTTTAATATTACAAACTGGATTTTTTTATTCTTTCGCCATATTTAAATTAATCTGCATTTTCAATCGTTTGTTTTTCTCTAGGGAGCATGCAATCAATCAGAAACCTTAGGGTATTCATTATTTTTTTCAGACAGATTTGCCTATTTAATTATTACTCTAATGTTACAATTAAAGTCAAAGCAGCCCAATTTAATCAGGCATTAACAGAGAGGGCAGGGAACCAGTGGGTTGCCACTGGGCCCACAGTCGTGGGCATGCCAATCGTCACAGTGGATAGCAATCAGGCTAAACGCTGAGAGGTGGATTTGATGCGAGAGCTGTCTCCTGTGCTGGAGGAGCTGGCCTTAAGTGTCACACAGTTCAGCTTTTCCACAGCCAGTGGCTTGTCAGATAATAGTTGGTACATCTGACTACATGGTTGTCAGCAAACATCAGCATAATTTAACACTCCTCTCACCCTCCACGTATGAAATCCACAAACGTGTATTCAGACTCAACTTTGAAGGACAGAAGCGTGACCTAGAGATGATAGAAAAGCATAACATTTAATGATGGTGATACAGTATGTAACAATTGTAATAAACTATCAAAATGACAAATAGAGAACAAGAAATTTAAAAAGTACTTACCGTTCCAGAATTGATGTATTTTTTCTTTTTACCTTTCTTTTTTGGATTTAAGACCTAACATGAAAAAAGATAGTCTGAATGAATATCACAGAAGCAAATTAAATTTTAAACTGCACTGTCCCTTATCTGGAACATAAAGTACAGTTAAACACTGCCATAACTCAATAAGTGGGATCCAAAAAAAATCAATTAATCAAAGTATTGCAAGGTTAATGAAAAAATATTCTTAAAGGGTAAAATGCTTTCGTTTATTGGTTTTGATCTACTAAACATGTAGAAACTAGACACATTAGTACAAACAAACCATGCACATGACAAATGTAATATGCGCTAACACTCAAAGAGAAATAATACTGCAATGACCTGCTTTAACCTTGCTGCCGGTGGCATTAAGAAAGGAGGACTCAGAAGACTGGACTGCGGAAAACGTTTTGTTTCTCTGTAGCGTGTTTAAACACCGGCACTCACAGATCCCGTCATACCTGGTCCAAAGCTTTTGAAATCAGTGAATACAGAAAGGGTCAAAAACCCCCTATAATTACCCCAATGGTTAGATGCAACAATTTACAAACATTTGGCAGCAACGTATTATAGGACAGCCATGGTTGCTCTCATTGCCACTAAAACACTAATAATACTAATCGAAACTTTTACCCAAATGTAAATCATCTCCAGTAAATCCTGTACATTTTTCACCATCAGAAAAAAATCTGTCGGTGATTGCAATGGGAAAAGGAGGGCTGGAGCCAATCGATAAACCAATATACCTGAATTTATCTGATTGTGTGGTACCTTACTGGAGGGTTTTGCTGTACTAAAATTCATACTATACTATTGTTACAATAACAACCAGTTTGTGTTCTTCCCTTCCTCTCCAAGAGTGGAATAAGCCACGTGAAGCCCAACCAACTTCACAGTGCTCTCTTGCAGTGTAACCTTAACCCATCTGATCAGAGGTTAACTGTTCTATTGTTCAGACCTGCTCTCTCTCACTAATATTCTTCAGTCTGCCATTGTAATGTACATCTATTCTCTCCTTATTTTCTGATCGCACTCTGCTTTTTAGGCACATTTGACTATATAATCTCCTGTCCTACTTGAACTACATGGGCAGGTCACTGGCTGTCTCCTCAGTTGGCATGTCCATGGGCTTTGTGTTCTAACCTTTCCTCTTTTCCCTCCACATGAGAATCCCAGGTACAAATGCTATACCACACATGGCTTGAAGTGTAATTGCTTCATAATAAATGATACAAAGTAAATAATTATACATTCACAGATAGTAAGTACACCAACATTAATGCATACTGTATATGTAACTAATAAAGATATAATATTGATCCTTTGAAGGACATTGTCATTTGCACTTTCTTTACATTTTCACAGTGACCAAAGAGCATAATATTCAGTAAGAACACTGACAGTAACATTTTTATCTCTGACTTTTTCCCCACCTCATAGACATTGAACTGGCTCTGTCCTCGAGACAGTTCTCTGTAGCTTGTGGTGAACTCCCCAATGAAGTCATGGCTGTAAAGAGAGAAATGTGGGATGACACCTACAGAGCCACATCCTGAGTTTCACCTTTAAGGTAACAGAGGCACAATCATTCCCCTAGAACTCTCCAGCTAAACCCACACTTCTCCCATCTCCTTTCTTGCTTACTCCAAGTTGCTGCCCTATCAACATTAACGTACACAAAAGAGCACATATCTTATATTCATGCAGCTCTTACAGTAAATTTCAAGCAGGTGTTCAATATCAGTGAAATTAAAATGTTCAACTTTCTGTTTTCCATACTAAAATATTTATATAAGTACCCTGGAAGAATCCAGTACGTAGTACATGAGTGTAAAGTGGTAGATTGGAGCTAACGATGGGATGAAATCATTATTTTCCTTACACAAAATCTTTAATAAGGAAATCTTAACAGTTAAACCATGTATGTAACCCTTCCCAGAGTAATCCATTGACTGCATGTGTTATTAAGCAGTGAACACAAGACATACAGTTAAATCTGAATGCAGTAAAAATGGAAGGTGAATCAAGAACCCATTCTTTACTAAGGACACCTAAACTAGCAATAGTGCAGTTCATTTAACACTGTGTCCAGTTGTGGTGTGGTGTTGAACACAGAGGCATTAAAGATGTTCAAGGACAGCACAAGTTCCAAAACAGAAGTATGAAAGAAAAAAGAAACTGGGGCCTAAAAATTTTTAAAAAAAACAAAAGAACCCAAACAGAAACAAAGGACTGAATACAAGTCCAAAACACATCCCCGAATCTGGAGTCAACTCATCGGCTAAGGAACTCTTCTCCCTGTCAGGTTGTTTCTCATCTTTTGTCAGTGTACTTTCAGTGCAGGTTTTTTCAGTCTCAGACCAACTACACTACTTTACTTAACTTAATTATCTCATTAGACACAGCTGGTCTCCAATACCTGAAAAAAACTGGCACAGGGCAGGTATTAAGGAGATGTCTGCCAAGTATAGTTTTTCCAGTCCTATAATTCTGCCTTCTGCCAGACCATTACATGTAAGATGTTCAAAATAAAAAATGTTCAATGAGAGCACTCATGTAGCAACTAGGTGACAAATGAAAAGGTGTGGTACAGTATTTCAAAATTACCTTCCATCTCTGTCCCAATCATACACATCAACCTTGACTGTTCTGGTACAAAAAAAGAAGAGGAAAAGAGTCACTTTAGCAGAAAGATGAAAGATGAGTTACTTTAGTGGATATCTAAGAAGAAAAAATAAAATCTCAAACTGCATGTAAAAAAGACTATGCCATTTCATGTTTCAACAGCCTTGGCTCAATTGCTAAGACGCATTCTGAGATGAAGATAAACCATTTTTTAAACATCAACACTGGCCTCAGAAACAATGGTCGCTGCTGCTGGCATTATTCTAATCACTATACAACATAATATTCATGCCTCAGCAACAAAGTATTGCCCTGCTCCGCCAAAAAACAGATTGACAGCTTGTGTCTAATCATAATAAGTGCTTAAAACTGAGGGAGTACCTAGCCAGTCTGCGTCAATACGTCCACCATTATCATCACCAAGGTTAGCCGGCCTGTTCTACTGTGGGTTAGGATTAACTCACCTGTCATAGTCACCATTGCACAGTGCCCGAACTGGGATTGTAAAGGACTGCCACACAGGATTCAGTGTGTTCTTTACCACCTCTGTCTTGTGGCAGATGGTGAACCTGAAATACAAATGCAGACAAAAGTTTAGAAAGCAGAATACAAAGAGGAAGAAGAGAAGAGAAAAAATAAAAGGATGAGATGACTGTGTTAATTTGGAGGACAGAACTCATACTGCAAACAGAAAAGGCAATGAAGCATAAATAATATCAATCCATATTTCCACCCACGTGCCATCTTCATTGCTGCGGTAGAACACCAGGAAAGGGTCTGACTTTCCAAAAAAGTCCTTCTTGTCTAGCTTGTTAGCACATAGCTGCATAGTAGCCAGGTCCTGAAACAGCCAGATTAAAAGTTGTTATTATGTAGCAATAATAAGGAGTACAAGTGTTCTCCTGTTCTTGACCTCACTTGTCTCTCAGAATGTTGACTGCTTAACCACAGAATCTAAAAAGTATAGCCTGCTCATAATATAACTGTTTCTAAATATCAAAAGATTCTATATTTTCCAACACAAACTAATGGTATATGCAGAAATATATTATCATAAGCTCAGAGTAGTGCATTTTAAAACCATTACACAGTCGTTGATTCCACAATAAAAATATCATGGAGGCCTCCAAAGACCATAGACTATGGAACTGCAGGGGATATATGCAGACCTGAAGTACCACAAGCTGAATTAAATGGAAAAAAAATAAACTTTGTTTATGGTTCAGACTGAGTTTCACATGTCTCAGTGGGTCGTTATAGGCTTGTCACTTTAGTGTAATGTTTCTATTTGGACAGAATAATGTAATTCCTATCAAGCACAGAAAAAAAAAAACAAATATGTTTAATGGTGATTTATAACAAATTAACAGTTTTCTGAAATACTTTCTGCCAACAAATGAATGTAAAAAGGATGCTGAATGTGATAATAAAGAGGCACTCAGGGAATTCTGAATTATGAGGCTAAATTGGTTTGTTTGCTAAATGTCTACTTCTTACCACAGCATCCTCCTACATGCTTCAACAGCTGTCGTAAGTGAGCTACCATTCTGCACGTACAGTGCGTCTGCTGGCATGTGCAGATATCTGAGCAACTTTAAAGATGAACATAAAACAAAAGCAACTGACGACTGACCCGGCAGTTGCTGAGCTCCTCGGCAGTGAAGATAATGGCCCCGCATTTCTTCCCAGGAATCCCACTGAAGGAGGGAAGTGGAAGAGGTTTAGATATGTCTATGTTCAGACAGAAAGTAAAATAGCTTTGCATTGATATACTGGTCTTTAATCAAAATAGCCACTGTAACTCAGACACGTGGCTGAAACACTTTGTTGGTTAACACATTTTCAACTTAAGTAACCTACAGATAGAATTCTTTCTTCTACAGTCATTATGTGAATTTTTCATTCATAAACTGTTATTTTTCATTATGTACATGTGTTTAAGATTCAGTGCAAAGTTTCAATTTAATTACATAATCTGTATGCAAAAATATTCAGGCCAGAAGCCTTAATTTATACCCAATTAGCTGAATTACCTGGTGTAGCCCAGGTCAGAAAGTAGAAACATAAAAAGTAACAAATTATACGTATATCGCCTAACTACATAACCCTTACATCACTAATGTTTGTATTTCCATGTATTTGTGTGATATATAATTTCTTATTAATATGTATATTTTCATTTTGTGTTTTCCCATCTAGGACATTCCCCCCCCATTACACCCCCTCACCAGTTTGGTTCTTTACTCCCAAGTATCCACTAGCAACACTCACCCCCACACCATAACACCATGATTCTTTTTAGTTTGGGACCTTAGTCCAGCACACCCTTGCAGACAGAAATATATCACTATAATTTGAATAATCTTTAAACTTTTTGCAGTGAATTTTGCTGACAGGAACAAGTTATGTCACAATCTGTGATATGTTGTCATCATAGCTCATAGCTTATCCATACAGCCGTTTTACTAGGCTATGAAACTACGTCTTGGTGGGGTCACCAGTCCATCACATAGTAGCCACACAATTATGCACATACTATGAGCAGTTTAGAGTACCATTTACTATGAGACACATGTCTTTGGACTGTGGGCAGAAACTCACACAGACACAGAGAAAACATGCAAACTCCACTCAGGTTGTGCTGAATTTGAACCCGTATCTAAACAGTCCAGGCACTGTGGAGCGGTAGTGCGTCTCGCTCTGCCACTGTGCCAATCACTGCAATTATTCATGGTTTCATTTGACAAACAGTATATATGGACCATAATTTGTCAGACATATGACAGGAGAAATTCATTTTAGTACAGTGTAATACTGTAAATTTGATGCAGGATAAGCGTATAAGATCAGTAATTCCTTCTTGCTATCTAAATCTCCTCCAAGGCTAGTGAGGAAAAATTTGATTAAAGTCTACTAAGATCATTAAAAAGGCACAACATGTAAGACTGTCTCTGCCTCTATTCAAAATCCTGTCTAAAGAAAACTGCCCAGAAGCTAATTTGACAAGATTAAATATATCAATGTATTACATTTTGCTGGATCAAGTCTTTGAAATGCCAGGGACATTTTAATGAAAAGGATGGATTAAATTCTGAGACAGAAGCCTTATATTTATGGTTATTTACATATTTTTTACTATTTAAACTGAAATGTAAAGGATATCTGTGGGTACCGTGCACACTGCCGGCAATGACAAAAAAGCACTACCTGAGGGTGATCTTGAGAATTTAAAAATTGTTAGAAGACACCCCTTTTTCCCTTGTGAGAGAATGTGGAAGACGACAAATATAGGATATTGTATAGGAGCAAAACCTTTTCATGAAGCAAGAATAAGGTATTCACTGAAGAATAATGTGATTATTATCACTGCTATCAGAAGGGACACATTTAAATGTAATATAATTTGCCTTCATATTAAAACAGCACACGAATCTCTTTATTCTCCTTTCTTCCAACCAAACTCTCCATTTCTTAGAAGAACTGCAACTTTTCTTGGCAGATGAAGATGGTATGCTGATAGTTTTCAGATGAGTGATGGATATTGAAGGAGAACAAAACCTTTGACCCTGCATGGGGTCAAATATCAATTTCTGTCCAGCCTCACACCAAAATAAATTTACTGGAATAACACCAAAGGACCACCACAGGCATACTGTTGCCATGCAGTAACTACTAACGCTCATTGCTCCAGTAGACTAAGGATTAAGACGGGAGAAAGAGGTCTTCTAATCTTCATGCAAATGTCAAAGCTACAGGACTCCTTCCCCTCTCCAGCCACTCTCAACACAGGGATTAACCCCTCTGATACACATATACAGGGAATTATCATGAAGGAAGTAAATAAATAATAGATGTGACATCTGTTGATAGGGGCTGCAGTTCTTACGTCCCAGGATTCTATTACCCCGGTCTGATGAATAAGAAGCAGTAACATTGGGAGGGATTTTGTTTTCTCAAAGGCATTAAGAAGTCTTTGATCTCATTTCAGAATTCTTAGTAATAAAGCTCCAGTGTCTCATTATGAAGTACTTGAATCTAACAAACAACATTAAAAATATTGTGTTAATAATACGCCACCATGACAAAGTTTTTATCTCAACTTGCTCGGTAATATGCCAACTGAAAACATCACTAACCAGTGATCTATAATGCCATCCTAGTGAACCATCTCCAAGGATTGGCTCTTGGATCACAGTTAGCTTGTAGGGCTGTGGAAGTTTTCAAAGGTTTTCAAACATTATTGTTATTATAAAAGGGTATTAGACATTTGTTCATACATTTTAAACAATACCACGGAGAATAATTTGATTTTCAAGTTTATACCTCTTATGTCACTGACATACTGTATACAAAGGCCTGAAAAGCAGATATGGGGGAAATCATATCTTAAATTGTCAATTTCCTACTGGGAAGAAAGAATAGCCTGTACATTGCAAGCTATTTATATGCACACTTTCACACACTTTATAATTTGAAAGCTTGGGAAAATGTTATTCTGCCTGATATTTTTGAAAGTAGTTGGTTATAGCATGAGAAACAAGGTGGTGTTGCAGGTAGCGTGGGCATCTCATTGTACCTGGAATGCATGATTTGAGTGTAGGTTTGATTCCCTGTTCAGTCTGTTTGGAGATCAAATATTCTTGGTTTACGTCGGTTTCCCCACATAGGAAAAAAGACACGTTTCAGATGAACTGGTGACTCTAAATTGCCCACAATGTGCTAAAATTGCATAAACAGGTGAATGATTGCTGAATGTAGTCTACAGAACATTTTAAGTCACTTTGGACAAAGGTGTCAATTCTAAATTTTAGCTATTTAGACCAATCATTTTCTAGCTGTTTAGAATGATCATTTCATTTATTTAGCAGGTTTTATAGAAAAGTATCTGCTAAACGAAAGGATATAACTGATGACGCATTTTAATAAAAAAATCATTTTGATAGTGAACCTTTTTAAGCCAAAAATTACAGTATACACAAGAACATGCATTTTTCAAATAAATTATAAATAGTTTGAGCAAATTAAGAAATCTAGCTAATGACTTCAGCGCATACTAAATGTGAATTAACTTTTTAAACACACCTCTTAAAATAATGCTGCAATTTACTGCATCTGATCCCAAAGGAAATGTGAAAAAGAGACTAGGCTGCAGTAATCAATGTGATGACTCCTTGCCACTCCAGCCCTCTTCAAGCCTATTCCCTCTTTAGCTGTACACTGGTTGAAGCAAGGATGAGTGAAGATGACCACTTACAAACATGCACTGACTGCTGAGTGTTACAAATTTTTAGTCAGGCAGGTACTCAGAGGAGCCCCCACAGATAACTTTTAAAATGGTTCGTTCTTGTCACCGCGGAGCTGTATATTTGAATGGCACAGCCCACGTGTTAATAAATATTGCCCTAGCTCTGCCACTAGACTCCCACACAGGAACCTGGTCTCTCCATGGCAACATGGTACCAGATATTTTTTATGAAATGTCTACAGATAAAATGAGAGGATTCACACAGTCAGGTTAGGGAAAAAATGAACTCTATGAAGAAGCATTAATTAATGTGCTTGTTCTTTTAAGATAAACTTTAATTTTAATCAAATTGCATTGTATAAGCATCAAGGGAAGGATCGAGGTCTGGTCAAACTTCAGTTTATAGCATCAGCCAGTGTTAGTAATCGAGAAAATGAACATGCTGCCCAGTGAATTACCATTCCTTAAAAACTACAGCTATACACAACAGCAGTTATAAAACACATATCTATCAGAAAAATAAATTCACTGAGAAGCATGACAATGGGGTTCATAGCGGACCTATAAACCTAACAGATGATAGCACCTTGCTGAAGCAGTCACAAATCCGTGCTGGAATATCTCTGCAGAAATTTGACTGTGGGGGCCAATGTGGCACAAGTAACATGTTATCCTGAAATGTAATTATTCTGGAATATCCACCAATTTGCAAATTTCAGTACTGTCTATTCTTAAGAGTGTGACTGCCACAAAATGTGTGTGTACTAGGTCTGTGCAAAAAGTATACGCACTGATAACATTGCTGCTAGACAACACTGTGCCTTGGGGTTCTAGAAGGGGTGGAGGGTCAGTTAACCTATACTGACAGTGTGGTTTGTCACATTTCACATTTTGTTTGACAAGAGTGACACTTTCCAGTCCTTTGTCACTGTGCGTTGCATTTACGATGACCCAAAATAAGTTGTGCAACAGTTCTTTGCAAAACATCACGTTGGGCCAAGTTCAAGAGCTTCCATACTTGCCCAGTATTGTGCCAATGAAAATTTTCTTCATCCATCTATGATCATTAAGCAGTTTGTTCTGATTAGAGTGTAGGAGAATAATTTTTATTAAGAAGTTGTTTGATATTTGTTTCAATTGAATGATTCTTTTAACGCTGGGAAAGAAATGAATTCTCCTCTCTCCTACAAGTTGGTCAAATATTCTCTTAAAATGCCCTTCTATCCATTCCACTGGATTTCATTGGATCATAAAGCTAGATAAAGTTACTTCTTTATCTGAGATTCCAGCCAGGAAGTTGAGGAAGTATCTGGTCGGTCAGTTTACAGGGTACTTAATGCTTAGTGATGTGGTTTGCTACTGAGGGTTGTATTATGCAGCACCCTATAAAAGCTGTTTCACAGAAGCGATTGTTTTGAATCTGTTACATCAGTGTGTTCCCTTACTAGCAAGATACACTGTGTTAAACTCCTAGTTGCTGTTTTATAAGTAAACTATAAATTAGAACGCTTTGGCTTGTTTCTTGTTCGATAAAATTCTTCCACAAGGGTCACAGTGGTCTAGAGCTTACCCCTGAGTCATTGGGCATCATACTATGAAACTACACTCTGTGCGGGACTCTTAGCTTGTGACTGGTCGCACACTGACAGCAAAGATTCTTTGACTTCCCACCCCTGTCACAAACCCAAAGCACAGCCTAATCTAGTGGCAATGTTATCATAGTGAAACAGATCTTGTATGTTATCTACAGGCAAAAATCCTGACATGAGGTTGGTTCTCCCCCAATTTTCTCAGTGTTTCAAAAAACAGTGGATATTTTTTGCCAATGCCTGAAGCTAGCCATAACAACCTTTCCCAAAAGAGCCCTGCATGTAACTTTCTTCCACTGTTAAATTTTACCCACAGAAATAGCACCCCTTTCTAACAAATAGGGAAAAGGCGAAAAAGAAAAGGACAGTAAAAATACACCCATAAAGGAATAATATGACCCTGGAGTACCTGATACAGTCAAAAAAAAATCAAAATGATGCCTTCTTTAAAAACTTTCAGAAAAATAGCAGTAGAAGCTGTTTGATGTGTGTCCACCATGTTCTTCAAAAACGAATTACAACCAATAGCAATTTCACTATTACAGAACACTTAACATCTTTCCTCAGTTACCATAGTAACCTCTCTGTGAGGTGAAAGAAACATTGCTTGTTCAGTTCTGTTTCTTCACAGCTGCTTGCGACCCACTTCAGGAACACACCTATAAGCATCATCATACTATAATGGTAGAGTAGAATGGTAACATATAGCTATCTCTAATTATTTGGGGCCAAGGCTTTGTCTGTGTGGGGCAATCCCAGTTGATGAGGGCTATAAAGTGTTTTGTTTTTTTTCCCCTTTTCCTGTTTCAGTTCTTAACTGAACTGCTGACATAATTATGAGACCAATGCCAGGCATAAGTTCAACCGAAAGATACACATGAAGCAACCAGGTGTATAGCCACTAAAGAGAAGATCATTAGCATCTGATATAGAGAAAGTGTAAGAAGAGCGTAGTAAGATTCTGCAGATAGGGTTTTTATATCCTGTTAAATTTATGGTGATATTTATAATGTTGACACAATAATTAAAATAGGATTTATGTGATTTCCTTCATTGTTGATGCAATGCATTTTAATGCATAATTTCAGTGATGTGACAGGACTGCAAATATTTGATTTACAGCAATAAAAGATGTATAAATATTTTAATGGCAGAGACAGGGTGAGCCACAATGTTCCCCATATACATCTCTTTGTTGTTGATTATTAATTTCTTGGCCGGGTCACAACAGTTCGTTGTGTCTAAGTCACATGGCAGATCATGGTAAAATGTAATTTGGTTTCCAGTTATAAATGAATTGAAGTTCACTAAAGTTATTAACAATTCTTCTGCACTGCATTCTTGAAGAAAAGAGAGTTATGCAAGGCTGTAAATATGTTTGTCATTCATAAAGCCCCTTTATCAAGGTAATCCTGCCGTCCAAGTCATATTTTTGTTAAATTATTTTGTTATTTAGAAATGCTCAAGTAACTGGGGCAAGAAAGTAGTGCCAATAAGAGGCTCAAGACTCCTGCAGTTCAGTTACTATGTTACATTCAAACTAATCTATTTCAGTACCTGAATAAAATAAGAAAAGATATGCAAAGTATCTCGTCAAATGAATTCGATCTCATGGGCCTAAGCACATTTTGCTTGTATTATACAACTTAAAATATCTAATTTGCAGCACTGTTTCCTATGACACATTATAGCATTAAGCAGTTAAGCAAATAAAGTAAAAAAGGATGTAAGAAACTAAACATGTTCATGCATTTAAATTGCAACATATTTTAAATCAAAAGCACATTACTACTACTATAAGCCAGCCAGTTAAAATAAATGCAGATTAAGGTTTTCACTGACTCCACAGTTATAAATGAAACTGCTAAATTAACAATCCTGATACACCCTTAACAACAGGCACTCAATGAACACATCATTTTCAGCATTTTCAGCTTTACACCAATCTCAACACAAATATATGAATGATTTTTCTTCCCTAACGCTGTTACAGCTAAAACTGCATTATGATCATTGCCAAAGCCACAATCTTATTGTGACAATGTTGTGGCATTGGTTATAAGGCCTTTAGATTTCTGTGTGCATGTGTGTGTGAGTGCGAGTGTGTGTGGAGTCTCTGACTTCCATTAGCAGGTGAAGTGCTGGTGTCAAATTGGAAGCAGAATACCACTGACCAACCAACTGTGAAGAGGGCGTTTTAGAAATAAGGATACCTGAACCAGAATGAGATGTGTGTTGTGTTTATTAGTGACAGTTGATGAACAGACTACTTTTAGTGGTCTTGTAATTGCTACTGGAGTAAGTGGTGATGAATTTTTGTAAGGTCTTTTAAACCTATTATTCTTGTAAATATTAGGCAACCGTCGGAAAGTGGCAAATGTTTTCTTGTGCAGTTTTTTCCTGGCTTTTAAGGTGATTAGCAAGCCAGGAAAAAATAACGCCCCATTGTTTTTTGTTTGTTAGAGTAGTTTAGCTGACACAAAATGGACAAGGTTGTTTTTTTGGCTCTACTTGCCACTGAAGAAAGGGCTTGGTTATTGGGGTGCACTAATAATAATAATAATAATAATAATAATAATAATAATAATAAACAAAATACAAAAAAAGTATAACTAAGACTTACTTCCTTTCTGTTTGGGTCAATTCTCTCATTTGCTGCTACATCCTAACCTAGACAAAGAAATGTATGTCTCCCTGCATTTTGTCCATTAGCCTGTGTAGTTTTCTTGGGCAGGCAAGAAATGCAGTATTTTCCTTTCAACCTGCTTATAGATATTTTCAGAGTGAGCCCAAGCCTGACATGAAAGCAAAAACAAACAGGTAAGTATTTTGTAAAATGGTGTCCTGGACAAACAACCCACAAAATCCTTTACTTTTTTATCTTACATTCTGGTAATGTTTTCTTTACTTTCTTTATAAATAAAATGATGCCCTAATTTTAGCTTTGACTAATCTGTGCCTTATAAGGTTTACAAGAGACAATCCACCATAGATTTTTTTTTTTTCTGAACATGCCAGATTCTTAATATAGACAACTCTTAACATTCAAAATGAATAATTTTGAGGAAATGTCACTGCTTGTTTAGACAGGCTTTAGTGCCCTTGTTTTTATTGGACATTATTTTATTAGCGTGTGAAAAATTGATAATGTACTATGCAACCCACTGAGTGAACTTGGGTACCAAGTTCTCATTGTGCCATAAACTATGTTGTAACATAAAGGCCTGGAGACCATGAATTAGTTCACATTCCACTGGGTGGGTGAGATGGATGGGGTTGTCTGTCCCTCATTGCTTATAGCAACACTTATGGTCAACTAGCTATGTGCACAATGTCTGGTAATATTAGGCTAATGGGACTCTAATGTTACCTCATCCAGGGAAACTTCTGTATGAAAAAAGTAGATTGCTCCCAAGATGCACATTAGAAAAGGTATGTATGCTATACCTTTGTTCACCCCTTCTCAGCTGGTCTAATCATGTTTTGAAAACTATTTAAAAAAATCACAATGGACTGGCATCCCAGCCAGGGTATAGTTTCAAAACCTGGTGCCCAATGATTCCAGGAAGAGCTATGGATTGTTGTGACCCTGACATATTTGCTGATGGATGAATAGTAATAATAATAACAACGATGTGCCTGTCAAATACTAGAGATACTTACGAGAGGGTTTTCTCCAGCCGGCTTCCCTTGGAACCAATGATTTCCCCTAGGGTGCAAAATGTCTGGCCAAGGAAGTCCTACAACACCAAAAAACGAAGACCACAAGATAAATACTGATGATTGTTTTTGTCCTATGCAGTATTCAAAGGTTTCTAGGAACCCCTTTTATTTAACATGGATATTATTTGTAAACTTTGCAGATTTTTTGGCATATATAGCAGATCATAAAATAAAAATACCTTTCACAACACAAACAAAAGCCTCTTGGAACATGACTCCAGGGAAAAAAGGACATGTTGAGTCACATAAAAAAGAAAATAAAGGTAAACCCTGGAGTACACAGTCCTACTATATGCGATTTCACTATAATGCAATTAAACTGTTAATACCAGCTCCTGGTTGCCACAAGATACCCCACTATAATGCAGAGCCATAACACAGTGCCAGAAGTTCACCTGTAACAAATTAAGAAGTTAATTTGTTTCATGTCAGTTCCCTGTAATTCTACACATTTGTGTAGTGTCTTCATTTGAATATCGCAATGTGTAATCCAGCAAAACGGAGAGGATTTATCTCCATGCTGTGAACAGGGGGGTCGTTGCCCCTTGTGTGTGCTGTGGGATGCTGTGTGCACATGCACGTGCTGTATTGTGCAGTATGATGCTCTGTGTATGTGTGCGCCTAAGTGCTACATGGTGTTTTAGTAATATTTTGAAAGTTAGTTTGGGGATTTCAGTTGAGCAGGGAACACAATTATTTTTCCCATTTAAAATCATTTGCAGGAACAACTTAAGTGTGTAATACAGAGTTTATCTATACACCATCTTTTTAGTCAGTGGCTTTATGTATCAGGAGATTTTTAAAAAATCATCTAATCCTCACCAGGTCCCAAAATTTGATAAATCTAAACTTGACCGAAAACAACACATTCCAGACTCCACTCATATATAATAATAAATTATTAGCCAAAAGCAGAAAGTATGTGTGACTAACTAAGCACACCCCATGTCTTGGTAGCCTGCAGAAACTTCTTTGGCAGCAGTAACCTGAAGTACTATTTTTCTGAGTCAGTCTCTCACATTATTTTGGAGGAATTTTGGGCCACCCTTCTTTATAACGTTTTTTCAGTTCATTGATGTTTGAGGGCATTTGTTTATGTACAGCTCCCTTAAGGTCTCATCACAGGATCTTAATGGGGTTGAGGTCTGGAGTTGGTTTCGGCTATTCCAGCAACTAAGTATTCTTCAGCTTTCCATAACCATACCTGATGAACCACAGGACACTGAATCACATTATGAAAATATGTATTTAAATACTGACCTTCTGCTCATCCATGTTTGTTTAGCAGGACACAAGAAGAAAAAAAACCATCAATCTTAAAAAGGATGAAAAAGAAACAACTCCATACTGTTAATTTGTAAATATACTGAGCACTTTCTTTCAGTGTCTTCTAATAATAATAGCATTTTGGAGAAGCATTTGGGAGTAGTTATGTGGACTGTGGCAGGGAGACACTTGAAGCAGACAAATACACATAATATATGACAGGATAAGATAGAAAAGGATAGGATAAGATAGGACCAGACTTTTATTAATTGCCTGTACAGCACCTGATCATAAAGGACACAAAACATAAGACACATAACAACTTACAAAACTAATTCCAATTAATTCTCTGTGCTTAAACCAAAGATATCTCTATTACTGATTGAGATAATGTTGCTGCCTAACCCAGTGTGGCACCTCAGTAGGCCAGCAGCAATGTCCAATGTGCTCTGTAACAGCTGCAATGGGTTTTGGTACCTAAGGGGGGGGGGCAACACCATACTGATAAATAGGAACATATAGATGCAATACAGCTTACATGTTTTGAAATATTTGAACTTCTGGAATCCACATTGTACCTGTAAGAATTCAAAGACAACAAATAATTGCAAAATCTTCTGTACATGGACAGAGACAAGAACAAACGGACTACCTTGAAGTAAAAGTAAGAAATCCAAACTGGGTTCACTTGTTCTGTGAAATCACCATCAGGCAAATTCCCCACTGTGAGTTGACAGAATTAACATTTTGCACAGGGAAAAATTAATTTCCAGATGAAAACGCATCACTTAAAATTTATTAGAAAAACAAAATTAATGGTATTTTATCCATTACAACTACATGATATAATATAAAAAAAAAAGTCTAGCTTGTCTTAACATTATACCCTCATTAATTAATTAATTATCAATAACTATTGTTCAATAATAACTGCACATCCACTGTCAGGTCAAAATGTTCCAGAGTCCACCTCTCAACCACAGGGTATGATGCAAGGTACACTGGACAGAAATAGTTTGATAATTTTAGCTAGGGGATGTTTATGATGTAATGAAATAAACTTCCCAAAAAACTATGCGACTTTGTAAAGCACACAGGCACTATGCTGAGGTCCTGTTCAGCATTACTAGTAAGTTCCTGATTGCTTGATGATCTTCTGATTGTAAATAAAGCATTAATGTTGCAATCATGTAAGGAAATTTATTGATATTAATATTTCATATTCATATTACTAAAGCTGTTAGTATGAGGTGCATGTGTAGCCATCTGTGTGTAGGTGCAGCAGCATGAAGCTAGGATGGCAGTCCAGTCCCCTACTGTTATCCTACTGTAAATGGCATAAAAAGATACATATTTTACATGCACCTCAAGTCTGTCCTGCTCTCTGAAACAATCTAATGTGTTACGTACCTGAGTTGAATAACTTAAGTAACTTGAATTCTGCTGTAGTACCTTTGATCAGGTTGCAGTAAAAATACTAAATGTACTAAACGCAACCACTTAAGAGTAAAACAGTTTGCAGATCATATAAGGTGTTATTATTTTTACCTTTCCATTGCTATGCTTTTGTCCCAATAAAAACTGGGAGCCTACTGTTTGAGTTGCAATATTAGTGTATGAACCCATAATGGTTTCAGTGTTTCACTAATCAGCCAAAACTGATCTCTTAAGTATAGCAGTTACCATAAAGGGCAAAACAGCTGTCATATTTCTTATTTTTGAATTTACAAGATGTTCGCTTACATTTGTAGAACTTTTCGTGCATCACACATCGGTACCACTGCAGTTAAGTGCAGCTAGTGTTGTGTTTCTATACACGTCGTCCCATAACACAGAAAGACCTAACTTCAATCCACGACACACCGAGATCTCGATGTGCATCTGTCATTTGGATGTAAACAACTGTTAGTCATCCTAATAACAATCCCGATTCAGCCTCTGGAATTAGCTCATAAAAAGAGCATTACTTTCCCTCAGTGTGATTCCAGTATCAGTTGGGGCAAAATTTCAGAGATACCAGGAATAGCAGACCAACTCAAAACCCAAATGTTGTGGACAAGGGCTCTTACCCAATGAAAGAGCAACATAAGTGCAACATAAATGCCTCCTAGCTGCAGGGGTCCACTCTTTGCTGTTGATTTGGACATCTGTCATCGACGATCTGACTCGTGGAGAGCAAATTACTGGCATTGGAGGGAGAGGGCTTTGACTCTTTTTCTACCGGTAGACAATTTTACATGTTCAAAGCATTCCATGTAGTATGCCTTTATTTGGTCAAACTTGACCAATGAGCACTGAGTTAAGTCACTTTAAACTTAGAACTTGATTATTACAATTTATTAAAATTGTCCTTAGTATGCTGTATATCATAACTGTGTGCCCTCGTTACTGATACAGCATCTTTGCCATCTGAAAATGATTTTATAGATGGGCATTATTCAATGGTTGTAACTTGCTGAGACTGTATATGACAATGTTATTCTCCCATATTGTCTTAATTTAAGTATAACTAAGTTTGCATAGTGTTCTGTATTTTGCTTAAATGTTGCCATGAGTATGTTTACTTTGTTTTGAATTACTGCTCTGATTCAGCAAACAAGGAAGGGAGTTGTGCTGCTGGAAATCTGCAAGGGGTTGACCACCTGTGCGTGGTTGTACTGTCTGCATATTTCCAAAAGTTATTCCAGCAGTTTTTTGTTGTAATATGTCTGCTGTCCATGTGAAAAGTAAAGAATTTTTTATCACCTGTTTATAACACAGCATATTTGGCACAGCCTATTTTGTAATGTTTCTGACTTTGTGCATTTATAACACCAACTATTGCCACTGCTGCCTATTTTGGAATTTTCTCGATACTGTTTTAGGAATGCCTGAAACATCCAATAAGGAGTTTCAACCAACACTGTAAACCATAACACTCCGCATGTCAGGAGAGAGCTAGAATAGATGTCAGAATATAAAGACCTTCTCTCCACTTTATTGCCATGGAGGTAACCCTCCAGTGGCAGGCAACCTGAATAAACCTCATTTTCTTTAAATATTTACAAATGTTTTCTCTCTTGTCATTTAAAGAAACCAGTTTGAGGGCTGAAAAATTTAAGGTAATAAGACCAACAAAATCCATTAATTCTCCAACTACATTGAAGGTCCAATATGTACTACTGATCCAACCCACTTAGCTTTTATCATCTTCAAAGGTGTAGCTGCTAACAGTCAGATACACTTGGTATTGTCTAAAGTGCATCTTAATCCATCTTATTTTAGAGCTGAAAACTTGGAAAAGGGTTTTAAAAACTGTACTGTATCGTTTGTGATTGTGAAATAGTCCTCAAAGGATAGGATAAAATAAGATAATAGGTTAGAATAGGATGGCATACAACTTTATTAATCCCTGCAACAGAATTCACGACTCATGGGACCTGTAGTAGTGTTTTTACTGTTGGCAGAAAGTGCAGCTTCAGTTATTTTAAAGAGCTGACTGACTAGATGGGGGATAGACAAAGACTTATTGAAGGACCTATGACAATCTGTACTGTTTTTATTAACACAGGTGTTAAGAAGCTCCTGAGTTATCATTTCAAAGATTCAGCAAAGCCTAAACCCTTCAGAGGTGAATATCCACCCCCTAGAAAGAAAATAAAAAAAGGAGTTATGACAGGATATAGCACTGATACTTTTATATACTTACACATCAAAACGCAGATTTTGTTTCTCCTCAAAGAAAAAGTCTAAAACAAACTTCCGCACAAAATCGGGGTTCAAGGTGTTCTCGATTACTTCTGTTCTTCCAAACTAGGAAGGCAAAGTACAGAAAATGGAAAATCAGTATCAGTAGCAAGATTATTCCTAATGCCAATATTGATTCAAGTCCTTCAGAAAGGGTTTTGAAGGCAAGGCAATCAAAGGGATATAAACACCACTTAATTAGCAGGCCCAGTACATGCCTGCATGGTGGTAATTAACTGTGGATAACCAGCATTACTTTAGTACATGACCCATATTCTCATCACTGATAATTCTATTGTCAATGTAGAGCAAGTCTGTAAAATTGATTATATTAAAATTACCAATTAGAATATTAGGTCAGTCTTGAGCAGAGGGTTCTTAACCCAGGATCCAGGAAGAGCACATTTAGTTTGAAAACAAATAAAAAACTGACTATGCTATTGCCATCTATGATAGAATTCTAAGTGAATGTAAAAAATTCTCAGTGAAATACATTGAGTGCAATATATTATCCTAAATTATTTATGGACATTTTTGCAGGGGGGGTGGGGGTCCTTAGCTTTGTCAAACAAAACTGTAGCCATGAAAAGGCTAAGAACATCTTATCTAGGACACTCCACAGTAACTGTGGAGAAGGAAACTACATCTGAGCAATCTTAAAAACTAGTAACCAAACCTCCCCCATAACTCACTGCATCACAGCAGTCATCGCAATCCTGCTCTTGGTACCGTGTCACTAAAACAGTGCAAAAAATTTTTCTGTTTTGGTTTTCACACGACTATTTTCACACAACATACAACAAAATATGACTAATTATTTTACAGTTGCTGAAGAACCCAGACCTCTGTTAAGTCTGACTTAAAGTCATCTCCCATTCCTAATACACACCAGGTTCTGTCATTCAGGTTAAGACTTTTTTTTTTTTTTTTTTTTTAAAAAAAAAAAGTGGAGTTGCCAGCCCCACACTGAACCTGGAGAATCTGGGAGGGCAATTTAAAGTGACAAATTCAAATATAATTAATCAAACATTTTTGGCAAGATATTGACTGTTAGCAAAAACCAGAGCAAGTGGAAGAAACCCACCCAGATACATGAAAACTCCACACTTGCCTGAACTGCTCAAGAACTGGGAGATGGCAGTGCTACTTGCTGCACCAGTCAATCCCACTTCAAAAGACAGGGCATAAAAGGACAAAACACTCGAATGATTCTTTAACTATTTTTTCCCCCACACTAATATTATTGTTTTTCATGCTAATGTTAGAGGTGGTTGACTGTCAGCCGTTTTAAAAATCACGGCACGGGATGTATTCTACTCAAAGGGCCTGAAAAACCCTAATTTTTTTTTTTATAAACAGAAGAGTATAACAAATGTTTGTAATCTAATGAAATGTGGTTTTCATGTCAAAGCTTGTTGCATGTCCTAAGAGAGCATTTACAATAAATTTAGCACTGTAATAAGTTCAAGATCATGTTTGAATAAAATGTCTCTTTTTTGCAAAGTTTAGTTTTCAGCAGACACCAACAGCCACTTAGAGCTTAGAAAGCTTTTATCAATGCTTTCATCCATTTAGACACTTGCATATTTAGTAAAGCAATTCTGTTTAAGTACCTTCTCAAGTGTACAATAGGAACAAAATGGATGATAGAGATAACTGCTGCACAAGACTTTTTTTTTTATCCCTATAAATAACTTTCCATGGCCACCCCTTTAATTTGTCTGTAGATGAATAAAATGCAGGAAAGCCAATTTTTTACAAATGGCTTATGAGACCAAACTTTAAAACATTACACTAGAGATAATAACATGCTGCTAACTAAATCTCACTAAACTCGTTCAGGCATGAGGAGCTGCACTATAATTCCAAATTCTGAGAAACTAGGTTAGCATCCACATTGCCTCCCACAGAGGCATGTACAGTGCAAAGTTGAGCACTCTGGAGATGGGCTAATGAACACACTCCAATCAGCAGTGAGAGGCAGGAGAGGAGTTTTTTTTTCCCCTGCTGGTTTTATGCTGCTCTGTCTGATGCTCAAATGCTGTAATTTACTTTCAAAGCTTTTTACACTTACCTACAATGTTATTCTGCTACTTAATTGTCACCATTTAACTGTGTGAAAAACCATTGTATAAAACTGCTCGGTAATTGCCTCAGATTTAAATTCTGCGACTATAACTTTGCATTTTCTAGGTTTAAAAATTTCGGAAGCTCAGGACAATTCGCATTGTGTTGTAACAAAGGTTTTTAACTAACCACAGCACAGTGATCAAGTACTGAGTAGATTTCCACATACACACTGATAATGCTGCGTGTTGATCATCTTTGCATGCATGTGGAAAAAGTCTGCTTACAGAAAGAGCCCGAAGAGAACATGTGGCAAATTCTTCCTGCTACATATGTAAAAGAGTACAGTTTTCTCCCCAGGCATGTGAGCTCCTGGCTCAGACAGTGAAGCACACAAAAATGTAAGCTGTAATCTAAAATGACAGGGAATTCAAATGGATTACCATCTCAAAAATTAGAGGTCAGAGAAATTAACTGGAAAAGTCAAGCCAATATAAATGCAATTTCTTTGGTTTCCTCACACAGTCCAATAATATGTTTCCAGTGGATTGGGTATTCTAAATGGCCCATAGCGTGCGTCTGTGTCAGGGAACATTATATATTTATGTAGCTGCATAGATAATTAAAAGCAACTCGGTGTAATGAATCTATTACTGAATGTTGCCTTAGAAAGACATGCATTAACTAAATACAAGATAAAATACAAGTTAAAAGTTTAACAGCTGTCAAAACTTTTGGACATGAGGGGATCTGTAATTATTCAGTATTTAGCACAGTTCCATGAATGTCCCTTAGCAGCTCACTGGGCTATAACTGTGCCCATCTACTGAGATTATGGTTGGGCTCCTTTGATAGATGAACAAAGGGCAAATTAAACACGACTCCCCAGAGAGGGGACGAGCAAGCATAAAGATAGACAGAGGCAGGGAAAAAAGGCACTTATGTTCCCATAAACAAACAGGACTGAAAGGCTTTAATTTGATAGCTAATTTCACTTAAAATTTTATTAACCCAATTAATAGACATAATAGTACTTAAATTGTAGGTTTATGCTGCATTTTATATTACATATATGCTACATAAATTGCTAAACACAATTTTAAATAATTTCCCATCATTACCTCATACAATATTTAATTAAAATGAAAAGCATTGGGTGAAGTATAGCTATAACTAGTAGATGTTTAGTTTAACCCTTCACTCCAAGGACACACGTTCAAATCCCACATCCTGCTTTACCATCCTTGAGGAAGATGCTTACCTTGAATTGCTCGAGTTAAAAAAAAAAAAAAAAAAAAGTAGCGACTTTTTAAAAATTTTCTCTTCAAATGAGCGGCGATCGCTGAGCAGCAGCGTAAGAGGGGTGTATTTGGCATTGGAACTCGGGGCGNAAAAAAAAAAAAAAAAAAAAAAAAAAAAAAAAAAAAAAAAAAATTGTTCAGCTGTAAGAATAGTTTAACCATTCTAAGTAGCTTTGTGTTACAACTTTATATTGTTAGTTACACTTTTGAAAAATGTCAGCTGAACAAATGTACGACTTCCACGTAAGAACATAAATTTACTGAATTTTAAAAATTCAATTTTGCATGAATTTAATAAATTTAGTTTACAAAATGTTTCATAAAGCCAGCATAATCAAGCTGTAAGGTATGTTTTAATTCAACAGCTAGGATGTTTTTGTACTTGTACAGGTTTCCATTTTATAGATAATTGATTCACTAGGTTTTGGTTTTACACCACTACACACACACACACACACACAAAAATAAAAGTCTCCTTATAGAAACAGGCCCCAATAATGCATGGAGACAACATCTGTAAAATACATGAAATATGACTGAATGTTGGGAAGGAATGTGAGTTTCACAAATGGAAGCGAAGGGCTTCCCAAGCTGTGCCTTTGTGCATTCAGGACAGAGATAGTGGGCAAATTCTCTCAGTGAATATTTCATGAGCTCCTCCTGAGCGAGAAGCTGCCATCTCCCAGATAGGAAAGCCTCATTCACACCCTTAGTGGCACAAGCAAGCATCCATCTCTATTGCCAGTATATATTTCTATTCTATATAGTTTTTTTTTTTTTATTATTGTTTAGTGCACAGACCTTGAGAAGAGCATTCCGATCAGAATTGGATTGGCAAAACCAAGTCTTGCGTCCTACTGTTGGAAAAATGAGCTGATTTTTCACTCTTAAATTCAAGGTATCTGAACATCACACTGATTAAAATCTCTGAAGTTTATTGGTTTATTTCATTTATAAGTCAAGAAACCTTAAGTTATGTACACATATTCACTACCTAACATCAGTTGGGGAACTTGAAATACTTGTATATGCTGAATAAATAAACACAAGTAGTGCAGTATAGTATGCTCAGGTTAGGAGCACAAAATGTTAATTATATACCAAAATATGACAACTCACCTCCCTCCACTCCTTTGTTCCAACACTCTGCACATAAAGCACCACCACTGTAGGGAGGGACAGAGAAAGAGTGCATGCGTACAATAAAACATTAAAAACTTCAGAATAATCACTGCAAACATATCTTTATTTTACAACTTGGTGAGTTCTTTTTATTACACAAGCACAGGAACAAACTTCCCCACTACATGACTCAGATGCCACCCTGGTGCTGAACTCATAATTTAGCCCATGGCAAGCTAGGAGTTGCCATCACAGCACTGTGTATTGGAGTCAAATCACCACAACTACTATGATTGCACAACCTTAGGAGCTGTACAGTCAATACTGCATGGGTATGCAGAGCAAGAGGAAGAAAACTTTCCATGGGACTTGTTTCTAAACCAGAGAGCAGCAATCAAACTTAATATAAAATATAATTACTGTTTTAATAGCTTTTGGAAGATTAGGTCCCATTTTAAATTAAGATATGAAAACTAGTTTAGCAAAATGGAAGGACTAGTGCCAAGCAACTAAACATGGACACCTGGGTACACAATTAAGACTCTACATACCTTTTTTCACAACCCAGTAACTACTGACAAAAGCTTGATGCAGTAGTATAATTAACCATTTCTTCATCAGCTAAGAAAACAATTACCAAAAAGTGCTTATTTTGGAAAATGTAGACAGACACTTGTAAAAAAAAAAAAAAAAAAAAAAAAAAAAAA
>UFQX01000075.1:830623-1098371 GCA_900497675.1 Arapaima gigas
GGGGGGGGGGGGGGGGGGGGGGGAAGCACAAATGATCTTCACCCAAACCATCCTTCTAAGAAAAATGTTCTGTGGAATGAGGAAATCAAAATAGTTTTTTGGCAGCAGAGACCAGCCATGTGTTTAAAGGCAACAAAAAGCAAGCTTGAGAAATGGAACATCATACCTACAGCTTTGTATGATGAGGTTCCATAATATTGCAGGGCTGCATTTGCTGCATTCAAGAGTCCTTGAAAATTAAGGAAATCATGACACCAGATTCTGCATTTTAAAGTGAAATGTGCTACACAGTGTCAGAAAAGCAGGTCTGAAAATTATGGGACCTCCTGCAGGACAATGACTCAAAACACATTCAGCAACACAGAAGAATGGTTAAAAAGGAAAAAAAAAATGGACTTTGTTAAACTCAACATTGCTTAATTCAAACCAATTGAAAACTTTTGGAAAGGGCCCAAATTTGCTATTGGTAAAAGGAACCCTGCAGCCATTAAAGAGCAGGCAAAACTACCAGCAGAAAGTTTGAAAGTTATAGGTTTCTACAACAAACATTTGGAGGCTGTCATCTCTGCCGAGGGTTGCACAACAAATTATTAGGGAAGCAGGCCTTTAAAACCCATTCAAGTCATTTTCTTTTTCTTCCATAAAAGAACTTCCTGCAAGTTGAACAGACGTCTCATTGTTGTACAACTTTGGACATCCTATTAAACTATATTCTGCCAAGTTGGTAAATTTCCAACTGTTTATAAAGATATTGTATATAATATACCTAAAAAGCAACTGTGCCAATACTGTTAACCAGAACTGTATTTTAGAATGAATTTAACAGTTACACCTCCATAACAAGACCAAACTGAAAATTCATTTAGAAAATATATGAAAAACACATCATTTTGCAGAAAACATAGGTCTATTTTATGAGGGATTGGGGGGGGGTGTCAGATTTGAGGCTACTTAGTGAAACATTAAAACCTTATTGTTCGTGAGTACTTGACACCAGATATAAGCTGATTAACCAAAAAAACTCTAAAAAAGACTAGAACCCATTTATGAAAATGAACTTCTTGTACCATTATTTGAGAACTGTTAAGTTGTTTTGAATGATGCATATATGTACAACATAATTGTTACCAGAGCAATTTAGGGCAAGGACTTTGCTCAGGTTTACTACAGCAAGAAGTGGGATTGACACCTGGGTCCTTCACATGCTGTGTGGCAGCTCTACCCACTATACCACCTGTTGCCCCATAATAATCAAAATGTATATAATAAGGAATTTGATTACTTGCTCATAAAATAGACCAGATGGACCAAACATTAACTTATTTTTGTTAAATCTCAGAAAAACACATACCAACACTGATTTACTATTCCTAGGGCTTTTAGAACCATCTTTACATCTTAGTGAATCATTGCAAGTATGGGTAATTATGAGCACAAATTCAAAAGGTCAGCTATTTAACCATCCCCCTCTTGTCCTTTCAGAAAACTAAGATTCTACTTGACCCCAATCTGCTCTTAAAATGGCATTTCTCTGTACAGTATGGACAGACTAGTGAGTACTGTTAGTATATTATAGTCCACCATATAAAATTATATTTAAATCCTGGAATTTGTTTTTCTATGATTCATCCTTTTCCTTCAGCTCTTCATGATTTAAATGATGCAACAACAAAGGGAAGTTACACTGCAAAGACGACCTTTCACAGATTACAGTCAGTCTGTGTACAAGACAATAAAACAATAGGAAACATAGGAAGGATCTGCTGAAAAAAAGCTTTGGTATTTTGATTTTTAATTAGCACGATTGTGTTATTCTGACAATGTCAGAATGTCTTGTGAATTTAGACCCATTGAACCAAAATTCTGCTGTATTCAGTGCCTTTTCCTGTAATAAACTTACAAAACTTGCTGACAACTGTCTTAGTGGTGATTCTAGCTGAATAATCTAGATCAATATCTAGATTACTCTCCCCAGCCAAACAAAAACATACCAAATAAAATCAAGTAAGATTCCACTTTACAGGAAGAAATAAATAAAGGCATCAAAAATAAAAGTATATAATCACTCAACCTTTGTGTACACTTTGAAGTTGTGTTCAAATCTTGTCAAATTTTGCAATGGACAACAGCATAGAGCTAAAAGGTAAACATTTTACATTCTCAGTTTTCTTACAGCCATTTATTTGTTTTTAATACAAAAGGTAAACTAAGACCTGTTAGTCCATTTCTTCTCTGGATTTTAAATATTTAAAAGTTCCCTACATTAAACCAATAGAGTTATTAGCGATTCTAAGATCAGCTTGTGTTCAAGAATAAGCTAGTGAAATCAGAAACAAATTCAGCAAGAACATATTGCTTCAATATAAGCAAAGCGCTATTTATACATATGGTTACTGTATGTGCCATATTTGCATTTGCTGCAACATGATCACAGGTGGCTCATACAAACATCTACAAACAATCTTGAAAGTGAAGGGCAGTATCACTTGTTTGTCTGCAAATGTGGCACCCATTAAGACTTTACTAAAGCAGAACTAAATGGACTTTAAAATTAAGAATTACAAATTTGAACTATTTCGTCAAGAACAAAGATGAGAAAACCCTCTTGGCCAGATTTTTTTTAAAAACACTAAGACATGACCTTGTCTCTTATGAGCGCCAATTTGGTTAGATTATCGAGAGCAGGCAGTAGAGATGTGCATTAAAGAGGCAAGTGTATCACTTTATAAACTACGTCACCTTAAGGTCTACAAGATGCATTTCTACCTTGTTTCCTGTAGCCAATTTCTAATCAGTTCTTGTAAGTCCCCCCCCCCCCTTAGCATTAAGGTCCTCATAAGTTCTTGCCTGCCAGAAATTACAGCTCTGAAAGACAGCTTAAACTGTGCAAAAAAATGAGTAATATTCTGGTACTGTGGTAGAAAAGTTAAGCCCCGAAGAAACAATATCCTAATAAAATGAACCCAGCAATGAAGATGTATGAACATGCTACTTATTTCTGAATTTGGAAAGCTAAGCATCAATTTCACAAGATTACACACTTGAGGGCTCAGCAGCTGATGCAAAACAAGTAGAAAATTGAGTTCTGGGGCTTCTGTTCTTTAGAGAATGTACCCTTTATCTAAAATGACAAACTTAATTCTCTGTCCCTGCAAACAACATCTACAAGGAAAACAATTTGCAAAGGCTGTAGATACAATTACCGTTTTGTCACATCTCAAGCCTGCAGCAAGTCTAGTAGCCAAGAATTTATAATGATTCAACTGGACAGCAATTACAACAGTGCAAAGATATTACCGTTTACTAACTAGTCCTAGAATCGCCACAGCTGCCAAAACTCATTTCCCTGTGACATTGATCATTCTGTGATTTTATACATTTCGATAAGTTACAAACATGTTATTTAAAGAACTACACTAAAAGCAAATTAAAGCCATGTTTGATTGTTAAAAATACAACGTAGCTTCCAGGAGGTTAGTTTATGGAAACAGTTTTAAGTCTAACACCTTACAAATGCATAATTCAAATTTTAGCAGATTCTGACGTTAAATATCTTCAGGCTGTCACGCATCTCATGTCAAGAGTTTAAATGCGTGACCCGAAGAGCGATTCTCCCACAACAGCAAAACGTTCGTCGGGACAGAATTTTGGAGCAGCGAACGGAATCCGCATTTTGGTAAAGGGGGGTGAACAATGTCTGCAGAATATCACAGGTTGCACATAGGTCACTTTAAACCCCTTCCCCCCCCCCCAGTTTTTTCAATGTATAAGGTGTGGAGCAGCTCGACGACAGGGTACCGCACCACCAGTGTGGAGAACACTTTCATCTGACCCTACTGAGGACACTTTCTAAACAGTCCAAATATACAAGACAAACTAGTTGTACTCAATATAGATTAAACTTACCAGGAAACCGTTACTTTAATACGCTAAGTCATTAAAACGTACCGAAATACCAAAGGTTTCTCGTGCTGGGGGTTGTCTAAGACACTAGAGCAATGAATACAATCTGAAATATAGCGCTTTAAAAAACAAATATGTAAGTACCCATAATTTGAGAAAGGCACTTTTATTCCGAGTTATACGGCGATTTGGAGAAAAGGTAAGGATAAAATACTCTTTCCCCCTCAAGTCCACGCGACAAAAAACTGGCAGTAAAGGACAGACAAAAGTCATACAGACGACAACCGTTTCTCACCTTTTAGTTTTGAATGAAGTAAAATTGTTTGACTCGAGGCATGTGAAAATGTAGTCAGTGCGTGACGCTCACCTGCAAGAGACCGTTACCTCAATCTTAGTCGCAGGGACACTGGAGCGGAGCGGATCGAAGTCCCCGATAGACGCCATAACAACCCTAAAGAGAAGTTTAGTTTTAAAAAAGAAAACGGAATACGTGTCAACCCCGTATTTCCCGAGCGAGGAAACGCGGCTGAGGCGAGTCACAGCAACGCGCCCAACCGCCACATCCCTCCTCTCCGTTCGCGCTGTTTAGGTGGTGGCGCGCGCAGGCGGAGAGCTGGCGACCACGCGGCAGGAAGCGCGAACTGGTCCTCCTTCGCGCCTTTTCGCCGCACCGTCGGCAGGTGGAATGAGAAGCGCGCGCGCCTCCGTCACGCTGCACCTGCAAGACAGCTGGAGCTTCATCCACTGAAGTCGAAGCTTCTGCTCTTCTACAGTTACTTAACTGAAACGCAGCGATTTTATGCAACCCCGCATGGCTCTACTCTGCCAGAGTAAGATCGGTTATGAAATAGACATGGAGTGAAGCAGTATATTATGAATTTTATTTTGAATTTCCAGCTACAAATCTATTGTCGCCATCTAGCCACCTATGCCAGACAAGTTAAAAACAGAAACTTTGAAATTAAACCATTTTCATTACCGAGAGCACAAATTTAAGGACAGTGAGTGCAACGCAGTATTACAGCACCAAGAAACTGCCACAGAACATGATTCCTCATCTTTTATACTCCAAACTGTTTAATACAAGGGAATAGTTTGTCTGAAAATCTTAGAAATTTGTCATCTTTCAAGACAAGTGTTGCTGCAGGGTATTTTACATTAACCTGGAGAGCCATGAAATTGATTACTGGAGAGGTCTTGTTTACATTGTATTTAAGATGCACTTCATGGATAAAAATACAAGTGATCCAGTTTGTACAGTAGGACATGCAAGAAACAGAACTGTCACACTGCAGCAACACTGGCTTTCAGAACCCCCTGCATTGGGGCAGCTGACAGGGACGGTTTGAAAGGGGGGGGAAAAAAAAAAAAAAAAAAAAAACTGCTTGTTCTTGACACCACCTGACAGCCCAGTTCAATGAAAACTGAGGACAGGAAGCCTCAACATTAGAAAGGCAGCAAAAGCATTACAAGCCAATATGCGATCAAATCTGTGCTCAGGTGAACAAGGAAACCACATTTGTCATTATGCCATCTTAACTTGGAACTTCGGCTGATCGTTGATACCCAAGGCCATTTCAGATACGTGGATTTAAACAACTTCATTTGAACAGTATTACTTCTGCATAGATGGAACATTTTGCATTATAACCATTAATTGGTAAAAATAACTCCTTTAAACCTTGAAGTTTACTTGAAGTCATGCATGTGGGAGGTGGTGTTGCAGAACTTTAAAAGCTGCACAAATTACTTTCAAATAAAGTGACAAATACTGATTAAGAGGAAGTGGGAAACAAGGAGGAAAAATTCAGGCCTACCTACAGATTTAGAGCTTTGTCAAGGTTATAGATTGAGAATTAAAAGCTCTAAGGGTTAAGTCTTGAAGTCACATGAGTTCCCACTTTCACATAATTTGGTAACCTTAATTGAAGGGGTATGAATGATATGCAATTAAGATACAAAACAGGACTTTGCAACTACAAAATGAGACCCCCCTATATTGTGACAAGGTCACAGGTGTTAAGATGTAATTTAGACAACTGTACTGCTTGAACATAAAGCATGTTTAAAGTTACCATATTTTCCATTATTGTTCTTGTTTCAGTATAACAGTAATGTCACATAAGTGGCAAAGTCTTAGTGGAAAAAAACCCTTTTCATTTTTGCTAGAGATTGAGAATAGTGTGTCAAGTGTGCTTCTACAGTCAATGCCATTTATACATTTGCCACAAGGTTTTGCAATTGATACCTCACATTGGCCTTAAATTCACCCCCCATTTATGGTTATAAAATTAAGTACTGAACTCTTACCTCAAGCATTATCAGGTTTCCCCAAACATGACATTTCCAATTGCTAAACTTTTCCCACTAGTTGTTAAGCACTTAAAATCATGGGTAGGTACAACAAAGAGTGCAACACTTTGCTTTTTGTTCATAAGCATGAAAAGTTAAATTTCAGGTTAAACATTTCCTTGGATTTAAACACACCTTCCCTTTACAGGCCTTTGAATCTCTGGCTCAGTCCATCATAATTCTACTCAACTGCGCACATTAAAGTGGAACCGTATAAATTAAAAATGGTAAAAATCAGGGGTGCTACAGCAAAGTTTCATATTTAAAAAAATAAAGATCAAGAGGAAGTTTTGCCCACTCTATGTGCTTGGCACTTGTCTGTCTGCCTGTAAGGCCCCCCTCATCCACCGAAAGTTCTGGGAAAGGATTGGGGGTGGGGTCAGACGATTGTGTTGGAACCACGGAGACCTACTCCCCGGGCAAACTGCTCCAGCAGGCCTGAGATGGCACCTGAGGGGCTGGGTGCGGCCGACTTCAGTCCCACGGTTGAGCTGTAGGCTGACAGGAAGAGCTCTCGTACTGCCTCCAGACGTGCCTGACGCTCAGAGGAAGAAGAGCACCTGGAAGGATAGGAGATGAAGCAGTCACCACCTTTCAACATGTCAGATGCAAAACATGCGTTATATACATTATGTGTATTATACCAGCATTTTCTACTTAAAGTGCCAAAGACCACTGATGTTAAAGAGCAAGGGGAGGAAGGAAAAAAAAAAAAAAAATCCATTCTCAGTGGAGTTTGACTAAAACAAACATTACATAACCTAGAGAGGCCTATGGCCTCAGAAGTGGTGCTGGATAGACTGGGGGCACGTTACATTAAGCTAGAACCGGTAGGACTTGAAAGCAAAGTCAGAAAGTAAACTTGGAGGGGGGGGGTGCAACTAGCACAATTCTGCTGAATGACTATAAAGTGTAACTACAGTGAGATCTGGGAAAAGCATTTTATAACTTAGTTTATGCACTTTCCTGTTTGATGGACAGGTCACCATTTCTTCTGCTGTGTTGTACATTTGAATTTCTCACACCAAAACCAGTCAGTATCAAATACACAAACTATAGCTGCCTTCTACAGAAGGCATGTCAGATGGTGGCCTGTGTGTTCTCTATTTGTCCAGCTGCCTCTTCTGCATAAGGTGAAGAGGATGGGGGCAGCAGAGACAGACCAGCTCTTCACATTGCTACATGGGGTGACTTTGCTGTCCTTTGAGGAAGCAACATAGACAAGGCACTCAAGAAACTTCCTGCCCAAAGACAGTCACTGGGGGAGGCAACTCAAGGACTGCTGAGACCATCAGTTGACCTGAAAAACCACCAGAATATGGTGACCTTGGAGATCGTGACAGGCCCTAAGTAGCGCTGCTACTTCCACATCTACCACGAACATATCAATGCTACAAAGGGCTTCTAATTAATAAAAAGTAATCTCCTCTCACCACCCTGTGAGACAGACAAAAAAAAAAAAAAATCAGGTGTGCCAACCACCACATGCACTCACCACAGTGGATAAGTGTTTCCAGCAAACCACAGCATACAAACTACTCAGATTCACAATGACCTCCAACCTCAACAAGGAGTGGACACTTTATACAACACACCAGTCCACATGTACACACCTTCTGAAGAGTGAATAGAAAGACATGCAAACACAGTCATAGCAGACACTTCTCGTGAGCCACACCAGGCCCTGCCCTGCACGTAGTCCTGCCCACTCACATCCGGCCACTGGGTCCCTCATCCTGAAAGCTGAAGGGGAGGGGAGACTCTGCAGGGAGGGGGGCGTGGTCATGGATGCTGCCGCAGCCTGATACAATCTGCCAGCTGCCGTAATCGGTGGACAGCGAGGAGCCAGAGCGGGCATACTCCCCCGCCGATCTGCAGGGCAAGAGAGATAGCGAGAGAAAGTGCAAGAGACAGCACAGACATGCAGGGGTCACAGGAAGGTCAAAGGGTTAAGGCAGGGCTACTGTGGACAGCAGTAGAGGGATCTCAAGTTGTGTCTATGGATAGGGACTTTCTTCAAATGGCAAGATGGACATCTACAGAAAATGAAACAGGACTACTCATGTTTACTGGTCTTGATTGTACCTAGACATGCACACAGAATGCATGAAATGGTTGGGGGAAACAGTCAATGCCATTACTTGTTTGAACAAGTTACTTATTTGGGAGTTTTATGGCACTTCTAAACAGTCGTATGGTGCATAGAATAAGACATTGTACGTGTTCATGCAAGTAACACGCGATCTGCAGACATGTTGCACAAGCAAGCACGCAAATTCACACACTTTAGACCTTGCCTCCTGATTTTTACAAAGCAGCAGCACAGCTCATTGGCACAGATCATGGTGAGAACTTTGCCATTAATATTGACCACCACAGAAGTCAGCAGATGGCAACCACTAGCAATCAAGGAAGGTGAGCAATATCTAGCCAAAGCAGAAACCTCTCAACCAGTAATTAGCCACACAGAATGAAGTACTCTACTTGCTTATCCTATTAAGTCAGGTCCCACCATTGATGTCCCTGCAATTAGCCTTGTTGTGACTTAAAGTGGAAGGAAGGATAAAACACTCTGGAGAAGAGCTGTGGAAACCCCTTCACACTTGAGGCACACAGCTTTCCCTGGTCAATTATACAGCATGCAGCCGATGGTCTGAACAGCCCTTGCCACAGTTCCCCAAAGAAACTGGAATGCCAGACTGTCATAGCCATACCAGTCCAATTTCCTCAGCAAAGAGCCTTGGTGAAGAACAGCTGAACAGTGCAGTGTGCACAGAGGCCTGCAAACAGGCAGATGGCCAGCCAAAGCTAGACAAAATGCCACACAAGTAGTCTGTCCTGTGGAGTCAGTGTAGGGACAGAAGGAGCAACGACCTTGTGGCTCACCTCCGCCCTGGTACAGCCAGAGGGCTACTTCCTGCCCGAGGAAAGCCCTGCTCTGACTGGTTGGAAGATGAGGAACTGGAGGACTTGCCATCAGTAATGGCATGCAGCAGCTTTTCTTCCAGGGGTGCTGACCTGTTCCACATGACTGTTTGTGGCGATGAGGTCCTCCCTTTCCTCCTGCACAGCAAGTTTAACTTACAACCACTATATCTACTGTTGGCAATTTGATCTTCAAAGCAGACATACATGGCTTACGGTTACACCTTTATCAACTCACAGTATTACATTCAACAGAAGCAATTTAGTTTTAGCACATTTGCTAACACCACAACAGGAGGTTCTTGTTACTCTTCACCATGGATTTTGTGCTCCTGCTGCCTTACAAAGACTTTAAAAACCCAGACTTTGGCTCCAATATAGGTTTGTTCATTCTTTAAAGAGCTTTTCATTTTGCATCACATGGTAGCTCACCAAGCTGTTGGAGCTTGAGACCCAGCAGAAAACACATCTGTTGCCTCCCCAGTGAGACTGCAGGAAACAGTGGCATCCTCCGTGATCAGGGAGAAGTCACTGCTGAGGCTGGTAAGGCTTCCCCGGTCCCTGGGCTCTGGGGACAGAACAAGAGAATGCATGCCCTTTGGTTACCTGGGAAGGGGTTCATCGCTGAACTCCTTAACTGTGGGATGAAGAAAACCCTACATGTACACAGTATGAACAGGAAATCAACTGCTGCCTGGAACAGTTCCTGGGGCCACTTGACATTTGATGGTCCAGTGACCCTCTTATCTGGAAAACGTGCCAAACAAATTCACTGTAGTTTATAATAAAAAAAGTTTTAGGCCCATTTAATTACATATTTAATAGGGAAGCAGCAAATCAGTTTGTTACATTCCTTTAAATCAAATATGATTAATTGTAATATGATGCTTGAAACACCTCAACCTCATCTTGCAAGTTAGTTTAGATTAGTTTTAATCCCCAGAGGTTCCCAGCCTCAAAACACACAGGTATGCATTAAGACAACTGACGAGTTTTCAAAACAAGTGAAGTTATACTATAATATTTTACTCTGTTATAACCAAACATAAGGATGACCTTTCAGACTAAAGTATCAAATTCTCTTATGTTCAACTCTTAACATTTGCACTAATGCAATTACGTCACTGACTTGATTTTGTTGCGAGCCAATTTCTAGCACATTACTGAAATGGAGAAGCCTGTATTGCATGCTGAGCAAAATTTACATCATTAGTGTTATCCCCTCTCACACACAAATGTCATATCATTACAATACCATTGGGGGCACTTGGTATTTGCCAACATCCTTGCCAAAGATTTAGAGTTTAGTTTAAGGAACATGTATACCATAAACATCTAGATGCACTTCAGATTTCTTTTGACATATATTCTCCCCTTCTTAAACTAAAATACACCTTTATCTCATCGGGTTAATCAGATAAAGATGAGAAAGGTCACCAATGCAGGTGTGTGCACATTTCATAGGCATGCCATGCACCAATTAAACACAGCATGGCTAATCCTGACCTACTGAGATGCACTTCTCTAGGGCCAACCCCAGGCCACACACCCACATGTGGAGAAGAGACTTGCATCCAGCTTGGCTGCACAGCCTGCTAAATTATGCACCTGCCCTGCTGCAGGGGCAAGAGTCATTTGATTGTCTGCCAGCTCCTGACAAGCCAAACTGGACCACTGTTGATCTTCAGAAAAAGGCTAAAATGAAGTCTCTGCATAAGTAGAGTCTTGGACATGACATTAAAATACTGACAGTGAAGTCACTAAACACTTACTCAATTGGCAGAGGTCATCTACTGTAAATTCTGTGTCTCTAAAATGTGAGTTCTTCCTTCTGTATGGAAGATATGAGAAAATGCATCATTCCAAGTCTCAAAATGCACATGTCCAATTACACAAGTTCCTGCTTCAGTAGGTGAATTTTACCACATGAACAGTTCTAGTGTTTCGATTGTAAACAAAAAAAAAAAAAAATCCAGTCAGGCCTTTACCTCTGTTTCTTCACAGCTGAGAACTTCTCTGAGATGATGTGCTTCAAAAAATTGAAGCAAAAAAAGAAAATCTGCCACAACATAAAGGTGTATATTAGGGGAGACATCCATTTTTTGTACTGTAAAAGACCTTTAAAAGTAATGAAATACTGCCCCCTAGCTTTTAAAGCTAAGTAGCGTCTAGATTAAAATGTAGACTAAAGGTCAAATACCGATCTGTCAAAATATATTTGTTTACCAATTAGTACAAGTTATTTCCATACATAAGAACTTATGGTCAGTATTCTTAAACATTCATCTTTTAACAGAATGAAGTACCTCTTCTCCTTTACTGAGTCGATCTGGCAACATATGTCTGTGAATGTTAGAAACAGCTTTAGAAATAATTTGAGAATTAAGGCAAAATCTCCAATTACACCATTACGTAAAGTCAAATGCCAGCAACAGACCAATATTACCCCCCCCGCCCCCCCCTTGCCTGGAGTTTACAAAGAATTACATAAGGTGTGAAGGTTTAAAATTAGACACTGAAGAAAAACCTCCACTTGACCCTTTTCATATTTCACCAGTTTTTTCAATTACAGTTCAAACTCTGCTTCAGAGCAGGTTTATAGTGTTGAAGATGCACCATTTTAAAAAAAAAAAAAAAAACAAAAGTATCAAGTTGAGTGAATTCTTACCCAAAGAGAAACCAGTCATATGCAATAGTGAGGTACAGAATCTCAGCTGGCTCCAAGCTGGCATGGATCAATCCATCCTAAACAGCAGATTGGAAGCCATGAAAGAACATGACTCAAGGATCTTAAGCCAGTTTTACATTGTTCTCCATTTCGCCATGATGTGACAGAGTTTGGGTTCATTTTGCAAAGAGTTAAAACATAGCTATATACTAGATGTGTGATTCTGCTCTAAAAAGAGCAGAAAGTTAACATTGCAATTTTAACTGACCACAGAGCAGCCATGAGAGCATAGCAAGGTTATACTTGATTATAAATTTGGGGGGGAGGGGGCCTTAGCTTTTCAATAACTACATTTCAAAATGAGAAATACTGGTGACAAAGTGAAAACCAAATATTTCAGCAAACATTACTTACAGCCCACAAGGAGAGCCTAAGAAGGGACACAAAGAGCGGTGTCCGGTCCCAGCCAGATATGCAGTGCACAAGCAGCCCGCTCTCATCTACAAAGACAGGAAACCAAGATGGAGTCAGCAGACTCCTGCTAAAGTGGTCACCATGCTGATAAAAACTGAAAAATACATTTGAAAAAAGTATGCCATATCTTGAATGTAACTATGATTGTTATAGAAAGTGCAAGTTCCCCCAATTTTCTTTTTTTTTTTTAAAGAAACTTCAATGACAACATACTATAGGTATGTTGGTGTGCACAATCTTGCACCTGTTTTCAGGCCTAGCAGCACATGATGCGATAAACCTTGTAACTAGTTCTGGCAGAAATATTGACTGTTCCCAACAGGCCTACTAAGTTACACTGTTTGGATTTTTCAAATCCTCTTCCTGTAAACATGCCAGGTGATACACCTGTGCACAGAACCTGCTGCAGCAACTATAATCAACACTTCTCTTTTTAGTCTGGAAGAGAAGTGAGGTCAGGGACTCACCATCACTGTTGATTATGTAAATCAGCAGCTTCAGATAATTCTGTGTTTGCTGGACCAGGTCCCATGACTAAGGCAAGAAAGGAGCAAACATTAAATTTTACACCAGGCTATGCAAGGTCTTAATTACATGACCATACTTTTTTTTTTTTATAGATTGATTGATGGATAGAGTACATACTTTAAGAGTCCACAATTACTCAAGCGTTTGCCTAGAAGAGACTCACACTTGGAAAAGCAAATGAAGTCTATCAAGCAACATTTCCAAAGTTACAGTATTGTTAGCAGGAAGCAGTTGTTAGTCTGACAGAAGCATAAAGCACAGACCTCCAGGGGTTGTCTGCACTGCAGGGGGGGAGGGGGGGAAACTGGCAGTCATCTACCTGATAGTCACTCCAATCAATGTTCAAGTTCTTGGTGAAGGAAGCAGGGATTGTCAAGGGAGCATCCACAAAGTCCTTCAACACAATGCAGAACATTAGCAACTGATATCACATACATTCTTGTGGCTGATATTAGAGGTTTCATACAATTGTATGCAATAAAACCATTCTTCTAGTACCCAAGGGATGATGAAACCATTTAAATGTTAAGGTAGCATCAACAGCAAGTTCAGCTTCAAGCAAAATATACCTTTACTCACTGGTGAGTGTTCTACAAAAAGCTACAAAAAAATGCCTTTTATCCACAAGTCTTTACAGTTAGTTTCACTACAAATACAGTTCTCTTCATTAAATAAACTAAGGCCTAATCTGCAAAACATGCCTTCACCTGCCAATAGTTAATTTACCCATCATTATACCTGGTTCCAGTTGAACACAAGTCCTTCTGCTGTGTAATCTCTATCTTTATAATCCTTAAAAAATTCACAGCCTGAAAAAGAAAAAACATATTATTGATTGGACTTGTGTTCCAATTCACCTCCTTTTTAGTTAAAGCAGTTGTGCATATCTGACGGCTTATGAAAGTCAGTTACGGTGTACAGACATCCTCAAATTTAAAGGGAGGATAGCAGATTATTCAAACCTAATAGAAGCAGAGTGACTATTAAACAATTGGAGAATGAAACAGGCAATAGAAAGTCAAATAAAGCATGGTGCAGGAATGGAAGCTTCTACATACCTGGATAAGGCACAGAGATCAGGGTGAAGTCTGCATAGCGCTGGGCCTTGTCCACTTTCTCAGAAGAAGTAACACTGAGGGGGGCACAAATTGACACTTAAATTTACATTCACCATAACATCAGCCCATCATAGATGTTTTGATTACAAAGATTCCATTTGGATGATAAACAAATGGTACACTTGCTTAGATTTAGTACTTTTTAAAAACTGAAGATTGGATTTGTTCAAGCATGAAGACCCTTAGGAGACAGTAAGGTGACTAGGAAACAAAGGGACAGAAGTTCAGACAATGCTCACTTGAGGCCAAACTTAACCTTCTTGTTCTCCACCATGAGGTCACAGATGTAGCGAACAGAGAGGTAACGCAGGAGCTTAATATCCAGGCCCCGCACCTTGTCAAACAGCTGCGAGTCACCATTCCTGCAGTACAGAGTTGTCACCATTTGTGGGTCAAAAGGAGCACAAATTACATATGACAATCCATAACTGCTGCAAGGACGTTAGGCCTTTCTGGAACACCTTCAGCTTAGATGAAGGGAGCACTGAAATATTTAGGGCAACACTTAGTTCAGGTAAGGACAAGATGTGCGTCTCACCGCACTGCACTGTCATCCTCTGGGACTTCTTCTGATTCTGCCCAAGTGTCATCAGAACCCCCTGAGAGAAGAGGTGGGAAAATACTGCAGTCAGGATGACGACAACTAAGGAACAAAACACTAACACTACTGTGTCAGCCACCATACAAGCCTGTAAACTGTTCTATTGTCATGACTTGGCTCTTGCCTTAGTGTAAAAATCCTATTCAAACAATTTGAACTATAAGGGGACTCAGTTTATGAACAAAAAATTTTTTAAAAACTTTCATAATTGAAGTTTGAATACAAGACTGAGCTACAGCAAACTGGGCTATATTGCTCTCATTACTTGCTAAAAAATAGAAAAGCCACACATCTTCATTCTCAGTTACATGGATTAGGAAGTCTGCACTTTGCTATTCATTGAATAATCTACATTAAACCTGACTGCACACTCAGGAAAAGGATGCTTCCAGTTAAACTGGTATAGCTTTCTAATGTTCAACTCCTACAAAACTAATTTAATTGAAAGGAAAGAGCAAAAACTAATTCAGCTCTTAAAATTAAGCAGTAAACATGCATATATATCAATTAAACCATTTAAACAAATCTACATAGATTTTTTTTTTTTTTAAACAGTGGAATACTGAGGTTGTTCAACTGCACTACTGAAGGAGTACAGACTTGAGCATGAAGTCATTAAGGGGAGAGGGGGGAAAAACTTGCTATATACAGGAGTAAATGATCTCAATTTGCAAAGTAGAAGTCTTTCTATACTCCACAGTTGACATTTAATCAAATACTTCAGGTAATTAAGATAGAAAATTACTTCTGCCCAAATCTGTATTCTGGGAACATTCTTTAGCTTCAAAGCATTTTAAAATATCGTTCTGTTCCCTGCAAGTCATTTAGATTTTACTCCTGCATTCACAAGAAGTTTCTGCAATTCAAATTGGCTCTATGAGTCACCTTGGTCATAGTGATGACATTTTGACAGTTGCCCTGTAATTTGCAGTGACAAAAGTTTGTCTGACTTGTGTTTTCACAGCCCAAGTTCATCAAAGTAAAAATTAAAAGCTTTTTCTATAATAGAGCTATAAGATATAGAAGTTCCCTTTGGCTACACAGAAAATACTACAGCAAGCCAGTTCATTTTTCTGTGGCATTCTTTCATATCTAAATGAACAGCAAATTTACCCATTTAAGCTCCTGTGTAATTTCTACTGATGCAAGTCAGTGCACTGCTCACAGTATAGTACTACATGTGGAGGCAGCATTCAAAAAAGCCTCTGGAGTGCAAGGTGGCAGCCCTACCCACTTGCCACCACATACTTGTGTATCATTTTCTTATAGCAGTTGCTAATATGAAACATTAATAAAATGACTCTGCTGTATATCTGGATATAATTCCCCAAATCAGAACACATTACTCCAATTTTTCATTTCAAGTTGTATGCAGCAAGCTAGGTTTGAGAAAAGCTAAACTACATAGCCTATTCTTTCCTTACGAGGACCCCCCCCCCCCATTTTTAGTTACTGACCAGTTTAACTGTCACAACCATAAAGTGAAGTTGTAAAGTGTCAAAGTTGACACTTAAAAGTAGTAAGGGGGGGGGGCACACACAACCCAGTCTCCTATCCATAATATATCTGGTAAAGAATGCACCTAAGACACCTTAGCTCTTCAGTTTAATGAATGCACAGAAAATCATGTTAGGCAGCAATGAACTGAAACTTAAAGAACACAGTTCCACAACATGACAAACTAGGATGTTTGCAAAGCAGTGCCTGAAGTCAATTAGACTGTTACAAGGCTCATCTTAACTGTCCCCTTCACCACATCCAAGGGAAAGTGAAATTAAGTGTCCCAGGTCCTACTCTTCTTCAACTCTGCTGCACCATGTCCATGATCCTCACCTGAGAAGATGTAGTTGTACCCAGTGCGTCCATACAGCTCTCCCCATCCAGCAAGAGTGGAGGACCGGCAGATGTGCTTAAAAAAAAAAAAACACAAGTTAAACAGTTATGGTGCAAATTACTGCCACTGACCACTTTAGATTAGACCAACTAAACCGTACAGCAGTACAAAACAAAATTACTGCGTTGCTTTTTCATTACAAGCATTCAAATATTCAAGAGTTTGCCAGACCATTTTTTTTTAATAATCACAATTATATACTCCAAATTAAGCCAGTTCATTGGACTTGTGCTTGGAATAGTATACAAATATCAATGCCACTTCAGTCAGGAAAATTTCAAAAGTGACTCAATTTCTGTATACAGTGTTTTGACCATGACCTACAGTTTCCACTGAAACTAAATCATACCACTACCTTGTGACCTGTTAAAATGAATCCTCACCTTTCCATTATAAAGGATGACTGGGCAGACAAATCGGCCTCGACATCGAGCCATCTTGCTGCGGTTAACCAAATCTTGCAACTTACTGATTTGCACTGTGCTCTCAAACCTATAGTAAACGGTGAGAGGAACAAAAACAATGCAAGTCATGTTTTAAGTCTGCACTTCTTCCTCAGTTCCCTAAAGCTGAAACTTTTTTTTTTTAAAGAGCCATATTTTAACTAAAAATAACTGATTTGAGTAGACAAAGTTCAACATTTGACCAATGCATCTTAATTTTATACAACCAATTTTACAATGACTTGGTCATTTATACAGTTGGGTATTCTTACTATGCCAGTTTATGGCAAGTAGCATGTTAAGAGACATTACAAACAATGAGATTCAAACCAACCGCTTACAGACTGACCTGCTGTAGTCTGCAACACACTTGCCCTTAAATGCTACAATTTAAAGTACCCAGCTGTGTTCAACCTGACATTGTGAGCAGCTTAAGTTGCTCTGAAGAATCAGCTAAACAAATAACTCATTGAAATAAAGCCTGCTCATGAGCTGTTTGGGTTGTACCCACATGGCCCAGACATCAGCAGCAGTGCTGGGGCCTGCCGTACCTGTCCTTGGTGGGCTCCGTGCTTTCGTACTCCAGGTACACTATCTGTCTGGGGTAGTGACCACACACCTCTCCATTGATGTTTTGAATAACACTGTACTTGTAATCCCTCCCAAAGAGATCCAGACATCTTTTCTCCACACGCTCCACCTGAAGGGTAAGAGAAGAAAGAAAAAAAAAGCCACATGAACAGTTTCAAAACAGAAGCTACCTGTCTGAGATCTGATCCAACAGTGAGGACACTCAGCAGACTGGGGAAGTAAGGATACTCTCAGGTTGCCTTCAACAAAGTCAGTCACCAACTGTCCATCATCAGGTTTCCCCACAGTCTACTGTACAACTTCAAAGGCTGTCAAGTAACAAAAAGCGCTCCTCGACTATGGCATTTTGCACGCTGTTCTCACCCGCGGTGTCACTTCTTTGGCCCTGTACTGTGTCTTGGAGAAAAGCTCTATGAGCTCCGCGATGTCTTCACTCCTCCTGGCCGGTGGCCCCAAACCACTCAAGACGCCCCCCGCGGAAGGCAATGCCGCCATCGTAGCGCCACAAGTCGCCGCCTCTAACCGGACACGTCCGCCTTCAAACACCGCAGCTCCCTGAGGCCGAGAGGATCCTCCAGGCCATCCCTTCCCAGTCAGCTTCTTCCGGACCGCCCGCTTGAGGGGGCCAGAGCCGGGAATCCGTCCCGAATTCAGCGCACCAGAGACCAGAGACCTCTCGAGGGAAGTGGGAGCGCGCTCGCTGTTGAGCCAGCCGACTCACAGACACACACGAACACGAGCTAGCATGCCACCGGAGAGAAACAGCCCTGCTCGCTGCTGTTCATGGAGCACAAGCGTCCATAAATAAAAGCGCCGAGTTAAAAAAAAAAAAAAAAAAAACTGGCGTTGCTCTTTGCTGCCGGGCCTACTCAATGTTCAAAACGGCTACAAAAACTTTCAGGTTCCGGTAGAACTCACTCAGGAAACGCCGAGGATTCGCGGCCTAGTCACGTTTTCCCCATGTCATGACTCCATGTCTACTGACAGTTCGTTTTTAAAAACCGAAAGACAAAGCTGCACAAACAAAAACGTGTGACATAAAACAAAAGCATCGTATTAGTGAATTTTATTCCGCTTTTATAGGCCCCGTGCTTCTGTCATCGGGGGTGTTGCTCAGTCAGGCGACCTACCGCGAGCAAGTAGTAAACAGGAAGTGATCACATGACCGCTCAAAATGGCCGCCTCACGTGACTACCTGTTAGTGAACCACCGGTGCCGGCTTTCGCCTCATGTTCTTGTTAAATTTGCAGTAAAGGTTAATTAACAGCTAAAGTACAAGTATTTTATAATACAATTATAAAATGCAATAACATATATGCTTGTGTTACGCTTAAGTAAGCATTTTAAAAGAATTCCACTTTGGCCTTTTTAAACAAGAATTGTATCTTGCACACCTCGTACTGGACCTTTTATAAATTAAATTTCTTCATATGATACACAATTATTTAATTGTTCACTATATATTTTATCACTTTCACATTACGCTTGTGTTGTACGTGTTTTTATCAAAGAAAATGTGTAGGACACTGCTAAAAACAAAAATCAATTTAAATGTGTAAATAGCTAATGTTGCAGCTTGTCTCAAGATATCATTCTGTTTTCACCAATAATAAATGCGTAGAGATATTGTTTGTAATTATGCAGCCGAATGACTGCAAAATAAGGACATTGTGACACTAAGTACAATAAATGGAAATAAATTCAATCACTACAAAACACCTGGGATTTAAATGGACACCAGAAGATTTTTTTAAGATTAACTAATAGTAGTGCCTGTTTGTGAAAGCCTAGGAAAGATTATTTCTTCCCGGATATTTCCATCAGATACCCAAGTCAATACAAACCTCATAAAATGTCTCTTTCCAGTTTGAACCAACTGTGACGAATGTGTTGCTGCCTGGATATCTTGCTCCATTCCTAATGTTGAAAATTCATCTAGGACCCCATCCAGACTCCAAGTCTATCACATGACTTCAAAATACTATCCAAATGTCCCCTCAAGCTTAAAAATGTAAAAAAAAAACTTTATTTATACACAAAGTTAAAGCTTTTCCTTATAGATAATGTTGTGGATTTATTTTGGTGTATACTGTCATTTTACATTAGGTGTAACACTGTAAAGAATGCAGCAACTTAGCTGAAAATGGAAAAAACCTTGATGTAACAGAAAAAAATATGGACCTTTTAACTGAATTTATAATTTAAAAAATATTCTTTATTTCCATGGTATTCGGAACATATTGTAAACACTTTACATGTTTTATATTCTTTTTAACAGTGTGTTTCAAAACACCAACTAGTGCTATTGCAAGTCAGTTATCACCAGCATTTTGGTTTCAGAACACTTCCTTACTGCAAGTTTTCAAGTATGAGTTATACAATGAAATCAAAATAGTACTTAAAGTTTGTTCACTATCATAGCTATCACTTCCTCCAATAAATTAAACCTAAACATATTAATACCAGTTTTAGACATATCTACTGATAGTTTTGTCACTGCATGCTGACCATTACAAATCCCAACAGAAACAGACAGAAAGCAAAGACACTATTTTATGCCCATGTTAATTTTACAAAAACATGAACATATAATAAATACACAAATCCGCATGGACTTGACACTTTCTGTTTATCTTGACATAATGCTGCCATTAAAAGACAAACTGGTCAATCTTCCCAGGACTGGCAGGTAGCACAGTGGTTAAAGCTTTTGCCTGTCATTTGAAGATCAGAAGCTTGAATTATCTCCTGCTGCCAGACTGTAGTTACCCTGAATTGCTCTGATAAGAAAATGACCCAGCTACATAAATGGGTGATGAGGTGCCGTCAAGGCAAATATCACTCACAGCAGCCGCTGGCTTGGTTTCCATGGTGGAAGCAGAAGGAAGAACAAAAGCGGTTTGCCATTTTCTTCTTCCATGCAAGTTATTTACATTTTACAAGGGGTGCAAACAGGGAGAAACATGCAAACTTCACACACCCTGAACTTGACTCAAAACCCATACTGTGCAAGCACCCCTAAACCCAATAAGTAGCCATCCATGAACCATGAACGCAAACATTCTCACACACAGATATAATAAAACACACACCAAGTAAGCCAACCACCTGAGGAGGAGGAGAACTCCCATCTGACACACTTTTCACAGCATGTTTTTCAGTGCTCAGGTATCTCCCCACATACTGTCTTGGAGACGTACAATACAGTTCTGAAGATAAATAAGAAAAAACAATTTATGTATGTGATTCCAATGAGAACATTTTCAACAAAACTTTACTGTTCAACTGTATTTCTATTTGTATTTAGACTTTCACCTAACTTTCTACCTCTTTCAAGCGACTTCTGAGGGGAAAAGAAAATGTATTTGCTGTCTTTCTGATTTCCCCTATTATGCAGACTAGCTAAGTTACCCAGTGTTGCTCGAGTTAAAAAGGTATATAATCACCAAACTGTTTTAGCCTTAAAGTAGTTGTGTTTGTTACGTAAGTATTAGTGGTGTCGGACAGGTGAACATCCCAGAGAGTGATGCATGTGCTAATCCTATTCAGATGGAAAGGAAAAAAAACTAAATATATATCAGCAAACTTTATTGCCCTTACATCACTAATGTGTGCAGTGTCGCGTGTCATGTATAATCTCTTATTAATTTTTATATTATATTGGCTCACTTATAACAGCTACTGGCTCCTGTGGTTGAACACGTGTACGGCACTGACAGTAAAGCCTGCGCCAGCCGTCATGATGTGCACACAGCAATAGCAAATTATATATCACCAAACTTTATTACCTTTCAACTTTTTGAACTTAGTATATTTGTGTGTGTGTGTGAGAGAAAGAGAGAAAGAGAGAATGCGTGTCAGCATGTACAGTACTGTGCAAAAGTCTTAGGCACCTGTGGGAAAAATGCTATAAAGCGAGGACGGTTCCAGAAATAATGCCATGAATACTTATTAATCAATAAACCTTCTAAAAAGTGCAGTAGACAAAAAAAACCTCAGTCAAATCAATATTTGGTGGGACCACCCTTTGTCTTTAAAACAGCATCAATTCTCTTATGCAAACTTGCATGCAGTTTAAGGTAGAGGTTGGTAGGTTCTTCCAAACATTTTGAGGAACTGGCCACAGTTCTTCTGCAGAATTTGACTGTCTCTGCATGTTCTCCCAGACTGACTTGATCATGCTGGGATCAGGGCTCTGTGGGGACCATACCATCTGTTGCAGGATTCCTTCTTTTTGCTGAAGATAGTTCTGTACGACTGAGACTGGGTGTTTGAGGTCATTCTCAGGCTGCAGAATGAATTTGGGACCAATCAGAAACCTCCCTGATGGTAGATAAGAATCTACCTGTACTTCTCAACAGACATTGAAGTTGCATGTCTAAGACTTTTGCACAGTACTGTATGTAAAGTGTATACAGCATGTGCAGCCTGACATGCCAACAGATACATCGCCAAGATACATCACCAAACTTTATTATCTTCCAATTTGTGTGAGTAGCAAAGTACGTCAGCGTGCGTGCATAGCGTGTGAGGCAGCTAGGGTGCTCCTATATGTATAAGAAGCTGTGTCACTGTGCACGGGTGTAAAGCAAGATAATCTGCCAGTGTCACACACGTGTGTGTGGAGCAAAGAAAATCCGCCAGTGTTGTGTACGTAAGTGCTGCGTGAGACAAACACTCTTCATAGCATCGTATATAATGTCATCTTTGTGAAATTTTCTGTCATATTTTCAGGATACTTAGGATACCTAAAGTGTATCCATCTTTGTTGCAGTTCTTCAGCTTTTCTGCACGTTTCACCAATGCTTAAACCACATCAAATGTACTTTTACTGCCCCACTTAATAATAGCTTTTTAAGAATATCTCTGACATTGACTGTCTAATGTCAGAACCAATTCATCTTACACTAAATGCATGTTCTGAATCAGATTTGCAGTATAAGCACAGTGCTCCTAAATTGTCCAAAGATTATTTATAAAAATCTTGTATTATTAATTCTGGGGGAAATTTGTTCTCATCTTGGACACTCCAGTGTATAAATCCCAGAAACGTGTTGTGCATAATGTTACATTAACATTAATTGTCATTGGATTGCGCACTGACAACAGCTGGAGAACCCAGAACCTCAAGAACGACTCTGGCACAGTGTGGTGGAGGGATGCTGGGATACACCGTGGGTTCACCGCAGCAGCAGCAGCAGCAGCAGCATCAGCAGCACCACCACCACCAGCAGCAGCAGCAGCAGCAGCAGCAGCAGGAGGAGGAGGAGGAGGAGGAGGAGGAGGAGATGCTACGAAAATCCTGCAATGTTCAGTGCTCAGTGCGTGCACGCGCCGTCATCTCCGGCGCTCGACGTCCTTCGTGAGCGTGAAGAGCTCGAGGAGGGGAGAAGCGGGGAGAGGAGGATAGAGTGAGAGAGAAAGAGAGAGAGAGAAACTGTACAAACCACAATCATGGACTCGGATGCTGAAGCGCAGCGGCGAACGCAATTGCTTATATTTTAGTGGAAAGAGGTTACATGCCAAATAAAAGACAAACCATTTTTACATCGGGACGAAATTCTACGAATGTTCCTCCCGGGCTTCATCTCCGTTTCCCTGCGAGAGATCCGTCGGTGGTACCCGGCGAGGCAGACCGTCCGTCGGCGCTGTCGTTGGCTCTGATGGGAGGATCAGCAAACGCATCATCCCCGCATTTCGTGTCGACCAGAAGAACGGGCTCCTCCTGTACGTGTTCCATCGAAATGTCTCCTTTATCTGCGGCGTGTGCTGTGTGTCGGATCGGCGGCTCTTGTTCCTTCTGAGAGGAGGAGGGGGGATCGGCTAGTATTTTATTCATCCTGCTCGAACCACTTCCCTATATGTGTTAATTTTTAGTCGTTTCGAAATTAAATTACACATAAACAGAGAATCGTGTCGTAAGTACCAGATGTACACATTTTGTTCGAAAACCTTTGCTCTGACCTTCACGTAATTGGCGAAACATCTGGGTTTTTAAAACCTCTTTTTTTAAGGCAGCCCTTTCATCACAGGCGCGTTCGGTCGAGCACCGAACGGGAAGAGAGGGGGGAATAAAGAGGACATTGACAGAATTGGGGGGGAAAATGCTGCCCTCGCAAGAAGCCTCCAAGATCTACCATGACAACTACATGCGGAACTCGAGGGCCATCGGCGTGCTGTGGGCCATTTTCACCATCTGCTTCGCCATCATCAACGTGGTGGTGTTCATCCAGCCCTACTGGATCGGGGACAGCGTGAACACCCCGCACTCGGGTTACTTCGGCTTGTTCCACTACTGCGTGGGCACCGGGAGCTCGAACCGGGAGCTCACCTGTCAGGGCACCTTCTCTGACTTCAGCTCCATCCCATCGGGCGCCTTCAAGGCGGCCGCCTTCTTTGTGCTGCTCTCCATGGTGCTGATCCTGGGCTGCATCGCCTGCTTCGCACTCTTCTTCTTCTGCAACACGGCCACCGTGTACAAGACGTGCGCATGGATGCAGCTGCTGTGCGGTGAGTGGGGCTGGCCTACACACACACACACACACACACACACACACACACACACACATTGCCAGTATACTGTTAATGTACATCTATCTTCCCTTGGCTCCTTTTGTTGTCAGATTTCACATGTCCCTCAGATAGAAAGGTTGAGCTGTGTTACACTTTGTCGCAGGCAGAACATCCACTGACTGCACCGTGTTTGCTCCTCACCCTCTTGTCTGTGTATTGTTACCCTGAACGGTTACGAACTTGTCCGTTTCCCCCAGCCCACTGCTTGCCTTCAGAGAACGTGTGTGTGACACAGTGACGATCCGCATCCCATCTGATGCAACCTGTGACAAACACCTCCCAAAATGTAGTGTAAAAATATATTTTAGATGTATTTCTTTCACCTACCTTCCACATCCCCCACAAAACAACATCAGAACCCAAAATGGGCACAATAAGACATTGGTGGTGATGAAGTTAAGCAAATCTAGCTGAGATTATTAATCATTTGGTTTACTGCTCCTGTTTTAAAATGGAGGGCAACATTCGCACAGGTCAGCACACATGAGGAATTCCACACAGCACATGTAGAGCCAGTGAAAGAGCCACAGAGCCGTGCTGTTGTCAGTAGGCTGCAAGTCACTGCAGCGTGAAAAAAGGCTTTTACACTGAAACCGGACCCTGTTCCTGCATTTGCCTTATTATATTATACCTCAAGCGCACAGGCAAAAGGCAATTTTGGGCACTGACTTAAAAAGGTCTTATGTGATACTCTGTATATACAGATACAGGTCGCAGTGCATTTATTGAAAGATGTGTGTGCAAATAGAGCAGGAATAATTTAATTATCACACACTGTATACAGAATCCTTAAACCGTGTGCTGCACTCTGGGGGTGTGTACCTGGCCCTGGCCCACAGTATGAGACTTAAACTTCAGCTTTAGATGTAGCCAGGCTGTGTGAAAGTAAACTATGTGAAACTACGTTTGTATATATCATTTATTCATTTGAAAGGAATTTTCTGTATTATAGTGAATAGTGAATTTGGACTGTTCTAGTTTCCTTTTGCAAGTGTGTAACAGTAAAGATTATGCAACACTCCATGTTTCAAGTTTCTAAAATTAGCATAACACAATATGATTTACCATTTACCATTGCCGTGCTCTAGTGAGCAAAGTAAAAGTCTTTTGTCACGCAAGTCCTGATCACATTGTATGTTTAAGCTGAGAAGGCTGACTTAATCCTCAACATGGGTCTAAGTGTTGCTATACAGGTAATCCTCTCAGTTTATTCCTATTGTTTTATACTTGAAGGCAGGCAGACCCGTAAATTTAGACATTGTTGACTCCCCATGTTCGCAACGGTTGCTCTGATTTTTCTCGCTTTGATCTTTTCTGATTCTCTTGAACTTTGGATTTTCACGGGGAGGCCAAATCATCACATCGCTGTAACAAGCAGTCAAACTATAGTGGGAGCATGAGTCACTTCAGCAGACCTAACTTTCAAAGCAACTGCAGTAGCTCGAGAATATGGCACCATTTCTCACAACAGTGCTGCCACTGCTGAAACTCGCCTTATTTGTGAAAATATGTGTGACAACAGTGCAGAGTTTAGCTTTGGTGAGAATGGAGGTTCAAGCATGCACAGCAGGAGATAGAACAGATTATTTCAGCTCAAGGGTACCTGCACGAAAGCCACGCGTCATATGCTGCCGCTTGCATGGAGACTCCTTGTGGATTTCTAATTACATAAGTCCCAATTTAAGCGGATAAGGTGCAAATTAATTGGAACTAAATGCACAATAGCCACTGTCTGCGAGTGAGTTTTTCTTCACTTGGACCACAGTACAGAGAAGCATTTGTATATTTCTGGACAAACACTAACCCTACTATAATGAAAATGTTCTGGTTTTTATAACTTGTCAAAAAAGGGGCAAAAAGACATAGAAAAATAATATTGCAATTTGCCCCATGGTATATAGCACACTAGTAAATGTTTTAGTTCACATAGGTTTCGTCCTTGATGTTAATACTTTTTAAGGAGAAAGCAGGTCCTGAAAGTATAGATAAGTTGGTGCCCTGGTAATAAAGAGCACTATCATGTCTCTTCAGGACAAAGAAGTTATTGATATCCATATTCCCTGCTACCCATCAGGTTCAAGTTGAAAAATCAATTGGGTTTCACTTAGTAATGAAGATCACCACTGGCACCTTCAAAATATCTTTTGGAAGAAAAGAATAGGAACAAGTTACGCAGTGTGAGAAAGGGGAAAAACATCTAAAGCACAAAGACTCCAAATGATTCTTTGTCAATTCCCATCCCAGACACCCTTACCAGTATGTTCATAGGTGAAAGAGCTAGGCTGTCCACTCTGCATTATAATAATACAGTCCTCTCATCATCCACAAGAAAAGGAATTTGCTTAAAAATGATTGAACCTTATCCGAATAACTAAAAACACAGACCCTCTAATGTTCTTACAGGCATAATGTTAGATGTTCCTGAGGTTGGAATAGAACAACAAGGATGGAGTTCTGCAGAAACAGTTCTTGCTGGAAAGAATTCACTGGGGATTTCAGTTATAATCACATACATTGACATTTGAGCAAAGTATTGTGTGTTTCTGTGGGCTCAGCAAGGATCGAGTGGCTGGCTGTATTCAGGCTGTATTAGAATCAGCTAACAGTAGAGCAGTTTGCACTCTCACATTGGGGAGTTGAAGCAATCATTGTATACACAGAATCTTCTGTTTTTTATTTTAAGTGTTGCTTTTGAAAATCACCAGTGGAAAAGAGTAGGAGCACAGGCTCTGCCATCCCTGCAAGCACCCTGACCTTTTCATTCACGCCTATGAAGCTTATTGAGTTTTCTTCCTTGATGGCAAAAAGGTCAAGTTTGAGAGTTTGACATAACATTGTACAGTTTTGTGGCATTTTTAGGACTCTGGGTTATACTTCTCTGCCTTTCAGCAAAGAATTTTCTCACGCCATTGATAGTATGACAAAATCTTGGTATCTCTGGCATCACCTGAATATTACTTTTACTGTCTTGTTTTGGACAAGTCTGCTATATTTTAAATAAACAGAAATCAAACTGACTAAATCTTGTTTCAAATGTTGCCATATTGAAAGAAATTTAGAATTCATGTGTATATAATGAGACGGGGAATTTGTCGTGTTCTGCATTAGATGTTACGCAAAGGATGGTTTGCTGCAGTCTTGAACCTACCCTGGAATCACAGGGCACCAGCCTGGACAGTGTACACCCCAGACAGAATGCAAATCCATTACAGGGGACCTACACACACATTTAGAATCGACCATTCATCAGAAACACGTTTTGAAGTGTGGAAGGAAATGTATGTGAAAAAAAAGAGAACAAAAAGACTCCTCACAGAACAAATGAGAATTGAACCTACATCCACTCAGATAGCCCTGGTGCCGTGAGGCATCAGCACCACCCCTGTAATACTGTGCACCCTTAAGGAATAAATAACATGGAAGTACCGTGTTAACTGCAGCTAGAGCCCAACTTCCAGCTCAGCCACTCCAGTAATCCGAAGTACCACAATTTGGTAGAACTTCCAAGTGTTTAAGGAACAGGATTTTAATATTGTTGTTTCCTGTACTGTGCAAAAAAAAAAAAACAACAGACAAAGAAGTACCTGACATTGTCATGTACAATTATTACTAAGAAACACCAAAACAATCCAAGGCCCAAAGTGGGTGGCTTTGCATGGGTAGGTTAATGAGTATTGGCTTGCGGTAGCTAGGAACAATGGGAATTTTTCTGGGATCTGGTTCAGGTCTTCAGAACCCTGGCAGAGTCTGATCAACTCAGCACAAACTGCAGTTTCAAATGCTGTGAGCAAACCCTGAGGGCTTGGGAACGGAAACACAGTGCAGGGCTGTCCGCAGCATGCTATGCCCTCATTCCAGAAGGCACACGAACAAGATTCTCTTTTGGGAGAGGAAGACTTGCAGCTTTGAGAATGAACTTTCTAAAATTAATTGAGCTGGTGATTCAACACTATTAGGAAGACTCAACCCAGAAAAAAGAGCTTTTAAAATAGTGACATTAGCATGTTTTTTTGGCTGTTTCTGGGCTTCTCTGACAGCATAGAGACCAATGACTAATGCCAATGTGAAATATACTGAATAAAAGATAAAAAAAGACAAACAGAAAACCCATTTCTTGTCATTTTTGGTATCTACCATCAAGCTGAGTCCACAGCTCTGCTTGAAAGGATTTGTATAAGACCCACTATATGGGGTTGAAATCCTAACCTGTGCAGAAGAAATGGTCTCCATTCAAGTAGCAGGACCCCTGCTAGAAGAGGATGTTTCCTCTAAACCTCCTTCATTGCATGTTCTGTGCTCTCCAACAGACCATATACACTTTGAGCACTCCAGGTCTCTGCTGACATGTTTCCTCCTCCACACACACTTTTTGGGTCTTGTCACAGCATTCAGTTCAGTAAAAGCAAACCAATCAAGGACGAAGAAAAAGGGATTCTCATGAAAGAGCCACGGGCAGCATTTCTGTATGGCTCTATGAAAAGACAGTCCCTGCCTATTTAACAATGAAAATTGCTGGATGGCTAAATCAAGAAGAAACTGTAGAAACTGCAAATTAAATGTAAACACATATGTTGGACATTTCTGTTTGCTATATCAGACAGTGATCCTCTGTCACTGCATTTGTTGGTGGATTTATGCTGCTAACATTTGAAGTTGCCTTCATGCTCCAAAATTAGTGCCACAAGACAGACAGGTCCAGCTCACTCCTGTAAAATCTCTCACATATACCATCCACCGCACACAGTTCCGCGTTGCAATTCAATCCTGTGTATTGGAATGCTGTTGCAGAGAGAACCCTGTGATGAAAAAGTTAGATAGAAGAAGAGCAAGTTGAGATTTGTGCTGACAAATCACTTCCAGCCCCCCTACAGCTTCTGGGCAAGTTCTAATTGTCTTAAAGCTGATCATGCATAGCCTGAAAATGGCTCTGTGGTGGAATTTAACACCGGCGCCTTTCTGTCGTGTGGCAAATTGAGAGCAGAGCAAAACGACAGGGATCGATCTTTGTATTATTATTTATTGCGCTTGGTGTCCTAATTCATTTATTTTTTTTTTCCGAGAGAGTGTAGGTGAAGTCATGTTGCAGGCAGCGCCAGGAGTCACGATTCGCTCGTGTTTCCGTCAGCATTGCTGCTGCCGCCTTTGTATTCCTGTACGTGTGGGTGGGGGGGAGCAAGGAAACAGAGCTTCTCTGAGCAGAGGCACAATAACACACAAAAGCATATTTACAATTATCACATATATTTCTTTCCGTTGCAGATTTCACATGAGGTAAAGCAAAGAATTCTCACTCCAGATTTCCTGGCTACACAAAAAAAAAAAAAAAAAAAAAAAAAAAATTGTCAGTGATCTGAAATATGTTCTTGCATTTAGGGAAAAAAAGAAAAAAAAACTGGAAAATTTAATTTGTTTAATGCAATTTGAAGTTAAAGGCCAGCTTTTAATTTCTTTTTTCTTTTAAATCTAAACATGTTTGTTTCTTTGGTTATCTGTCCTCTCTGTTCACTTTTTTGCTGCTCCTATGTACAGTATATATACAAGATACCGTCCATCCATCACCATCATCAACCGCTTAATCCTGTTCAGGGTTGCGGTGGTTCAGAACCTGTCCCAAAATCATTGGGTGCAAGGCTACCAAACTAAACCCTGGATGATATGTCAGTCTTTCATAGTACACTATAAACATATATATGTATGTATATATACATATATACATACATATATGTATATATATATAGCAAAAATCATCTCCTAAAATATATATGTATAAAAATCCAAATAAATATACCCATAAAGTCATGCTATGATATATACATATACATTATACAATGATTTATGCTATATATACATATATATGTGAATTTTTATTTATAGCTTCTAAGATTTATGTTTCTGTTGATCATTTAGAACAAAAGTTATGTGTTAGGTTTTGAAAATAAATAGCTTTCTTAAAGCATTTGACAAAAGCAAAACAAAAAAATACAATGCAAATCAAATAACCAATTTGTATCTTACAAGGGTTTACCTTAGCTATCAAAACCAGGCAAAAAGCAACGTCTGACTTTTTTGGATCATCATCATCATCCACATTTGAACTGTATGGATTCACAGGCCCACAGCACAAATCCAGTACAGCTGATTTGTTGTTTTTACAGATGGGATTTATCTTTAGAAATTCAGCAAAAACCCACCAGACGCTTGGTAAGGTGGTGAATTAATGGCAACAGGACGTAGCATTTACGGCGTTTGGTTCCTGATGTGGCCCAACTGCAGACAGCTACAGAGCAGTTGTTTGGATTTGTGAAGAGTGCCCTGTGAGCAGGCTGGCACTGGCGTTGTTTCAGCCTTGGGATTCAAAAAGCCCGGGATGGAGGAAAGAAACAGAGTCCTCCAAAGATACAAGAGCAAGAAGGAGAGAAAGTGCAAACTAACAAAACAGACAGAATAACAAAAGACATGAGAGGAGATAATAACAGTGGCCATTAGCTTCAGTTGCCAGTTTGCCACTTAACACTTTTATCCGAAGCAGTTTGCACTACAAATCGGCCCGCTTGTAAGGTTTGATATTTTACTGCTGCAGTTCAGATGAAGTACCTCGGGGAAACACAAGGATACTACAGCTATTAGGAACTTTCATGATAAAAACTTCTCTCTTTACCCACAAAGCTACATTCTGCCCACGATGTTCTCCTCACTTGAATGGACAGAACAAGGGTCAGCCCATCTGAGCTCCATGATGCAAAGCTAATCTCCGTCAGATGTGGCACGGTGAGTTTTCCATCACTGATGCTCACACCTCCGGCATCATTTGGTAAGACTTACATCGTATTTTTCAGTCCGCCTTCTCTCGCATGTCAAAACTGGACCACCAACTCCTCCGTGGGAACACATTACGTCGCATCGTGCTGAGTCACAGTATAAAACAAAAGTCCAGACGAAAATCGGCTTTTTCCTGTAAGTGAGCTGTCTTGCAAACACACTGCAGAACTGAGGAAACACAGTCGAGGGGCCATTTTTGGACGTGTAGCCGTGCGTGTTTGCAGGGGGCAGGCTTTTCCCATTAACGCCGTGCATCGGCGTAGTGACGGAACAGCAGGAGAGGCGTGAGGCACCGGTGAGAGGAAATCTTCTAATGGGATTGGAAGCAGGCCTAACGCACGGGGCTCGGGTGGACATGATGGTTTAATCAGCTCCTGTGTCCCGCGCAGCGATGCCGGTGTGTGCCAAGCAACAGCATGGACAGGCAGACGCTCCCAGTCAGGGGAGGAAAAGGGACAGCTGCTCTGTGCAGGCATCCCGGCCAGCTTCTAAACACTCCCTCGCAGAGGAGGCCCGTCTGCCGGCTGGCCTGTTTCTCAGTGCCTCCTCCCATTGGCTGCTCACCATTCGAGGCTCTCTGCTACAGGACAGTGGAGCTTAGTGAGAGACACGCTGAAGGATTTAGTGGAGCGGCAATGGCACAGCCAGAAAATTTAAGAAGAACAGTGTTTTTATGAGAAAACCGTGTTATGCACCGCTAGCATGTTATGCAGTCTTAAGAATGCGAGATAAAGTCATTCTGTATGCATTACACAGAGTCCCTTCTTTTATGCTAAAACCCTGTACTTCAGATCCTGTTGCATCATTCTACAGCAAGAAAAAGCATGTAAACAATTAACACGCTGCAAAATATTTTAAGTGTTTCAGCATTCAGGACTTGACCAATGTGCCCCAACTGTGGCAGCGTTAAAGTGTGTGGACTCTCCTTCTCACCTTATACTTCAAACCCCACCAGAGGCGTAGATGATACAGGTAAAGGAAGGAAAAAGGTTCTTCTGGCAGTGTCTTCTTTGTCAGTTGATGGGTCCAGCAGAAGTCTTGGTGCTGCAGGCCTGCCAGTCATTGCTTCTGTGCTCTGGGATGGTATCAAAGCTGTTGTGGGAAAATATGGAAAGCATGACAAAAGAGCAGAAGGACACTAAAAACTGGTTTTGGGGAGATATCAGTGAGACAAGGGGATGGACCCTTTAAATGTGTCAGAGGAGGTAAAAACAGGCACTGGCTCCATTGACACGGACCATTCAAAACAAAGACCTCCAGAACAAGAGGATGACAAAATAAAACAAATATAAAAGGGTTAAAATCATACAACTGGAATTAAGCTTCAAAGTGGAGTTTGTAAAAATAAAATTTTGGAAGACAGTCCAAACCCCTAGCAATGTCCAGCTATCAATCACGCAAATAAACCACTAACTTTTGTCCTCACCGTGCCATTTCTGCAAACCCACTGCCACGGCAGACTCTATGCCCATATGGGAAGTACACCAAACATCCCCCAAACTGCATGACCACTGCAACACTTCTAATTTCTGATTTTTTTCCCTGCTGGCAAATTACCGGCTTGCTGTGGCCAGTGAAAACCTTCTGTCATTAATGCAGCAATTCTTCTTGCATCTCTGAAATAGACTCGGACATGCATGGATGGTGCTACATTTTGTAAGCGGAATAATGAAATATACCAAGGAACCACGGGAAATGGATGGCAAAGTAATTATTTAGTTTAAGTGCAAATGCAGAGCTTTCGTTTGTATTTTGTTCTGTCGTTTTTTTACTAATATAGACAATACGTTTGGTGGATGCAGCCCCCGTCTCTGCTTTTCCTATTCATCACAGGGTGGTACTGTCATCTCCTTTTTGAAAGTAAAATGCACATTTAAAGATCCATTTTCTTCACAACAGCAGTTCTCTAAAACTATCCATAAATGCGCAATATTTGCTAGTAATGAGGTGTATTGATCGACGCATTCCTTTTCCTCACTTTTCTGGAATGGTTCGTGTGACACGAATGCAATTTTTGTGTTGAGTTCATGATGAAACAGTAAAACATCTAGACAAACATGGGAGATGGAAGTATTGTCTGCTTCTAGCAACCACCTGCTTGGGTGATGTTTGTGCCATGTTGACAGCTGTGGAGCGGACTTGTTTGAGCATGTGGAGACAGGAGAACCTTTCTGTGTCACACAGAGGCTTCCACAGACCATCACAGCACTGCCCCAAGCACTGAAATGCCCCTAAAATACTTTTTTATTCTTTATATCAGATCTCTGCTTACCCTCTAAATCCAGATCTTTTCCAAACCACCTTCCCAGTGTCTCTGGGTGGATGCTCTCTTCAGCCAAAATGGAAACCACTCTAGAATACTGATGACAAAGGTATTGACTTCTGAATATAGATGAAGGCCCTGTTAACCAGGTCCGGTACATCTATTGGGACAAAGAGAAAAGAAGAGGAAGAGAAAAGAAGGGCAGTGCATAGTAAGCGCTGGTGCAGCTCTGAGCCATTGCTGATGAATGGCTCATTACAGACTTCACAGCTGCTCCCCCCACCTCACCTCTACCTGCTGGACTCCTTCGCCAAACCTCTGCTATTGATCTCTTGGCATTCTTAGGCTCTTCATACGTTTTAAGACTATTATGTGTTGTCACCATAACTCCCCAAAGGCAAGGAATAAAATTGCCAGTATAGAAAAAGGTGGGAAATATAGCAGTAAACAGTGAAGACAATGGGACAAATTACATACTGAGTTAGAGGCTACTCAGGTAGAAACATCTCCTGCATTAACTCTAAGTCTACAGCTTTATATTCTTTCTTTCAGTAGGTGGCATAGCAGCTTAGATACTCATCTGGACCAGAATCAAACAAGGACCCCTCTGTTATACCCTTGAAGAGTTACACATATATAACTTCTACAAAATATTTCAGAGTGTCGCCAGCTGTGAGGCAGAGGTGGTCACAGAAGGTTTTTCAAAAATAAAGAGGCTTTTACTAACAACACAAAAACTAAATAAAGCAGCATTCATTTGATCGTTCATCCATCCATCCATCCATCCACCCATCCATCCATAAACCTAAACACTTCAAAAGAAACCTACAAGGACTTGTTCTGCTCCCTCCTTTTGTTCCCCAAAGTTTTTCTAGCCTCGTAGAGGAGCTGCATAAATTTCCACAGCGATAAACTTTCAGTTGTCTGCAGCTGGTTGCCATTAAAGACCACACTATCACTTGACAGCATTTGAAATATTAAAAAGTAAGATGTATCTCTCAATAAGGATTCCAGGTGAAGAAATAGATATTCCTGATAATGTGTCAGAGCTACCTGAAGTCTCTGCCAAAAGGGCTTGATGTCTTATTATTTCCTTGAAGATGATCTTACTTTTAGAAAGAGATTTTAAGTTTATAGAGCAAAAATTACAGTAAGGTAGTTAAGCTCTATCTCAGCTTCTATTTGGCTCTCAAGGTTAGATCATAAAAAGAAAACAAGTAGCGTAGGAATGCTGGCCAGAAGTCACAATGACCTACTGCATAATTCTTTCTATATTTCAATTTCAACAGTAAATTAATTAAAATAATCTGGCAGAGGTATGTTTCTTAAACAGCTCAGTATAAAATACAATGAAAATGATGAAAGAATATTCAGCATGTAAAATAAGGTATATACTAATTTTTGGATTTTTTCCATAACTTCCAGTTTTATTACAAAAAATGCAATACACATGTCACCACAGTCAGGACCTCCTACCAACTTATCCCAGTTTCTGTGAGCATCCTCCTGACCCAGCACAACACACACACACACACACACACACACACAAATGATTCAGTTGTCGGAAAACTTTGAAAATGTTGAAAATGGGAGATACATGTGCAAAATGGGGGAACGAAAGGTCCCAGTAGGAAACACGCTTGCAAGTTGCAAGAGCACACTCCAAGAATGGGGGTCTCGTGCTGTGTGTGGCATACACACTGGAGTTGTGGAACTGAGGGCAGGGGGGCACTACCCAAAAAAACACAGGTATAGATGTGATATGAGCACCAGAGACATGTGAGGAGAATGAGGATTATGGTCATATTAATATCAAAGAAAGGAGATGGGAAATGACAATGATGTTATTTAATCTTCAACACATTCGAAAAGGAAATATTAAAAGCACTTTTATGAAATGCAAAGAGAGCATAGAAGATTGGTTGACTCAGAGTCAATAGGTAGATAGAGGTTTTCTTAAGTTGTGAAATAGTGGTGTGAGTGGGCTGGACTGTTAAGATACCCGGATTATAGATGCTGATTCTGTGAACTCTATTTCAGTCTTAATGCTGTGCAAGGAAAAGTGTTGAAGTAATGAAATGTTTGCTATTGTTTGGCAGCATGTCCCTCTAACTGGAGATAAGAGACTCACAAGCTCATCAATGTTTTACTCCCTTCAGAGAAGCCAAGACCAAAAGGGATGGAGGGAGACGTTCTTCTGTTTGCGCTTCTCAAGTCAGCAAACTCATTAGAAGTCATCTGATGTTCTCTGAATATGGAATGAAGCCCCCAGAAAGCAGAAGGAAAATGGCCAGTAGTCCAGTTGGCCCAGGCCAACAGTCAGGTTTATTGTAGCCAGAGGACACAGCTGGAGGAAAGAGTGTTTGAGCTGCAACTGAGAATGAAACAACACGGCAGGCAGCACCTTGGCATCTTGCTGGTTACTACTGTTAGCCCTGCACTTTGCTCACATCTCTTTGTGTGGAATTTTGTTTACAAATATTTCCTCTTATTGCTTTTTTTCTGGCTCTTGTGGCTGTTCCAGAGCTTAATCTGCCTTATCCTGATCGCACACACAGACAGGTGACTGACACCTGCCGGACGTTTCATGTGACACAAAGATACCGGCGAGATCGTAACAGGCCAGAAATGACGGTTTCCTGGTGACTTAGATGTGAAATATCAAATATGGTTAAAATATTAGGCCTAATAACACACAACAAAAGAAAATGCGCCCCTTAAAACATAAAGCTAAAACACTGTAATTCGTTATACTATATACACTGTGTAATTATATAGGTTCTGTTTATATACAGATGGTACTTGATTTATAGTGGGGTTCTGTTCCGATGACCCAGTCATAAGTCAGATTTATTGTAAGTGGAAAATTCCCTTATGTTATGTGAGCCATAATGATATATGAACGGCACACATGACCCTGCAAACAAGAACAAATTTGGTGCTGCTCAGCTACACGGCCAGATGTTATTACAGCAGATGGCCCATTTGTCATCAGACATTGCAACCAAACCTCAAAAGTTGAAAACAGTATAAAATAATATCATGTAAAAAAGGTTAATGGGACAGTTCTTGTAATTTGCATATGTCATAACTTGAGAACAGTCTTTACACTGACTCGAGAAAAGGCCAATTATTATTTGACTAATTGATGTCAGTGGAATATATTCCTACAGCCTCTGTGTTGTTTTATGGGGCGAGCATGGAAGTTTTTTGTATATTTATGTCAACTGAGATTTTCTTTCTTTTGAATAAGGTGCTCAGGCCCACACAGATCTGGTGCTGTGCAGATTCATAAATACTGATCCAAGGTTTATCTGGCCAAAGGTGTGCTGGGATTCAGGTAGGGCCAGGACTCAACTTGGCACTTTTGTTTTTCCTGTGCAGCTCTCCTCTTTTGAGACACCCTGCCGGACGATAATTAATGCCCTCAGCGCTCTCGTCTTCAAGGACATCCAGGCTGTTGTCTGAAAAGTAATCAATATTTTACCCTCCCATTATCATTTAATGTATAAGAGTCATACTCTAAATGCACGGACCCTTGCAGGCCTTGACAAACGCTGTACAAGTCCAGCCGCAGACCTTGTCTGCCCTTGAAGTCTCTGTACAGCTTCCATTGCTTTGCTGGTATTGTTATATGAAAACATAGGTAAATGATGGCACACAGGGTGGCACAGCAGGTTTTGCCCTGGGCTCCTTGCCTGGTGTGGGGCTTGAGTTCAGCTCAGGGTGTGTGGAGGTTCCGTGTTCTCCCCGTGTTTGCATCCCCCCTCCACACGCGTGGAGGATGGCAACACAAACCACGGCCGTTCCTCACTCCCTCAGAAACTACACTGGTGGTCAGGTTCAACTTGTGGCACTTCCACACACACAGATTAAAGCACGCCATATGGACTTCGGGAAATCACCGCAACCTATTTTGGCAGAGTACTGCATCCCTTTTGTATTGTTTTTATAAGTATATAAATTGTGTGTGTGTGTGTGTGTGTGTGTGTGTGTGTGTGTCTATATATATATATATATATATATATAGACACACATAAAGTCCATGCAAAAAACTAAACACTAAACACATTCCAGATTTTATGCATTGTCGAGAGTTGCCAGAGTGCATAAGTTTCAGCAGCTGCTGAACCTGATAAACAGCAGGCATTTACTTTAGAAAAAGATTAAAAAGGATTGATTCAGACTCACTTTCTGGAAGAACTGTTCAGTCAAGCAGTCATGCTCATCATCCCTGAATCCGAGTCCAGCATCTTTTCAAAATCTAGATAACATTGCAGAAGCGAAATCTACCCGTCCTTCCTTCCAACCATACATTGCGAGAGTCAGTCGTGACTCCCAGCGGGCAAGAAAAGAGCTGAAGGGAAATACTCACGTTGCAATTAGAAACCAGTGAGACGCAATCTTGCCAATAAATCAGCGAAAGAAAAGCATCCAGACAATGAGTCTCCAACAAAAGCAAACCAAGATTCCATTAAGATAGCTAAACCCCCTTTGTTGTTTTTGAATATTGTTTAAGAATCAAATGAAATTAAATGACTTTCTTTGTATAATGAAAAAAATGCCCAGAACTAAAATAAAAGTGTATAAAGCAAGTAACAACATCCTATTGAAACACTTTTTACTTGCTTAGCAAGTCAGTCCAAGCAGAAATAGTGTGTCGAATCTCCCAATGAGCCTTGTGGGTTTACAACTCGAGGCCATTATTGAAGCCATTAACTTTCATAACCGTCCATAGCTCAATTCCCCGCTATTTGTGTAGCTCCACCCATATTTGAGAGACGGGCTTCTCACATTTGCCTGTTTCATGGCCAGGTTGATTGAGGAAATGTCTCCAACATAAAGAGGTGGAATGTTGTATGAGCAGATGAGCTGGGGAGCAGCTGCTGAGGAATTTGGAAGACTCAAACTCAGTGTGATGTAACAGTCTGCAGTATGAACTACATCATGGCGTCAGCACATTTGCAGCAGATTACAGAGATGCTCGTGAGTGGTCATCGCCTCACAACTGGAGGTGATGTGACCCGTGCAGAGGATAGAAAAAGAAGAGTGGAAAGAGGTGGCATAGAAAGGTTCTGGAAAAGGCACAATGGGGGTGGAGAGTGAGTTTTGAACTTGGCTTTGGTGGACTGACCTTGGCAGAGGGCAGTGGAACCGCTGGTGAATGCAATCACCTCAGCCATGTCTTTTGAAGTTCAAGATATACATCTGGAAGGATTCTGATGAGGGTTAAAGAAAAACTTCAAAGTGCAGTGCCTTTCAGACTGGGCTACCATGGGAGCACTCATCTTCAACCTGGGGCCAAACACAGTGAGGAGGTAGACAGAGGAATCCAAAGTCGAACGTGGGTTTGAGGCAAGCCAAGAGGAGGAATGCCCAGGTGTCTCCTCTGTGAAAGGCTCTGTGGTGCTGACATGAATGGGAAGATGTGCTTGTAGGAAGGGGTCTACTGAGAGGATGATTTCTGTAGGCAAATGAGATCACTTCCCAGCTCACAGAGATGCAATGCAGCTGCAGTTGCACAGAACAACTGACTGTCCAAAAACTCATGCTCAGGACGTTGTAGTACTGATGTCCAGCTCAGGGATGCCTTTCTGTCCCTCAGTCCACAGAGACTCTTACTCTTGTCCCCTAAGGCACACTTACCCAATCGCTCTCTTCAAAGGAAGCCACCTACTGTTACAATGAGGGCAGTTCCTTTCTGTGGAGACCAGCCGCAACAAATTTATTCAAAAAGCCTGGCGTTTGAGTGAAACTTTCTACTTGGTGTCATTCCCATAATCTTTATACTATCCTGTGATCTGAAAAAAAGCAGATGAAAGGCTGGTCTTTACAGCGAGACTTAAATGATTAAAGGTGATCGCAGCAACGTCCGAGCTGTTCAAACATGGGGGCTGAAGTTGCCATCTCATCCGGCCCTCAGTTCTTAAAAGAATGAAAGGAAAATACAGAGCTGCATTAACCTCTCCATTTTAATTGTATTTATATTTTACTAATTAAATATAACTGATTATATTTTACTTGTATATATTTTTACTCAAATATTCAGGCGGTAATTAAGCACATCGGTTTCGTTGTTATTTTGTCAGGACTAGTATTGGGTCTCGAAACAGTGGCTGGTTGTTATGGAACTAACAGGGTAGCTTTCTGTGAGTCCGTGCAGCAGCAGCATCACCACCACCATCAGCATCACCGTCATCATCATCAGCATCAGCATCAGCAGCAGCAGGGATTTCCTCTGCTGCCCCACCGCTCATCCAGCAAGTTACTTCAGAGGAATGTATATGTGATGGGTGAATGTTATTGCAGTACAGAGAAGGAGACGGACGGCGCCCACGACGCTCCTTAATGGAACCGGGAGGATGTGGCTTTTTAATCGTGCTCAGGATGAATGCCGCAGTTTCAGGGTCTTGCTGTTGTCTGCTCCATTTGTCATCGTGAATGTACCTAAAATGGAAGGCCAGCTGGGTATGATTTAACATTCACTGACTAACCCTCTCAGTGGAGCCCAGGAACTGTACAGTATCATGCTGGGGAGGAGACGCTTACATAACATACATGAGTAGCTGCCAAAACTGCCCAACAAGAAGTAAGAGGTGGGGCTTGGGGCTTAACTGACTATCGCTTTTGCTGTCTTCACTCTTTGCCTCCTATTATGGTGGTCCCCCTCTTCCGCCCTCCCCCTCTGTCTTTCATTATCAATAATTAATCCACCCCAGGCTTCACAACCACGATGCTCTCTGGAGGCAGATCAAAGAGGGCTACCTTGAGATAAAAATCAGGACTAATTTGAAGATCCGTAATCCATCCACTTTTTTATTTTGCATTCGTTTTAAACATCCCGGTAAAGATTTCATAATTGATAAGGCCGGAATAAATATGTATCAAATGAACCCGGCAATGTTTTTATTGCCGTCTCCCCGAATAACTTGGATTGTTATTTTTTAATGAACAGTTTTATGAGGAGATTTTTTTTTTTTGTGAAGTGCATTTAAACAGTGACATAAATTTCCTTCTCATGTGTACCTTGAAAACCACGTCAAGGTGATCACATCAAAGGAGCTTTGATGCTCCTCATTAGCATGCCCCATGGAGACATTTTGTTTTTGTGTCATTATTGGCTGATGTTTAGGGGGCTGAGATATCTATACATTTTCCGCTTTTCTTGAGGACCACGTACAGTCCGCCTCATAGCCAAAGGAGACCCCTACATGCCCCGAAACTGTCCTTTCCAAGAAAAGGTGGTGCACTTTGTGTAGAGCTGACCAAATGCTTGCTCACCTGTGGTGCCACCCTGAAGGTCTTTCGTGAAGATGCTGAGTGTCCCTGTTGTATCTGTTATATGCTGTTATTTAACTTTCTTACCGTGCTTCCTCTTTCCACGCCCTGGGCCCTCCTGGTCTTGGGATAGGGTCCTTCTCTCCACGGGATGACACGATGCTGTGATGCAATGAAGTAATGCAGCTTTAGATCTCAGGTTGCCACGCCAACCAGTGAAATAACCCTTTCAACACTTTTGCTCCACAGTGTTTTGTCGTTTTGATTTAACTCTATTGTGTATATTTATATCTTGTCCAGTAATGATCTCAGCTCAGGCCTGGAAACCACATGAATGAGCTTGATGGTTGCCTTTGATGATCTGCATTACCACAAGCTATAATTCTGATGTGCAGAATTGCTGATAAGTAAGTTGAGTTGTTACTTGTACAATCCCTTTCAGATGTTTCTAACTATCCTTTGTCTCTTTCCTTCTACCCCTTTTTTATCCTCCCCCCATTTCCCACTGTACTCCCCCTGGCTGCCCCTGTCTGTTCGCTTCTGCTCCTGCTCCTCTTGGCAGCCGTGTGCCTTGTCCTGGGCTGCATGATCTTCCCAAATGGCTGGGATGCGGAGGTGGTGCTGGACATGTGTGGGGAGGAGACAGGAAAGTACACCCTGGGCAACTGCTCCGTGCGCTGGGCCTATATCCTGGCCATCATCGGCATCCTGGATGCCCTCATCCTCTCTTTCTTAGCCTTCGTACTCGGAAACCGGCAGAACGACTTCCTGCAGGATGAAATCAAGGCCGACAACAAAGGTACAAGACAGTATAACTGCTGCGCACTTTTCTTTGTAACACTCTCTGTATCTAAAATGGCATCTCGCTTTGTTTCGATCCTCATATTTAGGCGACTGGTACCCCACTGCTTTGTCGGGATGATGTAACGTGTGGCTGGAGGACTGAGGCTGACCCTTTGATAAATGCTTTAACACATTTTTCTACAAATATTTTCCATATCAAATTCACCTTCCTCCCGTATTACTTCATCACCCGTCCACTGAATTGCTATTATTGGTGCAGGGTTGCGAATAGCCAGACAGCACAGAAAGCTTCACACAAAACTTTTTTGCCTCAAACAAATTGGTGTCTTTATTCAAAATTCTTCAGCCAATGTCTGAAATGCATGAGCAGGGAGAGAAGCGTGAGGGTCTATGTGTTCGGCAGCAAAAGGAGGAAAAACATAGTTCCTTCATACCCGCCTGACTCTATTGGGGAAGTTTCCATGGTTACATTTTAGATTCTAGAAGGATAAGGTGGCTGCTGCTCTCTATCCTTTGCCACTACGCAGCTGTGCTGCCACCATCCTCATACAATCTCTTTTTTTGGGTGGGGTCTTCATTTTTTTTCATCTTGTTTCTGTGGGGGAGGTACAAGGTGGAGAATTTGGATGTAACAGTCCAAGTTGTTTTCCAAGCCCCCTCTTCTTCATACATTTTTCTCCTAATCCATTCTGCTGCATTTTCACATTGACTGTTTACATTTCAAATCCTTATTGAATTACTCCCTTTTCAAACAGTACAGTCAGGTCTGTCGAAGGTTTTACACAAGTTTGTCTGAGCACTTTTCTATCTCTCTGCCCGTCTTCCACAGAGTGGTAAATTGCAGGTATCTGAGATACTGTAATAATGACATGCAAACGGACTAATTTCGATACCGTTTATATCATTGTATACTTTATATTTATTCTACTTCAGATCTCTATGTGTTCAATGAAATATCTGCAAAGTTTTCCTCAGACTGAGAGTCAAGATATACCAGCCAAAAACATATTTAGTTATTGTTAAAACGTACTAATATAATTTATCCAATAAGTTGACTTTGATCTAATGCGATGGACTGGCACCTCATCTAGGGTACTTTCTCAGCCTCAAACCCACTGACTCTGGAATAAACTCTGCACCACTGTGATCCTGACTGGGATTAAGTGGCTAACAACAATGGATGAATGGATGGAAAAAGAATATTGTTCATGAAAAATATTCGGTCTTCCACAAAAAGTTTGCCATACTAGGAATAGAGTAAAAGTTTGGTGACTAAAACAGGTAAGTTATTTTTAAAAAGACATAGATGTCAAGAATTGTTGACGTTGGGCATAAGAAATGACATCAAAATGTGCTTTTTTGTCGCTCTGCTGATTTCCTGCTGTGTTGTACTAATATGGTGAGGCATCCTGCATTCCTGCTCTGTATAAGTCTCACTTCCAACAAACAGAAAGACCTTCGTAGTGCAGCTCTATCTTCATCCCTGATCTACTCATTGTATCGGCGACACCTTTTGTTTGCCGCAGAGCTAATTGAGCAACAGTAAGCATCTCTCGTATGTTCTTGGAGGGATTTTTTTTTTGTATCATGATCACAACCTTTGCCAGCAATGGATGGAAACAAAGCAAACATGAACAACCCTTTGCTTCTATCCTGTTTTTGCAGACTTTGCCGTGTCCAGGGTAAGTTCGTCTACATGGTGCCCTGTGCTCTGTGGTTTGTGGTTGTTTTTACGAGAAGTGTTGTGGCAGCTTCCTGACAATGCACAGCCTCTGTTGTCCAGCTGGATCAGCGTGTGGATTCCTCTTCCGTTTGCGTGTTTGCCCAGTGCTTGCTATCTATATGGTGACCTACTTACCATCCTTTGCTCCATTTGTTGGCTGCTTATGATGATTTTTAGCACCTGCTTTGCTTGGGAGAGAAAAGAGAGTACTATAAAGCATGAGGTGGTAGTATATGGCACTAAAGGTCCTTGAGGCAGAGCAGCTTCTCATGGGACTGTGCCAAACTGTGTGTAGAATGCAAACGACAAGAGGAGGAAGAAGGTCCGTGGTGACACTTTTCACTGCTTACAGGACTGACTGTCATCATTTAAAAAGAGATCTAGTGCCAGAGTCATCTGCTACTTATGCTCGAGGCTTCTTTAGTTGAAATCTTATGCTGAGTTGCCAGTTTGTTAGGTACACACCAAACCTCCACAAAAATTGCACATTCCAACAAATTACATGTCACGTAACTGTGATGTGTGGCGTAAACCAGGCAGCCCAGCATTTCTAGCATCAGTTAGTGTTCAGCCAACCTTTGGAATGGGCAAAATGAGTCACCTTGATGACTGAACGTGGCATAATAGTTGACGCTAGGCATGTTGGTTCTAGCTTCTCCCAAACAGCTCTCATCCTGGGTTTTTTATGCCTAACCGTTTCAAGAGTTTGCCGACAATGGTAAAAAAAGCAAAAATGACCACTGATCGGCGTTCTTGTGGAAAAGAAACGGCTTGTGGCTCAAAGGAGTAAAAGGAGAATGGTGAAAACCATCCAAACAAACAGTCGGGCTACAACTAGGAAAATCACATTCAAACTCAGCATTGGGGTGTAGAATGTTTTCTCAGAACGCACTGCATATAGGACTTTGTTTTAAATGGGCTACAACAGCTGAATACCATGAGTGGGTCTCCAGTGGTCACAGGAGCATCAGAATGAGACTATGGAGGAGTGGAAACAAGTTGCCTGGTCAGATGAATCCAGGTTCCTATTGCATCATGCTGATGTAATGATCTGAATTTGATGCCAGCAACATGAGTCCACAGAGCCACCCTTATGTCAACAGTACAGGCCGGTGGTGGCAGTGTGATGGAGAAGAGAATGTTTTTCTGGCCCATTAAGACCCTTGATACTCATTGAAGAACATCTATATGACACCTTATACCTGATCGTCATTGCTGATCACTTTTACCACATATGGATGGACCATCCCACCACAATAATGCTGTAACAAAACAAGTATCATCACCTAATAGTTCCAGGGCCATGACAGATAGTTTTCATCGGTTCAGTGTCCAGCACAGTCCCCAGATCTCAACCCTGGCAAGCATCTTCAGGGAAAGGTGGAAAAGGCTGTTTGCGGTCCAGTTTGCAGGCATTTCTACACGGTACAGCATTCCTTCACAAGGCATTCCTTCCAGCATGTTGCAGAATCCGTGCCCGGAAGAAGTCGTGCTGTTCTGGAGGCCAAAGGAGGCTCAACACACTACTAAACAGGTGTACCTAATAAACTGGCAACTCAGTGTATGCTGCAGCACAAACACCTTTTAATGTGCACAAACTACAGGAATAATGTGCAATGGTAGAAATCAAAAGCAACAATCAGTCTGTATTATAGATATTATTGTGAACCACAGCTTGATTTTTTAAGACATTTTTTAATTAATAGTAATTCAGTTTCACACAAAGTTTCACTGAAAGTATTTTCTTGAAACAGGAAGGATCTCAACAGATGCAGACAGGGAAAGATAAATTTGTTAACCCTGGAAAGGAAGGTATATAGAAGGTGTGTAGAGGGTAGACAGTGAAGCAGCACAGTGACTAAGGAGTGAAACCTTGGCCAGTTTTCCAAACCACTATCTCGGCAGAGAAAAGGAGAAAGGATAACTGGGATAAAGCGATATTCTCCTTTCGTGTGTTCTCAGCAGTTAGGATGGATGGAGCTGATTTGCATGCTCTCCCAGCATGCCTTTGGGTCCTCTTGATTTGTATGTACCCCGTTGTAACTGTTTTCCCCAATGTGTTAAAGCCAACTATTCTGTTGTTGTTGCTCTTCTGTGCCTGATATCAACTCCTTAAAACATGAAGGCATGAACATGGAAATCAGAGATGCCGAGTAAAATAAAGCTTTAGAAAATGGAACATAAACTCTACTGCTTTCAGCGTTAAAATGGATTTGGGCCCTTAGCCTCTCGTAGGAGGCTGTGACCTTAAGGAAACATGAAGAAAACACTCAGAAGCTTCGCTGTTGCACAGGTGAAATGTAGAGTGACGAGGTTTAGAACTTTCTTATAATGTACACGGTCAGAAGGCTGAAAAGCTGACCCCATTTGACTGAAGCCATACTGAACGAGACTGAAGTTGAAAAAAATCAAACCTCAGAACATCTGTTGGAATTAACAGTCCAGCGTCTTCGAAATATATTTATCGTGTGTTATCAGGTGATTTTGTTTAGTCTGTTTCTAAACTGTTCCACGGTGAAACAAGCTACACGCTCTATTAAAATGCCTAAAGGCAGAGAGAACTAGCTAGAATGACCTTTGGAGGTCATTTTTGTCTTTTCCCTCACATGAATTCCATTGAGGAATTTACATTATGTGCAAGCAGTCAGTTTGGTGGTTTAATGCTGTTCTTACCCACCATCCATGAGCAACAGATACGAGGGGCATTTAGTCTGATAGATGGCAAGAAGCTCAGAGTCCCGCAGTTCCCCACCACCTATGGCTTAATGGGGGGTATCAGGGCTTCTGCTGACCAGGAAAGTCCAGCTGATACAATAGAAACACAAAACAGACCACAGACCTCCATAAAACACTCTGCCCCTGCGGAGCAAAGTTCTCTGAGAGGGATTCCTGTGTTTACTTTTACTTAACACTACATGACTCCTGCTGCAAGGTGAAAGGTTGCTTCTGCTGGGTGCCATCAGCTTCTCAGCTTTCCTTTCAACAGTCTGTTAGATCCTGCATTGCAACCAAGTCTTCTGCTCAACTGGCACCTTCAGGCTAAACCAGGGCTCCACATCTCGCGAAACAGAGGCAGGAAGAACTATGTTATGCATTGAACAGATGGGTCTTAATTCGACGGCCTAACAGTCCACAGATATATAGTTTTTGTTCACTATTAGTCTTATAAAATCATAGGTATTAGAAATTAGAAATCATGTTGTAGTTGCTTCTTTGCGCATAAAATTGGTGGACGTTACAAATGTAGTTTTTCAGCGGTGGAAAAGAGGGCCGATTTAGCAAAAGGTGTCGCTTCCTGAAAGGGAAGGGATTGTATGTCGAAAACGTGGCCTTGTCACTATACTTGAAGGCTAAAAGTTTACAGAACACATTTTGTAAGTGTTGTATGTTGCATAAATGGATTGAGAATTATTGCGTTTCCTTGGCGACAGCGACAACAGACTATTCCTTCGGCAACGGCAAAAATCAAACACATTACGCAGTGAATCTGAATTTTGCTCTCCCGAGTTCAAATTGTTGGATTTCTTTTTCGCCAAATTTGATCCTCCTCTTTCTTTTCTCTTGTCATTTTTAGCCTTATCATTACTCCGTTTTAGCCATTATGCACGTCAATTTCGACATATTTATTTCTCTTTTCCCAGATTGAAATCCGAGACAACAAAGATCCACGGTTTGGAATCCAGCGGTTCCACTGAGCAGATCCCTGTCTGCCACCTCCCCTCTCGCTCCTGTGCTTTTCTCCTCTACCTTCTCACCCTCTTCAGGTCAAACACCCAACCTCAGCCTGCAGACCTGTATACAGCTGTTTGTAATATAACACTGGAATGGAATATGTACAAAAAAAGAAAATATTCTACATAAATACATTATATGAACAAATTTGTACAGATTTAAAAAAAAATACACTGCAGCTTTACAGGAATCAAAAACTCTTGCAAAATAATATAAAACAATACATTTCTATTTATGATAATGAAAGTAATTATACAGTGTACAGCCACAGTATTCTGTTCCGAATCCTTGTTTTATTCTACGTTAAACCCAAACGTTGAAAAAAGAAAGCTGATGAGACGTCTTGCGATCGCGGCGTGAAAACCCACTTGGCGCTTCTGAAACACACAATCGGAACGGAGTTTAAACAGAGCACACGGCAGTTTTCGAGACTGTTTTCAGCGGACCGACTTTAATGTTTTCTATTTGTAAATGCAGTTTGCTCACTAAGGGGAAAAAATGTAAATAACATATCTCTGAGGAAACAGGGTAACTACTGTACTCACGCGCTGGCTTGCCCAGGTACCCCGTCATCTTTCAAGGGGACGCAGCCACATCACTTATGTCGCGCGGCCCCATTTTTCCAGCCCATTGTTGACTCGTCGCGTCTGGTCGGTCAACTCCTGCTTCGAAAACAGAAAAGGAAATAAAAGACAAAATAAGGACTTTAGAAGTCTCAGGGCAGCTGAGTCCTGTGACTTGGGGCTGATCCACACTGTCCTACTGGAGAAGATCTTGCTGATTTGCTTCATTTCAACAGTGGTCTCTTGTTTTATTTCATCTGGTCTTTCAAGTCCTTAACCGGGGGAAATAAGATGGGGAAATCCCGCGTTCTCATGACACCGGCCCTCTTAAGTAATGCTCATTCATTCGGTCCCTGGTGAGGGAAAGCCCTGCATGCTGCATCCTACTCAGGCCGCGAGGAGAAGGGACCCTCTTCCGCGTTCCGAGTTACGAGCAACCGAGTCTGTTTCAGCGCCGGTCCAAACAGGCCGTCTCACACCGTCACACACTGTGCTGTCCGGATCTGTGGTCGCAAGCTGTTTCCATAGCTTTGTAGCCTTGCCAGTGATCGTCCAGAAAACACAGCAGTGCACTGTTTTCTGACAACTCTGTTTCGTGTTTAAGGCAATACATTGATGTCATGACTGAATTCCCTGCTTGGTTGTTTTTTTTCCCGACGAGACAGAACGCCAGTGCGCCACGTTTAGATCCATCTTTGAACCATCCCTTCTTAACCTATTTAGACGAGTGCAAAAAAAAAAAAAAAAATGGAGAAAGCCAGTTAATAAATAAACATGTCTGGTATTTTCAGATACTTTTCTTTAATAAGTTGGTTGCAGTCTTAAAACCTTGTTAGATACTACATTAAATCATAGCACTTTTGCGTCATATAGACATGAATACAAGATATACAGTTAAATTTTTACAGCACGAAACAGTTGATTTTGAGCTGTCATTAGGAAGTGTTTTGTTTACCAGTTTAGGATTTTAGGTAAATGGTTTACTCCACAGAAACCGTTGCAATAGCATCTCAAGGATGACTGATGTAAGTTTGTTAAAGTTACTACTTATGCCTCAACAAAGAGTTTTACTTTAGATTTTGAATTTACTGATCAGAACAATTCCTCAGGAAACTGAAATACATTCAGACCATGGAAAAGATGGCTACATTCAACACATTACGCTGAAACAGGCCTTGCCAAAGATCAGGTCCTTCACAACGAGTGGTACAAACAGTATCTCCTCTCTAACTCCGTCTTATTGCACGCGACTGGCAGGCTGCGTGTGACTGAATCTGGAAGCTGAGGCAGACCTGCAAGGTGGTCTTCCAACCCTCAAGTCCTACACCTCTGAAAAGCCAAAACTTTACCTAGGTTACTAGATTGTGTTTGTCCAAAAAGAAAGACCAGATGTGATTTACAAATTGCTATCTCTATGGAAAAGATGTAAAAAAATGCTTTTTGGCAAAATTTTCCAACATACCTTGGCCAAAAAAGAATCATTTTATATCCTGTAACACATTCGCGGTCTTCTTTGCCAGTTTAAGGTACAAGGGGTTTTCTCTCGTGGTTTCAAATTCAGGTTTAAAAAATAAACAGTCTGCTTTGTATTTAAAATTGTTTTCAATGCAGTAATTGTTTTTCTGCAGTTTCAATGCAGTAGAAATTTAAAAATACTCGGGTTTCGGCTTGTTGGTAAAACTATTTTGGAAGGAAAAAATGTTTTAAAAAATCAGTATTAATTGTAGCTATATTAAGAAAATATAGTAAAGTATATATACTTTACTAGCTATAAGGGTATAGCTATTATCTGTCAAGTAAAATCAGAAACGCGACACGATGTTGTGCACTATTGTGGTCAGTGACATGGGGCTATAATTCCGATGAGGTGTTTTGCTGTTGTGAAGTTCTCTCCTTGAGGGGAGACTACAGGAGCCCTGTTGGTCTCAGGAGTAGTTGGCTGAGTGACTCAGAATCACTTGACAGCCAATCTTAGTCTGTTATTTCACTTCAGTACAGGAATATCATTGCTTTCTCATGTGTCAGGACATTGAAATTGGTATCTTTGTGGGATTTGTAATTAAACCATTGCAAAACTGTCAAATATTTAAACATTCATAGGATTTGGGCAAAAGGTCTGCTGGATCTTGACTAAAAGCTGCCTCTTAAGATGGTAAACTCCTCTATATGGTGCTTATTTTTCACCTCCTGGAAAACACTCGTGTGGAGACTTTGCACACAGACTGGTGCCTGGAGATGCCTTCACTTGGGTTGTAGCAACTTGCAGAAGAAGAGGAGTTGATGGAGGCAGAAGAAAACGGACAAAACGAGACAGAGGGTATAATTCCCGCAGCAAAATTGTGACTTGTGCCACGGATCACGCTGGATGAAAAGCACATTCACATCAGTTGTGATGCCCCACCTTTTGTGTTCCAGTACCAATGCAAGCTTTGTGAATGCAAACCATTTCCTGAACTTATTCGATTCAATAAACTATCTTGGTAAGCTACTGCAACAAAAATCTCCAAAATCTGGCATTATTCTTTTAAACCTGAAGACCCAACCAAACCAGGTTACTGAATGATCTGGTTTTGATTGTGAGAAGAAAAAAAAAAACTATTTCATGCTGTTTACTTGTATTTTCCACGACTATGTTATTGTTTCTATATCAGAAGATCTTGAAAATGAAATGGAAACCAACCTTAAATGAACAAGGTAATGTGACAAGCTAATTGATGATATAACTTTTCCACAAATGATGTTAAACAACGAAAAATGATCAGCGTTATCAAAAACAAACATGCAGAGCGGATATGAAGCCCGTTCACATTTAATAACGTTTTATAAATGTTAAGGGATTGTGAAATTACTTATTCCGACATATCAGATGATTATGGTGAAGCGATTACGGTTTTCTGTTTTGCACCACAAGAGATAGCAAAGAGGTTTTTTTTTTATCGCAAATATGTTCAGGAAGAATTCCTTGAAGGAAACTTCTCATTAGCTTATCTTTCTGATAATTCACATAATACGTGAATTTATTTGCTGTATGTTGTATTGTTTTCCCAAACATGATTTATGTGTCTAGTGATGATTGATGGCTCATGGATAAATAGTCTGTCACATGGATCATTTGTTAATATGATATTTCTGAACAAAGCACAAACACGGAGGCAGATAAAGTCCCTGAGGTGCCGTGCTTAGGAAGTGTGCTGGGAACATTGTCATAGATGGATGAAGTTTTTCTTCAAGGGCATCTTGGATTTTCGATGCAGGTGTGGGAGAACTTGAGGCTCCTTCTGCTCTGCCCATGTATTTACTGGACTACAGCTTTTCAAAGGGCCATGAATTATATCGCTGTCCACACCTTGCTTTGCTGAGAGAGCAGAGGTCATATTCATACGTGAAACATTCTGAAAACACTTGTCTGTTGATTTGAAATTTGTGGGTCTTCCACCACGAACCAAACGAAAGCAATGACACATCGATGGGTAGACCACGTAAGTGTTGACATTTATACAGCTTGTCCATCATCATATAAGTGAACAATTGTTGTATATATGAGGGGAAAGAAGAGGAACATCACAAGGACTTGGCGTTCAAATAAATCCAGCAGAAAAGTTGTATGTTATTGTTTTTGCCAACAAATTACTCACTTTCATTCTCTGATACTGTTGCCAAAATTGATTTCACTTTCCCCCCAATGCACCAAATAAAATGCAAAACTGTGGAACTGTTGTATTTTATTGGTTTTTTTATTGTACTTTAAGTGCTGAGTTCATTTTTTTTCTTTTCTTGACGTTATTATTGAAAGAAATGCTGTGATCATTTTCTGTTACAAAATGGAAAATGTTTATACAAGATTGTCACTGAAAAATGAAATGTGGCCGACAGTGTCACTTACCACATGTACATTGCTGTCATTTTTAATAAGAAATAAATCAAATCAAATAATGAAGGCCTTATTGCAGACTGGCTGGAAGCAACTATGAAGCAACCCAATATGTATTGGAACAGTAAATGCGCAGAAATTCACGGTAACGGTGCTGCTTCTGGATTTAACTTTTGGATGTTTTTGGCATCAGGAAATGGTAAATATTGTCAGTGATTCCATGTCCACGGAGTGTGTGTGTGGCAGATGATCTCCGACCTTCTTTAGCGTGACACACAAGCGAGAATGAACAGTTTTTTTTATTGAGATGTCCTGCTTTTCCCTGAAACACCAGGCACTAAGCTATTAGAAATGAACTTTGAGAAGTGTTTCCTCAAAACACAAGTGAAGTTACACGAAAATAAAATGACCACAACGCATTATCATTTACAGATTGCTGCACGTCTTAGATCTTAGTCAACTATGAGCCAATGTCATAAACACATTGGTTTTTTTCATAAAATAAATCACCGGGAAACGCGAAACCTCGGAAGCATCTCTAGGCGCAGCACGCAAAAGTCTCCACTCCACTGAATTTGTTAACATACGGCTATTTTTAGCCACACGAAAGAATAAAGAGATGGCAAAGGGCCCCCGGCGGAACATAGTGTCATGTGCAATGTTTCCCAGTCAGTGTTGCGAAAACCCTCAGCGTGGTCTGGCTCCCGTTCCACCATCGTGGGGGGGTCTAACGGCTCTATTCTTGGCCCACGTAGAGGCCAAGGAAGAAGAGAAGAGCTCAGCTGGAGTGAGGAACAGAGAACCCCAAAGAGAATTTAGGATTGGGGTTGGAGAAAATGAAATAGCAGCAAATCAGCTTTCCTTGCTCCATCCGACTTATACTGTCAGATATCGTCCACCTCTGGATGAAAAGGAGAAAAGAGTAAATAAGTGAGCAATAGAATGATTTTAAAAAAAGAAACACCGCTGAATTAGTAAACAAGTGAAATTGGGTGAGGCTGGATAACCGAGGCGCGAGAAGTACCGAGAGGTATTTATTATAAAAATGTAACTGTGACCCGAACATGAATTTCTGTGGTAAATACTCAGCTATATTAATGGGTCGTAGTGCCAAACACAGACATCTAATCAAGGGGAACATTGTTTATATGCGATTTTATTAAATTCTCTACTCGTGATCCAATTAAAAAATTTACCCTTAGGAAGAAAGAGCTGAAGTTTTATGTGGTGAAATGTATGTGGTTTTATTTCCCCGAACATGATGGTTCCCTCTAGTAGCCATTCAGCTTCGGCGTAAATGGCACTGACCTGAAACGCTGAGAGATTTAATTGAAGTTTGTATATCGAAGCACTGCTTGCGGTATTTTATAAGCTCCATTGTTCTGCTGGAAATTAGGTGAAAATATGACTTATTCGCACTAGACTGTCCTGCTGACACCTTTGCCAGGTAATAGGGCAGGAACACACATTCTGGACGGCTTCCGATGCTCAAAATACCTGGTTTTGTACATGATGCCGGAAAGTTCCTGTACTGTAAAACACCACGTTTTTCTTTACAGGCCACCTTGCAATAGCTGGATTATTTTACAATTCCACGTATTGGAATCTGTCGGACAGCCAGCGTGGAATCGCGGTTCTTCTGCAGTGGCCTAGTGAGAAGATAGAGACGCAAAGAGAAGGTTGTGCCGTCGAGTCGATGTCCAGGTTATTTTGAGAAGCCCTTTGTTCCATCTTTTAGCCAGATGAATAATCTCTGGTAGAGGGGATTTTGTAGCTGCAGTTACTGTATCAAATGTGCTTGAGGGACTGCAAAATGCCACTGTTGCACCTTCGACTTTGCTTCCACTGAGCCGCAGCCTCACGCCATCAGCATTTCACTCCTTTCTCAACAGTAATTCTAACATGACTTGGAATTCTGTTGGAATTCTTACAGATGGATAATTGGTTCAGTGCAAAAAGGAAATTATGTAGAAGTACAAACTGAAAGTTGTTCCCAAAGAGGAAGAATAGTCACCTGAGACTGACAACTGCCAGAGGTGGTTTTATGTGGACGGACCCACACACTCACTACTGGGTCTTTTAGTGTAGTTTTCCTCTAAGCTGCTGGCAACCATTTCCTCTGATTTTACACTGAAAAGCAGGGATAAAGGTAACAAAAACACAGCCGACTTGCAAAGACACCCTGTAGAAACACAGCTTCCATTTCCCTTCCTAGACCACTTTATTCTGTATGTTTTTATGTGGAAACTTCTCCACGAACGGAAGGGTACGTTGCTTCCACCACAAACTGTCTCGTCTCATTTCTTAATGTGCCACAATTTATTAGAAAATACGTATGCATTGTTTTGCTTCCTTCACACCAAGTGTCCATAATTACAATATGTAAAAAGATTTGATTTCCTTTCCCAAAAACTGCTAAATTGGTTCCAATGGTCTCAGGTCAACCATGTTGGACAAAACAGAATCATGCTGCAGATTTAGTGTATTTTTGTACAGTATATAACATTTCATACAAAGCACACAAGGTCATTACATAACATTTGCTTCTTTATTAAGGTGCTGGTATTTTGGGTCACAAGTATTCTTCCGCCATGTCTTCCACCATGAGAAACATTCATGTAACAAGTGAGTACCTTTCCGTCTGCTGCAGGGGGCAGAGGAGAGGTCGTGCCAGTTGACTGTCTTGCAGTCCAGCTCCCAGCCTTCAGCACCCCCCAGGGTTGCCCCAAGGGTGACCAACGGTTCCTCCCCGCTGGAGTCGGGCTAAAGAAGAGTCCCTCTTTCTGAGGCAAGTCAGTGGTCCGTCAGAGTCCGCAAATGGTGGACAGTCTCAGCATTCGATAACATTGTCATTGTCAGATTGGATTTACATTGGTTTTGTCCCCTAAACAAAAATGGTCATGGCACATGACTTGATGACCTCACTGTGTTTAACTGGCAAGAAACCTAACAAAAAACCAAAAAAAAAAAATAATAAAAAAAAAAAAATACAGCATTTTTTGTGGAAACTGAAAACTCCTGAAGCAGCACTTGCATAAAAAGTGAGGAGAACACAGCAGCTTTCCCATCCACACACCTGCCCGACAGCAGGCAGAACATGGGGGTTGGTCCAAGGGGTAGAAAACAATCTCAGCAATTCCTAAAATTCCTCTAAATCCTGACGGACTCAGCGGAGAACCAACTAAAGGAACAAAAGCTAAATCTTTTCCCATTTCCGTGTCCTGTTCTCCCTGCATTCCTGCACACAGAAGGTTTATAAAAAACAAACAAAAAAAAAAAACAAACAAAAAAAACTATGATTCAGTTTTCAAAATTCAGTTACAAAGAGACTGAATGACTTCTCACTACATGTGGAAAACATTATACTGGATTAAAAAAATAAATAAAAAAATAAAACTGCAGCACCATGGATTATAAGATCTGTATGAGTCAAGTACAATATACCAAGTCTAGAATAGTTAAGTGAAATTAAAAAGATCAATTAAAAGATACAGATCCTGACTCCAGAGTCTTACACTATTTGACAGGGGGTAGAAACTGTATGGAATGATCTTCTCAGAAGTGGGATTTGTCCATCTACTGCCCCATTTCCCCCTGCATCTGTATAACGGATGATACAAATATGTTTAGATCATATTTACTTTACAAATAAAACATCGTCTCTTATGGCAGGACTGATTTTATGATCTGAATTGTTAGAGAACCGATAAGAAACTATCGTGTTCCAGACTTTTTTCCTTTATAACGATAATAATTCGAAGTACCAAAACAACAGGTACTGACAATGTATTTGGGTCCTCCAGTTAGGTTCCTGTCTGTACTTCCTGTTTGCACATGGTCGGTATACACATCTGGTAATGTCAGGTTAAATTTAAAATGTCTACATATTTGTCTAATTTCTTGAGAACGCAATACCCCACATGTAGCCATACAAAGAACAATGTTCAATTGTGCAGAAAGAAAGGAAAAAAAAAAAAAGAAAAGAAAAAAAAAAAAACAGTAAAAGGGTCCTGGTTTTAAAGCCAAGTCCTTGTTCCTTGGGTCTGTACATTTCCCCGCTGATCATTACAGGCTTCCTAGTAGCTTCCTGTCTGTGTCCTTACCCCTGAGCCCTGGATCTGAGGGTGCTGAAACTGGCTGATGGGCGTCCCGCGCTGCGCGTAGTGCTGGGAGCTGGAGGCCGACAACAGCCGTGACCCTGTCTGCAGCATTGTCTGCCCAGGGCCATCTGGGCTTAAGGTTTGCGCTCTAGACTGCTGGGACAGCCGAGAGGTGAGGGACGCTGGGTTTCCCGTAGTGGCCATGGCGTCCGTTTTGGGGTTGCTCTGAGCGAGCGAGGGCGACCTGGGGACTGCGGTGGCTGACGCAGTCAAGCCGCTGTTGCACACGCTGGGTTTGAGGTGGCTCCCGCTGTAGAACTGGGGTCCATCCACTGTGACGGTGGAGCTGCCGCTACCGCCCAGCTGGTGATGGTGATGCTGCTGCTGGACACCCCCAGTTTTGCCAGAGGTTCCACATAATGCCAAGTCCACGGACGAGGGCTGGTTTGGGTAGGAGGGGGCTGGGCTCGGTGACTGTTGTTGGGAAAGGTCCTGAGGCAGATGGTGTGAGGACAAGCGGGAGTAGTAACCTTGACTGGGGGAAGGTGCTGAGGGGCTGTAGGATCCACGGAAGGGAGAGGAGGCGCTCTGCTGCAGAAAGGCTGCAGGTTCCGTTTTCTGATGACTCTCCGACAGGTGTGACTGCAGCTTAAAAACAATTGAGGGAGGAAAAATATTATGACCAACACTACACACGGAGACAGATTTTCAACCTCATACTGCATCTTGAGCCTGTGGCCATTACCCAGTTCTACCTGCACAGGAAAGATGAAATACACCATGCTGTCAAACAGGTAAAAGCTGATCCACATGTTACACAACCTGTCTGGTAGCCATTACATCATTTTATCCAAGAAAGTTTTGTAAAAAGTTACGAAGTACCAGGTATTTAAACAAACAACATTTGTACTGGTCTTAAGAAGGCCACGAAAAGCTCCACTGAGTGTTTCTGACTAATGTGACATTAACAGCATCTGCATGTACCTGATGGGGATACATAGAGGGGCTGTGGCTGTATCGCTGAGGGCTTCTCACAGGAGACACACGGGCGCGGGATCCTGTCTGGACTTCGTAACTCTCTGCTTCATTGAACTCTGTAACAAAGAAGATCAAGATGAGCTGTTCCATCCAGGAACTCTGACAGTACAGATCATTCAACACGCAGTCTACAGACGGCAAGTGCGGAAACACTGGAGAAGCTGAGGGCATCTCGCACCGCTCTCTTTTTCTGCTCCAGTCTCCACACGCTTCAGCATGCGTTCCATCTTGAGGCTGCCCCTCAACACACGTTCCAAGACCCCCTGGCCTTCCCGCAGCCGTTCCACAGATGTGGGCACCATCCTGGGAATAGCAGAGAGAGAGAGAGAGAGAGAGAGAGAGCGCAAAAACCTGGTCACACAGTGGCAGGAGAAACAAACTCACTCGCGATATTCCAAGCATCCTTAAAATAATAATGTCTTACCAGTGGCTAGTGCTGTCCTGATGCCTTGGTTGGGAAGTCATACTGTGGTCTGGAGGACTCACCTCCTCCNCGAGAGAGAGAGAGAGAGAGAGAGAGAGAGAGCGCAAAAACCTGGTCACACAGTGGCAGGAGAAACAAACTCACTCGCGATATTCCAAGCATCCTTAAAATAATAATGTCTTACCAGTGGCTAGTGCTGTCCTGATGCCTTGGTTGGGAAGTCATACTGTGGTCTGGAGGACTCACCTCCTCCACCTGGGGGATGGAGGGGTGGGCAGGAGAGGAGAAACAGCTGTGGGGGGAGCGAAGACCACTAGGAGGCTCTGTGTTGGTAGTGCTACCACCGCCCTCTGGCTCCTTGGCCCCCTGCTTCCGCTTGCGGTACTCTAGCAGAGACACCTGAACCCCCAAGAAAGATGTCTGTCAGATGGAGAGGACCAAGCTGCCCTCGGCAACACAGCAGCATAACAGTAGCCAGCTGGGAGATTCCCCTCCATCAATAAAACACCACAAGGTACCAAGCACTAGAGCGCAGGCTCAGTTATTTGCATAAAGGAACCTTTTCTTATAATAAACAAGCTAAATCCCTAAGCCATAACTGTTCTGGTTTTCAGGATTTAGCAAGGACAAAATGCACTTTTCCTACAGGGACTGCAAACAGAACTTCTGGAGGGAGTGGGGGGGTGTCATCTTAGAATTTCCTCCAGAACACTGTCCTTCATGTCCTGGATGTTAACATGAGACACATTCATGTCTCACAAGAACTCTGATTTAAAGTTGATGCAATAATCAGAATTATACATTAAGGGAGTCAGGAAATACCAGGAGAGTTGGTCACTTGACCACTATACCTTAAGGTATGAATTTAGAAAAGAACAGATGGGAAAGGCAGGGGGAGGGGGGAAAAAAAAAAAAAAAATCTACACTGCATTAGCATTCTCACTTGCACGTGGTCGTTGTTGTGACAAAACCTTTGGCATCTTAATGACAAAAAACAAATGGACCTCACAAGGTATAGAGTTATCAGCTTGACAGTACTGCTAGGTTGCTCGGTTTTACCAGCACATGTACAGTAGTAGCTCAAATTTTTCGGACCGTTCCAATTAGTGAAGGGCTGCTACACGCTTAGGGATTTGTCTCAACAGCGACAATATTCTTACACTCCATTCACATTCAGGTCATTTGTTTTGCATCATTTACTGTTGTTGCTGGAACCCAGTTAGTGGCATCAAATATCAAATTGCAGCACGAGCAACAAGGATATCCATCAAGAGCAACGGCACAGCATGAAGCATAGGACCGCTGGAGAGCGACAGCACGCACAGAGCACGCACAGGACACGCACAACGAAGAGAGGAGCCCCACGCACAAATGGGCAACGAGCAGGAAACCCAAAAAACGAGGGGAGATGAGAGAGATGGAGCAAGCTCGCCGTATGGACATTCAGGAGGGGTCAGGGCTCTCCAGAACGGGGTGGGAATGGGGGACTGCAGATGTGGTCAGAGTATGAACTTTGACCCAGACAGCTGAGCGCAATATCCATCAGGATTTTGGTCAGATGGATGTTGGGAGGATGGTGGGAGAACGCGTTACGAATTGGGCCACAGATGAGATGCGCTTAGAGCCTCGTCCTAACTGAGCTGAATGATGGAACGTGACCCAAACGTCTTCATGACAAGGGGAGGGGGAGGTGGAACTTTTCAGAAATGGGTGTATAAAATTTTATCATATTAACAATTGGATGTAATACTGGAAAGGATATAGGAGGGGGGTGGGAGTATGCAGATGCAACAATATTCACATGCACACTTCTAATGGAGTTAGGAAATATTCACCATATTCTGCACTGTCTTGTATTCACTTCTTACAGATAAAGCCTGGTAATCTGGCTTTCCTGTCAGCAGACTAATGGTATGCAGGTTGGCCCTCTGCCTTGAAAAAAAGTGGGAAAAAAAGACTTTGCAAAAGTATCAAGAGCACCGGTGGCAAACGGTCAGCCCTACACAATGCTGGTTGGACACAAGTGGAGGCAGTCCACGAGGCACAGCGAGAGCATGCTGGTCCAAAGGGGTCTACTAGAGCTCTGGTCGGCCTGCTCTTGTCTGCAGCTGGTCACTCAGTTCCCTAGTCTTACAAGGCTCTGTAAGGGATAAAGGTGCTGGACTAATTCACATTAATAAAGGAGTCCTTACATAGAGCTACAGAAAGAAATGGGTGCTGGTAACAAATACTCAGTGTGTAGAACTCCACTCACTGTGCATTTTACTCCTGCAGTGTAACTGTACTCTCCTTATAATGCAACACAGAAGAATATGGATATTACTAGTCATCGCTATATATATTACACAAAACAGACAAGCAAATATGAAACAAAGAGAGCACACAATGAATTAGTCTCCATCTGGGATGAGAAGTCAACCAAATACACTCTATTGTCAAAGTCTGAGCCCATGATTCACATACATTCTGATAAAAACCCACATTAACATTTTCTTGCTCTTTACATTCAAAGTTCAAGTAAGTGTCCTGCTTTGGGGTGGATGAACGAATGTGCCAGTAAGTAGGAGGACTTGCCTTCTTCTTCTGTGGAGGGTTGCTAGGGTGTGGCGGTGTTCCGCTCTCTGTGTAGTGTGGCTCCACATATGGCGACAATGGCCCCGCTCCCACCTCCAGCGACAGCCCCTGTCCACCTGCACAATTCCGGAAGGATTCTGCGGGAGAGAAGCCACCCTCTGACTGCGAGAGGCGCCTCCCACTGAGCCCCTCACCCAAGTTGGAGTTGAGGGGTGAGCAGGTGTAAATGAGGTTGAACTCTGTCCGGAAAGCCTGCTCCCGGAGCTGGGCCTCTGTGACCACAGATGCTCCCGCGAAAGAGTCCTGTACTCCTGTGGAGGACTCCTCTGTCGCTGCAGGGCTCTCCAAGCTTGAGGGCAGGGAAAGGTCGGGCAGAGCTGCACGGGGCCCATCTAGGTCTGGACGCAGGCACGGCTACATCGGAAGGAGGGCAACAAAGGGTCACCACATCAGCACATGGCATTATGACCAGTTGTGCAAGACTGCATATTGTTGATGCTCCTGTAGGTGAGTAGGTGATGGTTTCTTTCCCACACAGCTTGGGTTGAACCCTTTGAGTGACTGCAACACTGCAAGCTGGGATTACCTCCGGTGACAGTGACTCCGGCCTATGCACAGGAGATGCCTCGGGGGAAGAGATGTTCTGGAGGAAGAAATAGCAACATGAACCTTTCATGTAGTGTGCAAAAAAGTTAAGTTACTGAGCTGCATAGTAAGAGAATCTGAAACGCTGGACCAATGCCAACATACCCGGATATATTAAGTTTGTGTGGATTATGCAACCCAGAACCGTTCCTGACTGCTCCCTTGGAATCACTTAAAATATCAGTAGGCAACACAACGAATGTGGGACACCAGAGTCCACACAAGATGACCAAATATTTACATTTATTCATTTAGTACATACTTTTCCCCAAAGGGATATAGTGATTACCACGCAATATCTAGCTGACCCCCTTATCCGAGGACACTTGCGGTGTTAGATACAGAACTCTAATCATTCACACAACCTCCAAACAAGATTCTCTTTCAGATACCTCGAACTGAAGTGGCGTGTTGCAGCGACTGGTGGGCAACGACGGTAAGGGAGAGTAATTCAAGCTGTAGCCGTTTTGCCTCTCATCTGTGGCGCCCACAATGAGCAGCGGTTGTGGGAAGTTGCAGGGCAGGGGTGGTGTGATGGGGGACAGAGGCCTCAACAGTTCCTCCTGCGGCATGACCAGTGGCTCCCAGGAGTACCTGCATTTCCGCTTCTTGAAAGGCACTGTTATTTCTTCATGACAGGTCAGCAGGAATAAAAAAAAAAAAAAAGAAAAGAAAAAAAAAAGTGTCCTCTGTCACTGCTTACCACCATCAGTATTACATTGTGCACCATAACCTTGCTAGTGCTCCTTCACAAAAGCACCACCAATGTCCATGAAAGCTGCAAACTGCTGATTTACAGTTCGGAATTGCTGTTTAACAAAGTACTTTTCTGCACATCTCCTAAATAAATGAGTACAAAACCTTTCATACACAAACATGTAATTTTTTTTATTTTAACACAGCCTGAATTATCTTAGTTGTTCTACAACTAGAAAGAAAAAAAAGACAGTTACAAACAACAGGAAAATAAGTCTACTATGCCTGATTCCTATGGGGAAAAAGAAAATAGAGTGATGGAGCATTTTTCTGTTGTGGTAATAAGTTTTGGTACATCTAAGATTCAGCCATAAACGTAGGTGTGAATAAATTTTTAAAAAATCCTAATTTTAAGTGTCAATTAGATTCACCTAATGCCATCTATCTCCATTACTAAAGAAAATGTTGAAACTCATTTTCGGAGGTGAGTTACGGAGCAGAAAGGGGCGGTAAATACCAGCTTTGAAGGGGCTGGAAGCGCTGTTGCTGTTGTTGCTTTGGTGTGATGAGCTGGATTCCATCCCACCCTCAACACGGGATGAATTCAAACTGTCATCCTGGGCCTGCTTGATCCATCGCTATCATAAAGAAATGCACACAGAAGTCATCAGGTGGTGTGTTACAATAGATGACACAGCTTGACTCAGACAACATTAGAACATCCATCCATCCATCCATCCACGATCAATAATTGGTTATCCTATGCAGACTCATGGTTGTTGACAGCTTACTCCAGAAGTTCGGGGGTGGAGGTAGGGCACACTCCAGCCCATCACAGAGAAATCTCACACACACAGGTTAATCACCCCCTCAGGTGAACATGGAACGCCCAACACCCAAAAGTTAAAGCGCTTACATTAGGACAAGTAAGTTTAAACAAGCCATCACCCCCGGATTGCTTTGTTTGATTTCTACGTAACTCACTGTTACCAGACATCGGGGTAAGATGTGTAACATTTTACCTACAGATAAGAGCAGGTAACTGCAGCCTCACCTTCTTGAAGGAACCGTAGGATCCGTCCACAATGACAGGACGCCGACGTCTCTCAGGGGTGAACGGTGAGCCAAAGCGCACGTAGTGTTTGGGGGTGGTGCAGATAAGAGGCGAGTGTGAAAGGCCAGGCAGCATGTTCAGTGTGGTGGCCAGCACCGTGGGGTCCGTGGTGATACGCAGGGGTCGCTCCACGGGGCACTCTGGCTTCTCCAGCACCTTGTCGTTCAACCACTCCGTCACAATATACTGCAGGAACATTTATCAGAGTCAGTGATCTTGAAGGCTAATGAAGCCACAAACCAAAGGACATGGGGGTCACCAAGATAAGATGAACAAAGCAGGTGTCAAGAAACAAAACCAAACTCTATGCCCAACTATTAGATAGTTGATTCTATTCCCTTCCACAGGCCTGAACCTGTCCAATGAGCCATCAGTGATCTTTACAATTTATACCAATACATCTTGAAATCCAACACTGACAGACAAGTCAAACAACAAAAATATGCACCTCTATTTAAGAAGAAAGAGACGTAAAGGGTAGAGTTCACACATAAAGGAGTAACACACCAACAGTTAAACAAATAAACTTAGACTCGCTCACCTTCTTGGTCTTGGGATATCGAAGGTTGGCCTTGTTCCCCAGAGCTCCTACTGATGTCCCTGCCAGCCCGTCTATGTCAGTAGGCTGTCCTCCAGCTAGCACCCCTTCCCCCACTGCAAGCTCACTTCCAGAGGCACCAACTGCACCCTCTTCAGTTGTGCTGGGGCCTTGGTCAGCAGCCTGCTGAGCCAGAGCCTGCCGCTGGCGCCGGGCCCTCTGGGAAGAGCTCGAACGGTACCGGGACATGCGGCTCTTGGGACGAGGCTTGGATGTCCTGGCTGGGGGTGGCTTGGGGGCAGCAGGAACAGGTTGGGCTTTCTCTACTTCTGCAGGAGGAGTTTCCTGAATACAAAGCAAAAAGTAGTGGAAAAAACTGTATACTTGCATATTTTTACTGGATATCACGTTACCTTTGTTCTGCTTCTCCCTTCACATTTAGATCTTGAGTTCTTGAAGACACTCACTACTCTTCACCTACAGTCTAGAACCCTATGACCCTGGATGGACATCTAATAGGTCTGGTTCCAGCCCTACTGGTATTAGTTCCAGAACATTCACTTCCCCAACCATGTCATTCAAAGTTTTGTTCAGGCTCTGGTTCTCTATAGGCTGGTCTGCAAGCCCTTATTGGTTGGGCTTTATGCATCTACTACCCAACTTTCCAAATGCACCTAGAATGTTGCTCTTCACTATACATGCACTTCTCATCTACTCTGGCCTTTCAACTAGTGTTGATCCAGACCGACTCATCACACACCTCCCTCCATGACTCCACTCCTTACTAGAATAACCAGGATAAATACCATCAAGTCTAAGTTGACTCTAGGCAACCACTCATGTGGTCTTCACAATGGGTCTACCATTTCCTCGTTCCATAAGTCTTTTGACTGTAAGAGACATAACATGCAAAGCGCCAGCTACCACATCAATGATCCCTACTACCTACCTTTTCTTATCAACTACCTCTTCTTTGCCTCTAGCTATATACTTTGTCTTCAGAAAGCATTGCTCATTCAACATTTAAGTCCCCCAGCTATGCAAGATATTCCCTTTATGAGATCCAGTTCTTGTTTCCTGACCTTCCAACACCTCTTGACCCACTTCTGCACACACCACCTTGAAACTGCTCTGATCTACTTTGTACTTCAACAACATTTTTAAAACTCACTGGCTCGACTTGTTATTCTCTTGTTTAGCGTTGCTCTTCTTCCATTTGTTTATTGTGCTACCAGCAGTACTGCATCATTCAAGATTAACTTTACATAATGCAAAGTATGCCACTTATACTGATAGTGTCAAAAGTGAACTTTGAAGGGGGGGGGGGGCTGAAATAAAGAACAACACTTAAGCAACAGAGAACAGGAATCCTTAAGGCAGCAGTTGGAATAGAATATGACTACGGAGAAAGCAAGAGGATGAACTCACAGTAAAGTAAGAGGTACGTCTTGTGCTGACACCCACGCCAACCGGAAAGGGGACAGTCCCAGCTGGCGGGGTGGTGCTGTCTGCCATTTCCGCAGCTTCCTGCTTGGGCTCATCTACTCCTGTCCCAGAACTCTGGTTTCTGTCCTGAGTCTGTGAGCCTCTCTTCCTCCTCTTCTCCAAGTTTTCAAACACCTGCATGATGGCCTCGGCCTTGCGCTCCTCACGGGTCTGCAGAGGACATTCATGCAACGTTATGTAGGTAGTAATGAAAAAGGAGAAGGTTACATCACATGCAGTCCAAGGCTTATTTAGCTGAACATACCCGTCTAGTGTGGATTAAAGCACCATTTTCATCAAGTTCTGCCTCCTCCTCTTCCTCCAGTTTCAAACCGTCACAGAGCCCCTCCTAGATGTACATGAGAATGGTCAACCAAGGCCCAATTAAACAGTACAAACATTCACATTAGCTTTTGTACCAAACTAAACAAGCAATAAAAAAATTCAGAGCAAAGCAGAAAAATTATGTATCCCATAAATTACTTTTTATGCAACTACTTACAGTGGTGAGGAAAAAGTACACCCCATGAAAAGGCATGTCTATGTGATGGTCACATATCCTTTCATTCCAACAATATTAATAGATAAGTGATCAAAATTTAAAAAATAAAAATCAAATTTTTCGCTCAGTTGCACCATTATATTTACAGAAATGCAGTTCCTTTGTGTGGAACAAATATCAGCTTCATCGTCTCATTAAATGCATATAAGTAGAATCAGGTGGACCAAAACAGGTGAAAATGATTAGAACATTATTGGCGAGTAACTCGGAGGGCACTGCCTTATATAAACATCAGAAAGCTGTGGTTTGGTCTTTGCAATTGAGGTCTGTCTCATGTGAAGCTCAAAGGAGCTCTCTGAAGCCCCATGCCAATGAATTGAACCATTTTTTTGTCAAATCATTCCACCAGCAGAAAGATAATCTACAAATGGAGGATATTTCAAACCACTGCTAGTCTATCCAGACCAGGTCACGTGTCCAAATTCAGCAAGAGGGCTGACCACATGATGCTACCAGAGGTCTCCAAGAACACCAGGATAACATCAAGGAAGTTGCAGGCAAGTGTGGCCACAGTCTGTGTCAATGTGTAGGAGTCAACCACTCAAAAGACATTGTATGCAAGTCAGAGCTGTGCAAAGTCAGCAAGGAAGAAGCCTCCGTTTTCAAAAAAGTAGCTGCATAACTGCGGTCTTTAGACAACATCTAGGAGAAGACCAAGACTACTGGAATGATGTGCTCTGGACAGATTAGATAAAGGTAGATAAGTTTGGCCACAGTGCTAGACAGCAGTTTGTTTTTGCCAAATGTGACTTTGATCAAATGAACCTTATCCCAACTGTAAAGCATGGTGCTGGAAGCATTATGGTGTCGACCTGTTTTTCTGTATCTGGGCCTGGTCAGCTTGCTCTTGAGTCAACAACGAATTCCACGTTGTACCACAGTGTACTTGGGGAGAATGTGACGCCAATCAATCAAAAAAACTAAAGCTGAACCCTAAGTGGACCTTGCAACATGACAATGACCCCCAAACACTCAATCAACTCCACAAAGGAATGACTCAAAGAAGAAATGGAGGATTATGGAACAACCAAGTCAAAGTCCAGATCTTAATCTTATGAAAATTCTGTGAATGGACTTGAAGCAGGTAGTACATGCAAAAAAACCCTCAAACATCACACAGCTGCAGTTCTGCAGGGATAAGTAGGCAAAAATTTCTTCATGTCGTTATGGGAGATTGACGGATAATTACGGGGGGGGATGTAATTTCTGCCAAAGGGTGCAATGCCTGTTACTGAAGCTACAGCTGTACTGTTTCTACAGCAAAAATATTTAATTTAGTTTTTTGTTGAATAAATGATTGAAAAGTACAGCTGTCATCGTTATTTGTTAAATGGCATTGCCTTTATCTATCAGTGTTCTTGTAACGAGGATTAAATATCCATAAATGCAAATATTTTGAACTACACACAATTTTTCATGGGGCATATTTACTCTCTGACCACTGTAACTGTTCAAAACAGTTTTCATAAATGTAAACTGTAGTTACATAGAAGTTCTAAAGAACAGGTGACACATTGCACAGCTTACCACAGATCAGAAGATCAGATTACCTCACCTTGTGTTAAAAGCTACTTTAGGGCTCATCACTGGGACTTTATCCAAAAACATAAAAGGGACAAAGCAGAGGGAACACACACCTCTGCATCACTGGTTTTCATGCTGCCCCCCCGAGCTTCCTCAGGGGGCTGGCTACTTTCATCAGACACGCTGCCAAGGATCCCTGCCTCCAGCTCTTTCCGCCGTGCTTTCCGTCTGCGTGTCTCAGCCCCCACCTGCACAGGCAATGAGGGGGGACGCAGCAGCTGCTCGGGGGAGTTCAGGTTGTGTTTCTGCACAGGGCAGTTCTGGTTTCCCTTATGACAGGCACAGTCCACTTTGTAGTTGCTATATCGAGAGGGGGAGAATCCCAAAGAGTCAACTCGACTGAATTGGCTACTATAAAATGCTGAAGGTCCGCAACTGGAATTACGTGTGACAATACACCACTACTACAGTGTTGCCTAGACAACATATTAATGGAAACCAAACGACGATTGTAGCAATTTACACAAGTGGATTTTAATTGATCAGTTCAAAATGACTTTTTTTGATAACAGTCAATTGCTGGGACTTGTAAATTGAAGTGAAAGCCAGTTCAACTAAAACAGCACAGCTACTTTTCCATTTCTTTATAAAAAGATAATAGTACTGACCAGCTACTGAACTCATAATCAAAGCCAATGGTGACCTCCGAGTCCTTTGTGATGCGAGTCACTGCATAGATGCACAGGTGGATCATGCCTTCAGCAATCATGTGTCGAACCTGCAAATGAAACGAGACTCAGTGCTAGCAAAGAAGATGGCTATAAAAGGTTCCCTCCAAGTCTATTCCTGTAAAAAAAAAAAAAAAAAAAAACCCCACCCACAACAAACTAACATTGCTGTAAACTGGCAATTAAAAGGGAGAGCTGCTCACCTCAGCGTTGGGTGTACACGACCTCCTGATAAAGCGTGCATCGTTGCCAAATGTGCGGGCATCGACACACATCTCCACCTCGTTGAACTTTGAATAGAAAAGTACAAAGGGGTAGGGCCTGCAATTGGGGGGGAGAACATAAGAAAATATTAATGAATGAATGAATGAATGAATGACTCATTAAATCTTAAACATCAAATCAATGAGAACAATCACTCGTTTCGGATTGCTTTACAAGCAGTGTAATACTTTGCCTTCGCAACAATTTGGAATTGGTGTAAACACAGCACTTCAGTCAGTACACTGAGAAAAACACCCATAAGTGGTTAATGGAATTACCATGATAATTTTTAACTTGAGAATGGGATGGAAATTTGGCACTATTTAAGTTTGAAACATTTTGATAATTTGACTCACACGTCGGATCAATGCCTGTGTCTTTCACTCTGCAATACACATAGATACTATCCAATTAGAGCTGCTATGTAGAATTGCTAACAAACATTGACAAACTTCCATTGATTGTAAGATTAAGATTTTATGCTAGCAGTTATTGTTTTCAGGATAAGGTAGAGCTTAATATACTAGATTTAATTAAAGGATAGTTTGAGTCACCAAGTGTATCTCAAAATGTGAAAGACAACAGTGGTGCTGTAGCACACAATATCACTTGCTGTGGAAGTAGAATGACTGCATAATGGGCAAAAATGCTGATGTACAGAATAAAAAGCCACTGTATGAAAAAAAGTACATTTTCATAAACTACTGTGGTTTTTCCCCCACAGTGGAAAGCCATTATACACAATTACTGTACTGCTGAGAAAGAAGTTCAAAAACACCGCAAAAGGCACTTACTTTTTGAAGAAGTGTCCATTGACCTCAAACTGTTGCTTGAGCATGACTTTGCCCCGATACTCTATGATCAGGGTGTCCGTCTCCAAATCACGAGCAGCACGTAGGATCTTCCTGTGCTTCTGAACACGCGTGACCCTCCCCAGCTGCAACTGTAACATGGACGGACACACACACACACGGAACTTTCAGCATAGCCAAGTGAAATCACAACCAAATCATAGCACAGTCAGTTCTGCTATAGCACATGTTTCAATTGCATAATCCAAATATACTGTGATGACTTAGTAACTAAAAACTAAATTTTGCATTTGGGACTTAGGAAAACTACAATCTTATTCTGAAAGTTGGATGAAGATGTATATCTGAGATGAGGGATGCTCAGTCAATTGCTTGCTTTAGCCAGGGGTTAAAGTGATGTATATTTTTTGAATTGCAATTTTAACTGATCTAGCATATCTAGCATACAATGACAGGTGGGCAGTCAAGGTGCAGAATGTAAAAAATTCTGATGGGCCAAGGGATTATAGGTTATAACTCTAAGAAAAGTGCTTTTTTGAAGAAGTAAATAAAACACTGCACTGTGTGTGTACCATCTATTCATGTACCAACACTGCACACCAGAAATAATGGTTAAAAAATAGGATGGGTACACTGAGGAGAATAAAACATGCATATTCTTTCATGTACGTATCCTTTATTTGCAACTGATTACATCTTTGAGGTTTTAGATCATCTTTTAAATTTCAAAACGGCTTTGAATTTTTGTACGTTAGAATTATTTTACTTTAAGAGCTGTAACCCAAACCCATTTTTCCCCCCACTGAAAAACACGGATAACCCTTGATTTGGACACCGAATTGAAAAAGTTGTGCAAACCCAAAATTTCAAGCACTGGGGTTCTATTTTCCATTATTTTCAAAGGGGAAAGTAATGATGCGTTTCCAGCCCTTCCAAAAACCCCAAACCAACTTCCCCAAATATCACAATCATTGTAAAACCTCTTCACATTCACAGCACCGCCCTGACTAGCACAGCAATCGCCCACGCAGCTCCACCATAATGTTGTGCAGCAACTGTGTTGTGCAGCAGAGGGCCACAGTTTTGGAGGAACCACACTACCTAGTGCAAAATTTGATAGCAGGAAGTGCACAATTTAAAATAAACAAACAAAAATTTGCTGTGAAGAACTGTTAGTGTGTTCATGCGTAACAACAGCTGATTGTAAGCGATTTGCTTCTTTCAGTTCTTTTTGTTACTTCAAATATGCAGTTCTATCCTATGCACTGTTCAAGCCTTACCATCTTTTCACTTTTTTTAAACAAGCTTTTCTACCTTTTTTAGACCAATTTTACTGGATTACATTTTATTTTCATAGAGACAGTGCACAAACATGTAGAAGCAAAAGCAAACATAAGACAGAATATTAGCAAAGTATGTACTGGACATCTTGCTGTACTTTAGAGTAGTATGTGGCATATAAGATGTGGGTAAGAGACAGGAATAAGGTGTAAAATTCTAATTTATGTAGATGAATTTCTGGCTCTGTGCTATAGCAGAATGTCTGCTGCACAAACCAGGAGCTGATATTAAAAGATAAATCAGCGTTAGGACAAAATAGCATAAACTGGGGCTGGGTATACTGGGGTTTACCTGTATTTATATAATGAAAACTAATACAGATGTCACATTGCCAAAATGCAACCTGTTCAGAAAGTGTCAGATAGCAGGAGCCTATATTTCACCATTTTAAATGGTAAAGTAATCCATTATCAGTCCATCCCAACCCCCACCCTCCAAAACAATTTCCACAATACCGCCGACCAAGTCCACCAAGAATTTCCTCAAGACTTTATTTTCTTAAGACATTTTTACTTAATAATGTGGGGAAGATTAACGCACAACACGAGAACAGCTGGGATACAAGTGCTGTTCAACATCCTTTTGCCTGGGCTCGCATGCGACTAACACTTTTTACTAGCACACACCTTGAATTTTTTTTTCCAAATATGGTTTTATTACTGGTTTTTGGATTTGTACAGTGAATTTTGGGTACACTTTTTTTTTGCAGCTCATTAAAGCAAATATTCAGACTGAGAATTTGACTGATGGATATCCGTACAAAGCAACGTTTCTTTGGAACCCAACCATCATGCTACAGCACAACTACCTGTGTAACATACAAATACAGGCACCTTTCAATTTACGTGGTATTGATTCATGTGTTTTCGTTAGAACGTGATTTGAATTTTAATACCGTGACTCCATTTACACGCTCATCTGTTTGACAACGTGTTCCAGCAATAAATAACCCAGCAAAAAAAAAAAAAAAAAAAAAAAACCCCTACTAAAATTAACATCACAATTTCATCTAAGCGTGTAAAAATATTTGCAGGCTTTCAGATGGGTTGGGAAGCATTCTTCTAGTAATGAAAATAATAATAATAATAATAATAATAATAATAATATTATAGCCATCATGATTTACACATTTTTTGATTTATGCAGACTTCTCAGGAAGCAATTCGACAGACAAATTTAGTGATGGCTGTACAACATACGCAATGTTAGTTTAAAGGGTCTGGACTGATATTGCCAGTTCTGACAATGCTTACCTGCATCTGTGAGCCCAGGACAGTGTTGTTGCAGGCCAGCTCTGTCCGGTTGATGTTGTCCATGGTGGCGGCTGTGGAAGAGTTGCCTTCGCGGTGCAGCTGGAGAAGCATCTGCACATCTGCGCTGTACTGATTGGCCGAGGCCTCCTCATACTGGTCTGTCCACTGGCGAATCTTGGACTCCCAGCCTTCCTCTGTGTTCTCGTCTAGTGTACTTGCCTCCATTGTCGAGTTCTGGAAGATTGGTCAGACAAGGACAATGAAACCACCTTTTCAGATTTACCATGTCAAATCAGACTTAACTGGTCATTTCCTTTTGTGACATTTTTATTCATGTGGTTAACATTAAGCATATATAACTAACATGTTTACCTTCATCCTCATGGACTTCCTGGAACCCTCTCTGAATGCCTGAATGTGAAGACATCACAAATAATTATGCTGTATCACTAGAAACTTCAAACATATAATGCAATCTTGTAAATGGAACGTGGCCATGAAATGTAAGTCCACCTTCATCTTTTTGGCCTTGGGTGCCCCCCGTGTCTTCTCTGTACTCTTTTTCCTCTTCTTGGGTTTGCTTCTCTTGACCCGATTGACAGTGAGAGTGATACTGGTGGGTGTGTGCTGGGTGGCAGTGTACGACACTGTAGATGGAGAGACTTCTTCATCGCCACTCTCAGTCGCGCTGCTGTCTCCAGCTGTAAAATAGAAATTGGTGTTGTGTGACATGTACAGATGGGCGTCTAAATGGTGAGCGAGTGTTTACAGAAACAGCAAGTTCCTTCCGTCTCTTACCAGAAACATTTTCTGGCTTTCTTCGCTGGGTATCAGCACCTTTCCTCCGCTCCAAACCCCTGAAAACATCACATTGTTTAAAAAAAGGTTTAACAAAAAAAATTTGCTGTTTGTATGTTTTGTTTGATTACAGAGGAATTGCTAAAAAGTTATGAATGACAGGCTTGTTTGCAACAAACTTGACACATTTGAATTCTAACATGGATGCTTCTACTGTACTAGAGGTCAAAAAGGAAGGAAACATGAGTGAACCTCTACCGAATGCTGAAAAAGATGCTCCCAACTGGAGGGTAACACGAAGACCGAAATGGACGACAGGCTTGTCCTCACCTGCAGCTGTCGCACTTAATAAGGAAGCCATCCTGTGTCAGACTGCAGTGGCACCAACTCGGCACACCCACGTCCTCATCTTCCTCAGAGGAGCTGTCGCTGTCAGCCGTGTTATCATCAACAAGGTCGGAGCGCATGACATCGTTGAGTTCCACTCGGGGGATGATCGTATGGGACATTGGGGATGCGGGTGGGGTCGGAGGAGGGGGTGCGCCATAGTTGTGGTCCTGACAACATACAACGCAAGACTGTTGCATCTTCAAACAGTGGCGTTCAGACAAAAATAAAAGTAAAAATGAAAACAAAGTGAGACAGGAACTGTACAGATCAATAGCAACACTAAAAGAAATAATAAAAGCAGGCTTAGAACTGAAAACACATCTTATATACCTTTTGGCTGTGGATGAATTTAAGAAAACATAACACACTAAGGAACCTAAATGAGCCCATCTATGCTCTCAAAATCAACCTTGTCAAAGTTGTGCTGTGTCTAGACATGCGCATCTCCAATATCCATTGTATTACATAGCTATAATGACCTGTTTCCAGCTTGTAATAATTAATCCCAACACATCTGAGAGAAAATTAAATGCTAAATTCAGTTTTTTTAAAGATCTATTCTATAACGTTTAACTATATTTCTATATACAAGTTCAAGTATCTATTGTACAAGGGGTAGTATAATTTTAACAAAATTAGATTCAGGGGGAAACTGGGGGGGGGGGGGGGGGCGGGAAAAAGCAGAAAAAACTGGTGAGCTTGCAACCTGACAGCAGCTAGTCCAAGACCAAGAAGAACTCCAAACACATGACCGCAAGCTGCTGTGATTTAAAGCACAGAAAGGTAATAATAATACTGTCATTATAAAGCTTAGTGATTTCCAGCCCTTCATCTGTTACTAACACTGCACTTTGTTTGAAGCATCGACTTTTCCGTGGTGAGGTTTTATGGTCATGGCTGTCTAGGGCTGTACTCACAGCATAGGGCAGTCCCCGGTAACCGTGGTTCTGAGCACTTCCACAGCTGTGGTTGGAGTAGGTCTTCTCATTCACAGCAGGGCTTGCTTCAACCGACTCAGGGCTGCAAGCAGTGCACAGAGTAAATTATTGTCCAACAACATCAAAAGTAACAAGAAAATATACTGAAAGGCACGAGGAACTTGTGTGTAGTTGAGTGAAGAAACAAGCCATTTAGCAGCAAGCTGTTTTAGACATTTGGGTAAAGGTTAACAGCATACTATATTGAGTGCAAAAACTGACTGAACCACCAAGTGCGTACAAATAAAATGACTAAAAAAAAAAATAAAAAAAAATAAAGCTTGAGGATGCATTTAAAAAAGCCAAACCAGCACAAAAGGGTGAAGATGTGCCTTCAAAGACTAAATACAGACACACTGTACACTGCAACAGTATGGAAGCAAAGCAATACCAAAAACAGGTTGACAGAACAAATTCTGAACATAGGAATAAACTAAAGCAAAGGGGTGTTTACGTAGACAGTGACAATGAAGCAGAGAGCAAGCAGAAGCCTGCAGATCCTCTGTATATTTTACTAATGTATAAATCTCTACAGAGCATAGCTCTGATCAACTAAGCTGCACACTTTATGCGCCTCCTTCGGCCATTTGTGTTAAAACAAAGATCATCCACTAGATGGTGCCAGACAACAATCCTTCACCCCTCCACAGTACAGGCAATGAATCAGAAATTAAGGGCACTACTTCCGTTACAACATTATGCAACAATGGTTGTTACAATGCCATCGACAGAGAGCACATTGCAAGTGAATTTTCTATTTATAACTTAAATATGCCTGATATTAACCCACATTTAACAGGTGCAGGGTGTTGAAAGAGTATAAGAAAAAAAAAAATTAGACCACTATCCCAGAAGGAGAATTTTCACTGTCACAGTAGGTCCTATTACTCAGTCTCAATCAATTTAACCTCTTCCATCCCATCTGTGTTTCAGTTCAGTGCTATCAGACATTAGTGAAGAACATACCATTTCAAAGGCAGTACAGTGATATTGAATATAACTCTCATTGACCATATGGACAGCTTTTCACTGCTTTAATCCCATTTAACATCCAGGTTGTGTAATTCCGGTTTCTCCCATGTTCCTAACGTTCGTCAGTGTTCCGAATTAATTTCTTTACTCATCAGGCTACACCTCGCTGCTTCCAGAAGTGTCGAAACCCACTGATCCTAGGGCCAAAAAGAGACGGACACTCCAGGTACTTACTCTGATCCAGCAGCCATGTCTGAGTAGGAGGTTTCAGGTGTGGTGACTCCCAGCGCGATTACTATGCTCATGACGTCCAGCACAGCGACGCGGGGGGAGGGGGGGGAAGGGGGAGGGGGGTGGGGGGGAGAGGGGGAGGGGAGGGGGAATCACGGGGTCTTAGCTGCAGCAACAGACCACTCCAGGGGTGGGGTGCTGCACTGCCGCAGCCAACACCTTAAGGACATGGGGAGACCTAGAAGAGCAGCAACAAGTCCACAATTAGCTCCAGTACTGAAGGGCAGCAATGCCCTGGAACATGTAAAGGACAGAATGGCTGCACATGAGCACAGCAACCAAAATTGAAAATTCAGCCTATATTTTAGAAAACAGAAATTTCTATCAGATGAGCCTCTCTGCTGTTTTGTGAAACATTGAGGGAAAAAAAAAATCATTCCAGAATATTTTCCAGGAAATATATTTACTGTCCTGTGGGGGGGGGGGGGTGATGTAAGTCTTATGCTCTATGAGTTAAACATAGTTATAAAAAAAAAAATAATAATACACCGACTGTCTGAACTTGGGTTGACACTTGAATGCCAATGCCGTCGTGCGCCTATGGGGGCAGTGTTGCCCAGCTTGGGGAGTCACTGCTGGGGAGGGGTGGGGGGAGGAGGGCTGTATGCCACGACCATATGGACCAGTGACCCACAGCACTTCTTTCCCCGCCTGCAGAAAACCAGAACTGCAGTGCCCACCCACCCAGCCGACACCTCCACCTTCAGGAGGAGCGTCAGGCTTTAGTGTTGGCCACAGAGGGATATGGAATCCACACCACATAAACAAGCACAACTGAACTATTTAAGAGGGTGTGGTACTTCACACACGTTTTGTAACATTTCTTACCACTTCATTTTAATGCTAAAATTATTCAGCTCATTACCATATTTTTACATCATGAGGCAACCAGTCTTCCTTGCTACTGTTTGAATGTGGTAAATAGTTTTTTCAAAACATTTTTTTTTTTATTCAAAAGCTTTGGTCAAATTGGAATGCACTGTTTCCTTTTACATTATCCATTGCTCCCTTTAAACTCCTGCTGTGTAAATTATGCACACCTCACCTGATCACTACATACACAGGTCTTGAGACACACATCATATATACTTGTTGAGAAGATAACAGAGCATCACAAACTGAACTGCTGTTTCTTCTCCTGCGTGCCTCTGCACTCGAGAATAGAAAAAAAAAAAAAAAAAAAAAAAAAAATTAGTACAATAAAGTGTTGCAGTTCATTTAAGCCATCCTGTTATACTGGTTTCTGATNAAAAAAAAAAAAAAAAAAAAAAAAAAGTACATTAGTACAATAACATCCTTTTCAGAGGAATTTGCCAAAACCTTAAACAACGATGTTTAACTGTGACTAACCACAAGGAGCTCGGCCTGGAAATAAAGAAATAAGGGGACACCGCAACACAGACTTGAAGGACTTAAGGTTGCTGAAAACAGCGCCAATTATGTGCAAATATAAGCATGGTTACAGTCGCACGGCACAAACGACCACAGTCATCTCTTGTGTGATGTGCTGCATTAGCAACTGAACCCCCCGGGGGCTCCTGGGGAGCAGCATGGGAGGACTGTTTTGACGGCAAGGACTCATTCGGGGAGGAAGCTAGGACATGCCACCCCAAATTGTTTGTCAGTGGGGACCTAATGCACAATGCACTCAAATAAAGGTCACATGTGGCCAGATAAGTGGATGCATGATACTGTGAGGACGACAAACATCACGGCCCAAGAGCTACCATAGACCGTGCAGCTCACTGCAGCCCAGGGAGGAGCCGCAGCCGACATGTCCGTGCTGCAGTCTGGCATGTCTCCATCACTCCCTCTCGCTACACACAAGCAGCATCTCGTGTAACAGCTCTACACGGTGTTTCTCTGTACACACACAGGCTGCCTCCTCTTAACAGTCTCAGCAGAGGCTTACGCAAACACACAAACACACAGGATGTAAACATACATGAGTTGGCACTCTGATCCAAAACTCACCCCTCCCTCTAAAACAACAGGGGACTAGACTACAATGCCCCTCTCCCCCATGTAACATGGCTGTAGCAGATGCAGAGACGCAACTGCAGTACTACCAAGGTAAATTATCAAGCAGCATGACCTAGCCATAGTTATGTTACCTCCACAATACAATATTCAATTCTATGAAAGCTGGTTGATATGGGGGGGGGGGGCTTTAAATGCTAATGAAAAAATAAAACATTTTTAAAAAACCCCTTTGCAATAATGTTTAGGTCCTACTGAGCCCCCAGCTGTGAGAAAAAAAACCTGCAAGTCAATTTTCATCCATAAACTGCAGATGTTAGAAATTATGTTAAGGTCATAAAAATAACACAAACCTAAGAGCTGAAGAGTTCTACATACACCTCGCTTGCTTTTCAAAGTTTTGGCTTAACACCCACAGCAACAATAAGCTCAGCACACCGGCAAAACATTTGCTTGCTAAATGTTGCCATTGTGTGAGATAGAGGAGATGTGCTTTTTCAGGTCACCAAAGAGAGAACAGAGGGCTGAATTCCAGAAGAGAGGGCCCCTCACTCTCCCCTTAGTTTTGGGAAACAGGCTCAAATTACCAGCAGACTCGTGCTGCATTTCCACTCCTGTAGCAGAGGCCATTTTGAAAAAGCGTCTGCAGGGGACATGATAGAGCACAGGAAAGACCTTCAAGACGGGGTCCACCTGGTGCCATTTGAACAAAATCCTACTGGCATGTAGTCGGTAATTTGATTCCTTTTAATCTTTCAATTATTCATATCAGCCATGTTCCCTCTAGAGGCTTCATAACCTGAGGAAAGCTAAGTGAGAGAAGACCAGGCAGAGAACGGCAAGCTGTATATAACTTACTAGCGAGCAGAAGTAAATAAAGAAATAAATAAAAATAGCACAAGGAGCGAGCCGCACCCCTCCCCCACATTAAGCCCCAGCTTTCAGAGAAGCATCCCAACTGCAGGAGGCCAGGTAAAGGATAAGCAGCATTCCTCGCTCTGGGGAAAAGAGGGGGGCCTTTATGGAGTAACAGGCGGGTGGTCAGAAAGCAGGTGAATGTAGAGATGCCCAAGGCTGGTGCCGGGGTCAAGTTACCTTCACAGCAGCTGGGCTCCGCACCCTCAGAGCAGCACCCTGCCGGCAAACACAAAGCGCATGTACACCGCGCCTCCCAAAAGCCCACAACTTCCCCAGCAAAAGCAAACACAGCAGCCCATCCGGATGGGACGAGGTCACACGTGTTGACACCAGATTCCAGGTGGCTCTGGGTTCATACGCAGCCCAGGAAAAAGTATTTCACCTCGAAAAGGGCCTTCTCAACTTAAGGTTTCCAATAAAATCCCCATCTTGTAGAGCTTTTGATTAAAATATTAAATTAACAACAGGAAAGCCATACTCACACGCACAGAAATACTTTAAATATACTTGGGTTAATGTTTTTCAATATTGGAATCATTTTCAAGATTAAAATAAAGTTGGAGGTTGTGAATGTCGCATTTTAAATGATGTATTTGCACAAATAAGAAAAGATTTAAATTTTCTATTAAGACAAAACATGTTCTTTGAATTCAACTAATCTCTAATTGAAAAGGGCAAAACAAAAATATTGCTGTGTATATAGTATATCAAGTAAGCATACAAACACTGCAATGTTAACCCACACTTGCCACCATAAATATATGAGAGTATGAAATGTTGCCAGTTCTCCACTACGCAAAGATGACAGTCATGATGCAAGTTGTGTGTTCCCTGGCTGGAAACACATAGACCCTTTAGATAATACAACAGCTCACAGTGTTAAACAACAGATGGATACTTTATTTGGATATTAGTGTGCCTAGGGAAAGAAGGAAGGAGAAAAAAAAAAAACTACAAATTCTAACACAACCACATAAGTACACTGAAAAGTATAGTCAATATATTACCCTTGAAATAATGAGCAAGGGTTGTGGGTGCAGATGATGATTCCCCCCACTCGACGTCTATTTCTCATTTCAAAACACAAACAAATGTTGCGAAAGGAGGTGCAAAAAAACGTATTACAAAGGAGGGGGGGGGGGTAGTTAAAAAGAGAAAGAAGAAGAAAAAAACCACTGGGACCAATGCAAACAGTGTAGCAATGAGCTCAGTGAATACAGGACAGTCAAAACCACTCTAAAATGGGAAATGACAAAAGTTAGTCTATATGGTGGGAAAATAATCCCACTACTGATGAGAAAGTCATCAGATGTCAGTATATTCCTCATCTGCAACAACATCCACCTAACCGAGTAAAGGGGGAAAATGAAGGCTGAACAAAAGGAAATGGCTGCTGTGGCTGAGCACAGAGCAGAAAGACCAAAGCAAATAGGTCTTAAGAAGGGATACAGCTTTAATACACCTCAAAACAGAGAAAATAACTTTCAAAATACATTTATGAAAGGTTGATTTCATCACTTCAAGAATCATCCTTAGCTGAAACTATTCAACAATTAAGATGGCAATTTTTATTGAAGAAAGCAGGATACAGAGAGCAGCATAAATAAGTGGACACTCAGCGTGTCTCCCTGCAAAGGAGACGAATGCGTAAGCAGCTCGCTGCAGTGGGAGGAAAGACCAGGCGGCTGCCTTCCAAACCACACCATGTGAACACTCCCTGGCCGTCACTGTTCCACACAGTTACCTCTCTGCCAACCAGCACCCGTTTCAGGCACATAAATACTGCTGCTAAAGTCACTAAAGTCAGCTATAAGGAGGAACCTGGGAAGGGCTCTTTTGCGCCAGCAGCCCAAGTCATGTTTCAGGAAATGCAAAATGGAGCAAAGGTTAAATGGCCCATGATTTCGGTCTAACCAAACCAGTTGTATAAGCATTGCAGTGCTGTGTTTTTAAGACTCCCCCCCCCACCATTTCCCCTCCCCCAAAGCAAAACTTGGCTTCAGGTAGCATTCTGTCTGGACAGTTGAACCAAAAAAAAAAAAAAAGAAAAAAGAAACATTCCAATTGTTCTGAACTAAGTTTGTTCTTTTATGTAATCTAAAAGCCTTAAATACCGTACCAGTACCTCCTGCATATTAAAAACAATGGAACTAAGCATTTGATGTACATTTGCATTAAACACCTTCCAAGTGCTGACTTTTCTTAGCAATACTGAGGGAGGTACCAATATGAATAAGGCCTCCCATTCTGCTGAGAACTATCCAGAAAAACTATAATATACCAGGTCTAATAATTCCCCATTAAATGCCTTGAAGTGAAAAAAATGTATGACAAAACACAAGATGAAATCCTGGTGTAATGTAAAGTTCTATACACACAGGGATAAAAAGACTGGCAGAGCTATGAGTACTTGAAGTAAAACTTTGAAACATTTTGTATATGATTTATTGTAATAAACTAGCTTGTACTTGCACAAAGCAGAAGTAGCCAAATTAGTCAGACATTTGTTGAAATAAGATGACTGTGTATGGAAGCTTGAGAGGGAGGAACAAAGAAAAACATATCTTCAAGTTAACATTACTGTTTCATGGCATTCACATCAGGATCTAAAAAAAAAAAAAAAAAAAAAAAAAAAAAAAANCCTACTTTCCAGGCAGAAAAATATGAGAAAACCCTGGCTTTTATAAAAGCAAATAAAAGACAGTCTCAAGTTAAAAAAAAAAAAAAAAAAAAAAAAAAAAAAAAAAAAAGTATTTACATTGTTATCCAAAGGTATGCTTACATGAGCAGAAAAAAAGCACAACTTTGATAAAATGAGAACATCTTAAATTTTATGTCTCAGCCACTGTTCAAGAGCAGAAGATATGCACTGCACCAAGGGAAAATGCAAGTTACAGCCCAACCTCTTCCTCCAAACCCCCCCTCCCCTCCAGTATTTTCCCATGAAACACTGCGCTACGCAACAAAGTACACATAAGACCCCTGCAACAGAGATCCACAGTGCAGAGTGGAAACACCTTGCTTTATTGGAGAAGCTCCAGAGCTCCTCAGCCAATCAACAGTCAGCACAGAGACAGGCATCACAGTGACTTGTTTTGGCCTATTGTGCAAGAGAAGCCAGCAACACACAACAGCTGCTGGGTAAGACAGCCACACACACACACACACAAACACACACTCTCACTCATTATTGAGGCAGATAAAAGGTCTGAGCCGTCGCCACTGACGATTGCGTGATGCAGCCACCGCCAGGGCCAAGCGCAGGCTATAAAAATAACAGTGAGGCGGTGCTTTCGGCCGTCTTCCCACAACAGTACGAGCTCAGTCCTGAGGGGCCGTCGTGGGCTCCCTCCAGCCAGTCAGATGATCATTTGGCCATATTTTTCATGTGTAAATTCCACCTGCATATTCAGCAACAGTGCGCAATAATCGCATCTTAAATGGAAGCCTTCCCTTCCCCAAATGCAACTGTGGAACAAACGTAAAGTGTGTGATCTCAGGGAACCGACACTACCCCGATCCCTCCTGCCCTGTTTTTAAGTCAAACGGGTGTAATTTGAACAGCCGTGTAATAGGAGGAAAAAAGATGGGGCTGTTTTTTCCATTGACTGTTTCAGCACACCCCTAACCCTCCACACCTCCCCCTTCTCCAGCCCAGTCTGTACTGTGCTGGAATCCTGTCTTTTTCTCTTGGAATCATGCCAACATCCTGTTTCATTCACAATGCGCTTCACAAACATCTTCTGAGCATGCTGAGTGTAAAACAGGACAGATAACATACACATTCTGCCAAATCATGTTTACTGCTTTTCTGGACCACCCCAGTATATATATAAAAAAAAAAAAAACTGGAAAAAAAACTGATAATAGGGTTAAGCAAAGGCAAATTAAAAACATGCAGGAGGTAGCTGATTTACGCAGTGCATGCATGTAGCCACCACTCAATACTGTGCTCTACAATCACAGAACAGAACAACTCTTGCCATCTGAGCACTGTTTAGACCTACCAGTTTCAGACAACACTGGCCAGTTTGAGGGAAGTTCTTATGTGCTAAAGAATAGAAGCAGTAGATTAAATAAATGTAAGGAGGGCAATAACATGTCAAGAAAATCTTTAAGAATGCGGTAAGTATCCTAGCTGGCAAAAAAAAAAAAAAAAGCTACTTGACATTTGGTGTTAAATTCCTTTAGCATGAGGTTGCAGAATTTGAATGTAGTTCACTTTAGAAGCAGATTTTAAAACTGTGCCTTGTGAATTCTGTCTCTACTGATTCCTACTAAAAATTCAGAGCCAAGATTGTGACCATGTTCAAAATTCACAGAGGAAGATCTTATGAAAATAAACTTGAATTGAGTTACAAAATTATATACCCTAGACTTTAAAAAAACAGAAGTCAATGAGACTTTTGATGTTTGTTAACAATACCAATCAAAATTATATGTTGTCATCTCTTAAGCTGCTCACAATTAACAGGCCATGGCAAGCAGGAAAAAAAACAAAAGCAATGCTGTAAACACAAAAACCTGACCTTAGCTGTATTAAAATGCATCTTAAAACCTGTCACCTTATTTCAACGTAACACTGGCTGAAGCAGAGCTTTGATGGCACTGATTATAACGTAGACTGTCTTTGTGCTATTCCTGCATGGGGCATTCTGAAAGACAGGGGGTGGGGGGTGGGGTGGCATATTTCCAGTGGTTGAGAGACATGAACTGCAGCAGCTATTAAAAGACAAGAATGTCCACTTATAGAATGTGTCCTCTAGCCAATGGACAACTCGACAACAACCTGCCTAAAACTGTGGTCTTCAGTGCTATTCCATGCTGGTACTGTATTTTTCCAAAATAAACCGAACTAAAGAGAAACAATTACATTACCATAACTAAAGTACCACTGCTCTATGTTGTAGAAATGCAAATCCTTTGTTTACCAAAAAAATCTACTTAATTTTACAGAAGGGCAGGAGAAGGGCTTTCGGACATGGTGGCAGTCATAAATAACAAAATCTACCATTCTCAATGAAAAGTTATGTAATGAGAAATCAATCTGAACAAAACTTCAGTTCTGAGTCAATTTTCTCACAACCGTGTCAAATAAAATACTCACAGACTGCAAACCATCTATTTGTTTTTCTTTACACAGCCATCACCTTGGTCGAAGCAAACTTACAATGTCAGACACCGCAATGTTTTACCAATTTCTACAACACGTTATTCTTACTGTATCAGGGTTAGTACCTTGGCCAAAGGAACTAGGGAAGGTGTGGGATTCAACCCCAGAACTACCCGACTGCAAGTGAACATCCTTAAACGCTAAACTGTATGACAAACTCGTGTCCATTTAGCACTAAATGGGCAGTATGTGCTTCGACCGTCCGCGTGGTTTACTTATGATTCACCGTAAGCAATTGGTAGCAGTGTGAAGAAAAGCGCACAGGAACCTATACTGAACTGAGCGAAGAGGGATATAGGTGAAAAAAAAATTTTAAAAATGGTGGGCCACGCGACTCCCCTCCATTACTCTCAACGACACTTTCGGTTCGCCGATGACGTTACAGTCACCCGCTAAAGCAGAACTTTGCGCACATCCGCTTAGCAGCCCAGGCCTGTAGACTAAACAGTCGCGCGCCGGATCAGAAAAAGCAGAACGCGCGCCCAGCGCTGCAAGGGCCACCGTCAACACAGGCAGTGCGGCGGACACCTATTGTCACACGAGGAGGCCGGAACGCCAGGGTCCTCGCGCGGGTTTACCTGCCCCTTCACAGCGGCCGAGCCTCAACAAACAAGCGCTAAACTCGGCTAAGCCGTGCAATACAAGATGCTAAAAACGGTGATTTCAGACAGAAAAGTGCCATTTGCGGGTACATCAAGTGCTGTTTAACTTGTTACTGTGGTCCAGCTCCTCTGGGAATACATCTGTAAATAATTCGTCTTACATTCAAAAAAAACTTTGGAAAATACAGGGAATAAATTTCAATCATCTATACATAACGCAGAACACCAAAGAACGAGACAATAATACGTTTTAGTTTATTTTACGTCCCTGTACGTGAAGAGCAACGCCCTACGCCATGTCTTACAGGGACTGATATAAATCGACCACAACCAACGAGTTTCCTGCAAACATTTGCAAGAAAAAAGTGGGGAAATAAACTGGATTGTGAGGGAAACATATAGGTAACTCGCAGCCGTGCGGTTATTGGGTTTGGTTCGCTCCAAAGTTAGTTCTCTTTCGACACACCGACTCGACTTCACTGGCCAAATCTCTCTCTCACTTGCTGTTTAAATAAAAATGGAGGCTAAAAAAGGAAACGCGAGCACCCCTCGCAAATACCACCCATTTCTCCTGAGCACCTCGGAGGCTGGAGGGGGGAGGCGGCGGAGCAGCAGCAGGAGGAGGAGGAGGAGGAGGAGGAGGAGGAGGAGGACGACGACGAGGAGAAAAGCAAGTCACCGCTCCGAGAGTTGGCCGGCCGGGCAGCCCGCTGAAAGAGAAAGTTCCAGCGGCCATCTGCCTCGTCCGCCTCAAAATAACACCTACATTAGGAGGAACACAACACGCACTGTTTGTATACCCTCAAAACCTTGCCGCAGCATGAACTTTCTTCTATGGAGGAAAGCCGGTTGAAAATTCGAGTAACAGCGATGTAACCCAGCTGCCCGTCTAACTGCCAAGGTCGGAATTCAGACCGATTTCCCACCGATAGCGCTTCAGCCAGCAGGAAACAGGCAGACGAGTTTGCCTCCTTTCCTAAAAAGTTAACCCTGACAAACATCACAAGGCGACAAAACAGTTCCCCAGCTAAGGGACCAAAAAGCTCCTTCGTGAATAACCGAGAAATCAATATGGCTCTCGGACGGTCACAGGAGGCAAACAGAAGGTGTCTAACCGAGCTGGAGATCACCGAACACACTGGAGTGATCAAGCGCCAGCCAACTGTCCAGCCGAGAGCCCCGCCAATGTCTCTCTCTCTCACACACACACACTCACTCACACACACGGCTCGGTCGCGAATTATCAAACTTCCTTCTCCCAACGACTCCTTTTCCATCTAGTTTAGCCATCAAATATGTAACTGGAGGAATTATCAACTAGTTTCCCGTCATAGGAAGCTAACGTTAGCTGCACCAACAGCCATGAAGCACGGCGGTTAAACAGCTAGGGGGGTACGTGGTTTTATTTGAAGGCTTAAAATTAAGTATTTACGTATATTCCTGTCCCTTTGTGCTATTATACACAGTAACACACAGCCAACAGTGCACAGTTAAAATATACGCAAAAATAACAAAAATGTACATTGTTTACATGAGCAGAATTGCAGTGCATTGCACGAGGACTGTACTAAGTAAAATTAGCCTGCACGTAGTTGCGGAATTCTCGCCAAAATCTCGCACTTATATGTACAATAAAACAGGTGAAACTGAAGAGTAAACCAAAAGTTAACATCAAAAGCGCTCTGTGCACAGACATTAGATGACGTCCAGCAGGCAAACAGCATACACCTCATCCTGTGCATAAAATAGGTAAAACAACGTAAAATAATACAATATATGAGTAGAAACTCACCTATCGAGACATTCCAACTCGGTATAGGTCGAATTGGACTTCTAGGAATTTCACATAGAATAATATTCCAACATCAGGGCGAATCACACATCCAGGCCTCTCCTTCGTCCTCGGTGTTTCCTGCGAGGTGCAAGCGAGAAGAGCGCTTTCTTCCCTGGGTACCTACCAAGCCTTTTAACCCCCCTTTCGCCAGTGATGAAAGTTTTATTCCTTTTCCTGCCTTGGGCACAATAGCTCTCCAGAATGTTACGTTGAAGCCCTGCAGATTGGATCCGTTTATTACAATGTTTATATCATTTACAGTCGGTGTTTATAAAGGGAGATGTACGGCTGTATGTGTTACAAGGCTCTGATTCTATCTCAGGTCCTCAATATTCGCAGTGGCGCCCATCCCCCCCCCTCCTTCCTAACCGGCATCGATCGCGGCTCCCACCGAAACTGACACACAACCATACCACGGGGTTTCCCACGCTTACGTGCAGGGGCCTATTAATGTGTGGGCGGTACTGCGAAGTCCCGTCTGCCTCCTGCTATTGGTGAGGCAACTGCCACTCAAAATAGGAACCCAGACATGCAAACAGGTTATTGGTCCAAATCGGGCGCCGATTTTTTTTTTTCTTACTTGTCTGCTGTAAGAGGGCGGGTCACCCTCCTGCATACTGGTGGCAGACCGTCGCGGGAGCGACTAGCTCTCAGTCCGCGCAGGCAGTGCGCTAGTGTGGCGGTGTCGGTGTCGGGAATCAAGGCGAGAAGCAATGATTGTGGATTTAGAAAAACAAAAAACGAGCAAAAATGGATCGGCCTCTCCATCATGGGATAACCGGTTTTACTTACTAATACACACGCCATGGAATTACGCATTGTGTCTTAGGGGGACTCTGATTAACGGTTCTTTAAATCTTTTTTACTTATCGTTTACGAATAAGGTGGCTGGTACTTGCACCGTTTAGATACCCATAGCAGCACGGGGTCTCCACGGCCCCTACCCAGGGACTACGACATAGAGGTAGGGACAGCCCCACCTCATGAGCACTGTGAATGGAAGATGAGGTATGGTTCCAGTGGGATCTGGCAAGGGATTGGACAGCAGCACTGACCGTCCCTTTCGGCTTGTATTCATTACCGGTTACTCCCTCCTACAACTGTCTCTCGCAGCCACCGGAGACTTCAGCACAAAGGGAAGACATGCTAAATAAAATAAATCACAAATCGACACAAATGCATATCTTAAATTTTGGGGAAGCTCATCAATGGAGAGCAAATGTCTGACGTACAATTTCCTTCCTCTCGTTGATTACGCTATTTGGCTATAACTTGGAGCAAAGGATGTAGTTTTTCACTGTGAGATTAGGTATTGTTAAATGGACTAAATACTTAAAATTCGGGACTTCCGAAACGACTCCCTCGACGTCCAGCACTCAATGGCTGACGGGCGAGCTTGAGAAGGGTGGGGGAAATTAAACTTAAACGTGATTGGCTGCTTGTCCGACTCTGTCGCGTGATGCAACAATAAAGTGATTGGCTGCGTGGTGATCTGACGTCATGTGTTGTAACGGCCTGATTAGAAACACAAGTGAGGAAGCGAGTTCAAACCTGGAAAACAGCGGAGACGGGAGGAGGCGTATATATCTATGTGTTGAAAGCATGTATCTAAGTTTCTCACACGAATTTTATTTAAACATATAAACATGTTAGTTTTATTACATTGTTGCCTGGATTGATAAATATATCTAATATTTATCGGCGAATTATAGCAAACGGAAACGTGTCCTAGTGAATAATAAAACTCACCGGCCGTATTAAATCCAAGTATCCGTAGTTACTCCTGTAAATCACACGACTGTTTGACTGTTTCCAGTAAAATATATGTTGTAAAGATGGGCCGGTGATGCGCTAGGAGCACGGCTGTCGACTGCAACGACGCCATGATAGCGATTAAAAATGTAATACTTTAGTTACCTCGGCGAATATCTTTAGTAAATGAAAAATTGTCTTCTGGAACAAGCTTTAAATTAATGCGGTTGAACATATTAAGGTTGTACGGATGTGTCTTGGAATCCGTTCCACTTGCAGTGGGGGGAAGGGCAACCAAGGTCTCATGTCCGTGACGTAATCGGCACGAGATTTATTGAATTTTTGGTAGCTTCCTTGATGTCAATGATATCATTTCTCTATCCTGAAAAAGTCGGGGTGTCTTGCAAGCTTGTTGTCAGAGAAGCAAGCAACGCAAACAAGCATTTTAATTGATGTAAAGCGTTGTTCTGAAATACACATTTGTTTATACCCAGTTTAACGTTTTACTTTCGAGAAAAGCATCTGCTAAATAAATAGGTGCAAATTTAACAACAGACCAAAAATCAAGTGTCGCAAATCGGTCGATCTATTTACAGTTAAGAGCTGGTTTAGACTACCGAGTGCTGCCCGACCTTCAGAGGTATTTAAGATGGATTCTTTTAATGAGTTTGATCGAAGCGAAACAAGCAACGTGGCTGGCGGAACCACTCTTTCCCCTGGAAGAATATTCTAGGCTAAGACTGTGTTGTAACAACAGGATAACCTTTGTTCGACGGCCCAGTCGGAACACGTGACGACATATCTGGTCTATGGAACCCCTTTCAGAGTATCCTAGCAACCGTGTCAAAGCGAGGCTGCGCTCCACAATACCGCTATTGTGCTCCGAGCGAACAGGCGACATACCGATACAGTCAGGTCACATGGTGCCCACAAGCGAGGAAGTCGGCCATTGGAATCCTCTAACCTTGTTTTTCACCTCAAGCTCCCACTCGCGAAACCGTCAGTTAACCTGCGTGGTATGCTGGTTTACACATAAAAGTCAATTCCAGGGGCACATAGATAACTCCACAAAGTATGCTGATGCATTTTATTGTTTAAACAAATTTAAATAGAAGTCACACGTGTCCAGAAAGGGTTGTTATATAATGCTCACAGTTGACAATACGTTGTAGTTTAATGACAGACGAATAAAATCTTGGAGTAGAAACATCTAAATTCAAATGCAGTGATATATTCAGGGGGTTAAAGTTATACATTTAATAACAAAACTTAAACTGCTAAACATTGTCACCTTAAGTTTCTACTCATATCAGGCAATGTAGTTTTTCACCAGTGTTTTGTGTTTAATCATTTTATGCTTCATGCTGTGTGCCAAATTTTTACTGTACATAGGACTACTAGGATAACTGTAAAACGTTAACCTCCTTCACAAGCACTCTCCTCAAAAATATATTTCTAAACAATATAATAAAAGCAAATACATCCAACAGCAAATAAGACAAACCTAGATTCTGGATGACTTGAGGGTAACAATAAACCTGTGCTCATTGTTTGCATTTGGCAACTTCCCTTGGCCTGCAGATGGGGCGTCTAAGTGAAACAAAGGATCATGCACGGTTCATGCTATGTTTCTGTAGGCACCAAGAAGGATCATGCACAGTCCTCACAAAAAACATACCTTAGTTACATTAGGATGTAGTGAAATGACATCATCACCACTTTCGTCCCTCTGTACACAACACATTCATCCAACAGTCTTGTAAACAAACTTATCCTACACACACACCTCAGATGAAACATGGCAAACATCAGCCAGTGAAATCACTTTTATATAAGCATGAGAATATGCAATTTAACAAGTTATTCAAAATAACTGAAAAAGAGTAATAACAATAAATAACAGAAAAATATGGCTAAAGATGCAAAGAAAAAAGATGAAAAGGAGAGCTGTTCTACAATATGGACCTATCTGTCAGTAGAGTTCATAATTTCACAAATGTCTATACAACACATTTCTCAATTTTCTAATAGCTACAGGGAAATAAAAAAAATCCGGTGTGCTTGTGAAACAAGCTTCATGAATCACACTACCTTGAGCAATCGGTATATTTAATTTTTTTTTTTGTTCAAAAAATATTTAGGACAACAGTAAAGAACGTTGGATATTATGGTTCTCAACTTTCTTAATCTAACCAGATTACTCCTTTCTTATTCTAAGCCTTCTTTCTTAACACATTTTAATAATTTAGCTTGCTTAAACTTAGGGATGATGCTTTCTAAAGCTAATGACTGCCAGTCAGCCAGAATGGGCTGCAGAACCAGTCCCTCTCTTATAACTTATGCAGAATTCCTTTCCTTTCCTTCCTTTTAACCTCCAGTCAGCAGTTCAGAAAGGGGGTACAATAAAAATGGCTGAGTGTATGGTGTCTGTTTCTATAGACTGTTGCATGCAGAGACTCTTCTGCTCCATCCAGTTGCTGCCCTCTGCTGCTTGTGCGCCAACACCGCAGAGCTGTACCACCTCTGCTCCTTCCTCACAACAACTTCAAGCTCCCAGTCACATTATTCACCATCTCCTCTTCACCGATGATGGCCAAGACGGTGCGAGAGCCAGACTCCACCTATCCACGGCCACAAGCAAAATTCACATTTACATACCAAACTTTATTATTAACTACTCTGTTCGTGATATTATTTGTATAATTTGTATATTTGATTTGTGCAGGATGCTACTTTATTTAGCATTTTCTTTAGAGCAGTCTACACTGGCAGCAGAGAAGCAAAAATATTTCAGTAATTGTTCTCTGACTGCAAATTATAATCCTACAAACATCTTTGAAAGATTCGGTTTTGTATAGGGAGTAGGTAGTGATGAGTGGCTCACCTGAGTCCGTCCAGCATCCTGAACCAGGTACGTAGGTAGGTTAAGACTCATGGCCAAAGCTTGAAGTTCCAGCAGATGTGCTGTGTTAGAGCCTTGGAGCACCACTTTCTTTGCTCTGCACACAACACGTTCATTTTTAAAAACACTAAAATGAAACCAGTCTATATTATCATTCTTCAGTGTCATATGATCCATTTGATCATAAGGATACTGGTGTCTTTCTGCTGTAAGGTTTCTCTATCCAAGCAGCCCTTACCCAGCATGGTCCCACTTCCAAGCCATTTCCCTCCAGCTGTTCTTCTCCTGAAGAGCCTGATATAAACCCACAGCAGCATGTCCCACTTGTGCAGCTATCTGAGCATCATAAACAGGAGTTAAGTCAACAAAGTCCAGTTCCACAGCCCTGGTAAGCAAACAGATGGTTTGTTAGACATATTATATGCCATAAAAGCCACTGAAAGGCATATTGTTTAAGTCAGCAATGAACAAAATGTAAATTAAATACAGGCCAAGTTTAAACTGAAATTAAATTGCTCCTAATCTCTGCTGAGACAATCGTCCCCTGGACTGTTTGTGACATCTGTTGAGTGCCACATAAAGAAGCTTTTCTAAGTTCCACTACTTTTCATTAGGAAGGCAGAGCAGCTCTGAGGCCATAAAAGCAGTGACAGAAATAAAATAAAATGCATTTATTAACTATACTGCAAGAGAAATCAGACTTCATTTCATAACAACTCCAGCTTCATAACAGATCTCACTGGTTCTGCCAAGACAGAAAACCTGCTCCTGTGGCGAAGAGTGCTGGCTCAATGTTCAACCAGTGAACATCTGAAAAATACGGCGAGGTACTCAGTGAAAAAGCACACACCTTTCCCACCCCCATAGACAGGTCCGTGTTCACCACAAACACCATCTTGTACGTTAAGTCCTCATCCCCTTCTTCCTGAAAAAAAAGGTTATCAAGTTAAAAAGACAACATTTACATTATTCAGACCATATTCAGTGGAGGTTAGCAGCAGCTCACCTCATTTTCCAGTTTGTTGAAGTAGTACATGGCTGCTTCCTCAGCAGAAACATTCCTGGTATGTATAAGTGCCTGGAGAATGTAAACAAGACAAGTGAGAGGCCTACAAATTCACAGTGCATATTAAAAGACAATAAGTCATGTGTTAGAAGGACATGCCAGACAGATTAACTAGAACTTCAGCGATTTCACTCAAAACTGCAATTTGTAATTTAAAGATCGCAGGACACTTAAACGTATTCTTTAAAAACACAACTGTTGAAGCATATACCTGTCTTGCAGGACTGTGTGCAGCTTATGACAGTGTGTCAAAAGGACAGAGCAAAATGTTGAGCATCAAGTGGCAATGAGAGTCAGGCTGACAGTTGAGATACCTGCTTTGCCGCCTCTTCCGGAATGTCCAGTTCCCTTAACTGCTGAAGGTAAACCGGGTTCACCTCGTGAGGGGTGGTGTCCGGGCCTGCATCTTCTGTGGATTCCATCGCTTTCACTGCAACGTTTAGATGTTGCTAATTTCAAACACATTTTCCATTTTTGTACATTTATACAGAGCAGTCCTGGGATAATGGCTGAACGAAATGCAGGTTCATGTGTCTACAGGATTGTGTTTTTTTTCCCCCCCCCACTTAGCTGCCCTTCTTCTCCAGATTGACATAGGATTCAGCTACTTACATTGATTTATATCTTTGGGTGACTTTACTGGAGTAAATGAAGGTAAGTATGTTGCTCACAGCAGGACGACTGGGATTAAATTCAGCAGCTCTAACCACTACGTCAGCTGCTGCCTACTTCGGCTCAGTATGAACTTGCTGTGTGGTTAATATATACATTTTTAATATGTAATGCAGATTTTTTCCCAAATCACTACAGTTTCGCAGCGCACTGCGCCTTCAACATGGCGGCCGCCTTCACCTTTAGAAGAGCGGAGACCGAGATGGTGACAGAACCTTAAACAGCAAGATCATTTACACACTGGAGGTTGGTTGATTTAGGTATTAATACTAGGAGAGAAACCTAGTTTCAAGTGGGCCATTTTTTGTCATCAGGAACGACTGTTGTAAACCTCATTTTGACCACAGTCCTGCTCCTTCGCGGAAAACGGAATGAGCGAAAGTAAATACCGTTTTTAATTTTGTTTAAACAGCTAAATTAAAACTGCTGTTTTCGTAGGTGGACAGGTGTCACCTGCGGAGAGAAGACAAAAGTTGTGTCGTTTTATTTGTCGGAAGGTGTGTCGTCGTGAAGAGCAGAGCGCGAATGGTCCTAGCGACACACACCAGACCCCGATCGGAAAAAAAACGTTTCAATGTGTCCTGCGTGTGTTGCGCGTGGACCGGTTCCCCGTCATCTCAACACACACGAGGTGATCGAAGGCAGTGCAGTTATCCGCTATCCGAAATGCTCGTCCTCGACCACGCGAGCGGCTGTGGCGGCGGGCGTTTCCCCGCGTCCCCCCGTTTTGGCTTCTACGAACCTGGTAACGTGGCGCAGCTCGCGAGAACCGCGGCCCGAGCTCGTGCTGCGCGGAGCCGCAGACGCTGCTAGGCGGGTTGCTAAGCTAAACCCGCTCCCCTTTTCTCTCTTTTTGCGGCGGCGATGTGTTCAGATGAGGCAGCGCGGCGAGGACGGATGTTTTACGGCTTGAAAATCCCAGCGAGATACTCGGAAGGGCGCTTATTTAGGATCGATCAGTCCATCTTCTGAGGTTGGCGGGCATTAGCCGCGGCTCGAGCGCCCTCCGCATCCGGGTCCGACATGGAATGGCCGTCGCGCGGAGAAGAGGCTGCCCGCCGTCGGCTGCCCTGTCTGACCCCCGTGTCACGCACCTCACCGCACTTTAACACCCTGTGCGCATTCATAAAATATAGCACTGCAGCTCTTTGGTAGAAACTTTGTTAGAAACAGTTTTATTTTCAGTTATTTGACGGCACGGAACTGAGGTAGCGCCGCCTGTCGGGGACACGGTCACATGGCGGGCTCTCGTTACAATGATGGACACTTGAGGTACTTCATAAGCAACATTGGTAAACTTACCGATCCATTTGTTTAAAAAAAAAGTATAAATATACTTTGTAAACGACAAATTTGCATGTAGCTGATTGTGTTCTGGTTACAGCTGTTAGCTTGAAATCTAAAAGTTGCTTTTTTAAATCCTACAACTGCTTGATTTAAGTTCTTCCCCTCAAATAATACATATACAAGGTGTATAACTAATGTAAGTAAATCACTGTAATGCTGTGTTTCTACAACAATCTAGTTTGCCGCGCACAACAATGATGGGTAAATAAATGTACATGAATACATAAAAATGATACTAGAAACGTTTTTTCTGTCGTTTTAATCGAGTTTTGCTAATGTTTGAGAAGAACTGCTTAATTTCTCTTCTCACTTGCATTCTGTTTAAGCTGATCTCTCCAGACTCCTCAAAAGTCCAGTTCCCACCCCTTCAATATGCAAGTCCCCCCGACAGGATGATACCTCAGCATTTTATTGCTCACTTCTTGTCTGCAAGGCCTGAATGGATGAATGTTTTTACACATTTTTTATTCCAAGAAATTTGTAAACAAAGGAATTGTGCCTGACACTTCAAGTATGTTCAAACAGAATATATTCCATAACTTGTCATAATACAGTCTGCTTAAAAGTGAGAAATTCTTAATGTAGTCCTGCTGTGGACAAAAACAGTCTTTTCAGAGTGTCTTTGGTGCAGGGGGAAACCTGTGCAGAATCAAACTGAGCTACATTTGAATCTACCCCCAAACAACCGGTACCCACTGCATCATTATATCCCTCGCATGGGTCCGTTTTATCGGAGACATTTATAGAACTTGTCCCTCAATATATGGTGGGTCATCTGGATAATGTAATTTACTGATTGTGACTTGGTGGTAAAAAAAAAAGATTGGTATTAAACTAATTTACAAACAGGCTTGGGATCAAAGCTGTATTTGTAAGTTGAGCCAGTGTAGCCTCCAACACAATACAAACAGACAGAGCCAAAGTGAGTAAAATTATCATTCTTTATTGTTACCATCTGTTAAGAATTCCTCTTAAACAGGTTTAGTAGCTACAAGTTGGTCTTACGAAATCATTTTTAAACAATGATATTAACAGAGAATATCTTTTTGAGAAACAAACAACAAAAAAATTGTTCCCCGCAGAGCCTGCTCTACATAGTTCCATTAGTACATCCTACCAGTACTGTTACACTTTCTCCCTTCAGATGACCTTATTTCTCTATTATCATTTAATTTTTATAGACAAACTCTAAATGGAAAACACATTGTGCACTTGAAAATGTTAACGGGCGGCTTATTTCAACTTAAAAGTATTTCCTTACTTACATTCTGTGATCAATGCCTCTGGTCAACCCTGTGCTGCAAATGGCATTAACCTACACAATCAAAACTGTCAGAAACACCTAGTACTTCTTATATATAAAATAATAGTAAAGTCTAAGATGTATGTTCTGGAAGGGGTTGCTGTTAACCTTGAAGAAGGTCTCTAAGTGTCTGGGTTTTATTTGGTCATTATTCATTGGAAAAGTAATGCTTTATGTACAGTATCTGACTTGTACAAAGACAGACACAAGAGAGGCACCAGTATTAAGGCATGGGGAAGGGGGGGGGGGGTGACCACTGTAAATTACACCATATTGTACCTATGGTATGGAGCATTGCCAAAGAGCAGCCTTTTTTTGGGTACACAGAATGTTCAGCACAAGTCCACCTCTACATTCACTGCATTTTACAGCAAAGGTGCTCTAATGGCTGCAGGTCTCTTTTTTAACCATATTGTGAAATTTTTACAGGACAGTAGCTTGTAAAATATACAAAACACTTCTGTTATATTACAAAACCATGGTATTTTATACATATCCTTAGAAGTATGTAATCACAGTATGCGACATGACATGATTAAATTACTGCTTATTTTTAAAAATCTAATTTCAATAAATAACTTTAATACAAGAGAGCACAACATCCTCCGTCCTGTGAAATGTAATTATTTTATTTGTTTACTGGTCTCAGACAAACATATCATACTGACTGCCAAATGCTTTTTCTGGGTGTGATGAGCACTGTTTCAGCAAAGGCCTCTCCTGTTTGGTGTCTGCTGTGCTCCAAAATACATGCACAGATAACTACTTTTGACAATGTTTGGAAGTAGTGTTTATAGTACAGTGCTAAAAAGGAAAAAAAAACACAACTGTACCTTAATGGAAGAAGCAAGTGATAAATCACTGCAATTTCTAGATATTAGAAACTGCATTAAACCAATATGTACAGAAATGCGGTCACCAATGTACAGCTTGTTATAATGGTGAAATGACTGTTCTCCAGTGACTCTTACCCATAAAAATCAATAATACAAAAAAAAAAACAAAAAGGCTCATTGTGAATAAAACAAAGGAATATGCTATAACAGCTGATATTCCTTTGTACACTAATAATTTCATAATGATGGAAACTCAAATCCAAGTATCTTTGCTCACCTTAAAGAAAGCAAGCAGACAAATTTTGTTTCATTTCTGCAGGACTAAGATGATAGCCCTCCTGACTCTGGCCATTTTGAGAATAACCTAAAAATCAGCAAAACCACTAACTGCTGAATAGGTACAAGACCTTTCAAAGCACTGACATACTAACTTATTTGACAATGCATACAGCTTTCTTCAGCAGTTTGAATATCACCATTTATTTCATCCTCTGCATAATACATCCACTAATTATGCAAAACACATGGATTCTCACTGTTGGTCAGCTTCAGTCTAACTCATCCACAGTTAGTTGCTATGGCTGGTCTCACTATGCATCCTTTTAGCATCCAAATAAATGGAGCAGCGATCATTTAGGCCCACTGTGCAGACTGTACGTGTCAAACATCTTGTTTATGTCCGGATGGACATCAGCAGTGTAATGGCTTCAATCTGTATGATGGGCAATTAAAATCTTTAAGAACATTAAAATCTAGCTAAGGTTTTAGTGTAAAATGGATCAGAAAGAAACAGGCCCAAATGCAAACTTAAAATGACCTTTTTCCTCTGAGTCACTACTTGTCAAACAGACTCACTTCTAAGAAATGTAGTTTATGTGCTGGTCTGGCTGCTGGAAAAGGAACATGAGTTCAGACTATTATAACTGAGTTTTCCAAGAAAGAAATGCTGGTATCAGTGCTTTATGAGCCAAGCTGAAATATGATCTCGTGAACCCGACAGTAACACTGAAGACGACCCTGCTCCTGCCCTCGTCTGTTCCTTGTCTCAACAACCTCGTCTCACTGACCGCCTCCATCGCACCACCATACAAACCTCTGGCTATAAGTATAGGTTGCAAAAAAAACTGAGGATATGTACCAGTAAAGCCTGACACACTGTCATCAGCAATAAAACAGTGTGATACCAGTTGGCATCAGGCTGAAAGGTTTATAGACTCCTTAGTGATGCCAACAGCTGGACCAGCAACATTTGAATTATGACTCATCACTGTCTGACAGTGGCAACTAAATATGTTCACCTGGAACTCTGGGGCTCTCTGTCCTTTTCCTAACACATTTCATACTTTCTTGTGCCACAACAGTGCTGTGTTCATATTTCATCTTTTCATTTTTGAAAGGGCAGAATTCTCATGGAATCTTCTGTACAAGTCCTTTAGTAGGTTACTAATAGCCTGGTTTTTTTTTTTTTAAAAGACCCACCATCCTGTTGACACTACAAAGAAAGTCAAAGTAGGAATAGCTCCTGCCCTTTGCTCACACAAAGCTCCACTTTGCACTGAGCCCACCACAGTCTAGAGTACAGAGAGGGGGATTCATGCGTCACCTCTACATTCCATTCTCTCCTCCTCCTGGTGTCTCCTTGACTGCCTGCAGACTCCATCATCTTCTCCTCATGTCAATGCTGATGTTCCTCCGGTCTCAGTGTCACAAGTCTGTAACTTTGTTCTCCACAGCTGCTGCGATCTGCTGGAGCCTGTAACCCAGCTGCATCTTCTGCGCAGTGGTGTCCTCCTCTAAAGCAGTGATAATCTGAGAGAAAATTTGAACAAAGGGCAACATATCCAGGGCTCAGACAGGGGTAACTTCACAACTGTTGTGCAACCCTGGGATATGCACTGCAGACACATTTCACCGATTCATATGCAGAAATGTGAATGCACTAGTATCCATTCTCACTGTCACTAATGATGTAGCTGAAGTAAGTTCTCACACATTCAGATTAAGGGCCACAGATACCTCTAGAAGGGAAATTGAAGAGCAGGAATTTACCTGGTCATAGTACTTGTTGATGTACTTGTAGAGCTCATGCAGGGCCACAAGGTAATTCAGTTCACCTGAGTAATTCTACGGGCAGAATGATGGGTTACATTACAATACAGACAATTCCATAGATTCCTTTTTTCCCCACTTTGGATCCTGAAGGGAACCCCAGAGCCAATAATAAACCAGGGCAAAGTGAAAATATTTCAAACACTTGCCAATGGCAAAGGTTCCCAAAATTCAAGACCCCAGACAAATCCACAATTAAACATTGCAGATTGGGAAAAAAATATCATTCCAAAAGCTTTGCCTAAATTATAAAACAGCTGTTAAAACATATGCCTAGAAAAGTAATGCAACTTCAAATAAAAACAAGATTTTGGTCATGAAACCTGCTCATAATACCAAATAATTAGATATATATTTGGCCATGCCACATATAAAAGTTCTTTAATAGTCCACATGGAGTATGTGGCTTTTCAGATAAAGACATTATTAGACAGTTTATTGAAAGTAATAATACTTTAAGTATAAACGCATTACTTACCCTGGACAGCTCTGCCAGCGCTGAGTTCATCTCCTGGTCACTGGCAGAAATGGTCTGTCTAATATCTGCATAGTACCTGCACACAGGTGAGAACCACCACTAATGTGCTGTGTTGTGGTAGCACTCTCACATGACATCTGGCCTCAATACACAATAAAATGTAATAAAAGTAGAACTGAGGAATTTCTGTTGTGATTTTTGTACTTTACAGTTGCACGTCTGATCCGGCATTGGAACTGGTCCTGCCGGGGTCCCGTGTCACTTTCCCTGCTTGCGCCTCCTTAAAAACTGCCCCACTGTTCCGTGGCCCCGCTTTCCCTGCTCAGTGGCCAACCTGAGAGCAATTCTCACCTTTCCACCATCTGCTTGTATCGGGGGATGTCTCTGGCATACAGCAACTTGTTGATAGGGGAGTCCTTGAACCAAACAAGTAGAAACAAAGTAAGCTCTGAGGAATTTACAAACACACGTGTCATTGTAGTTGAAGTTCACTGCCTCACCCACCCTGCCCAGCTTGTGGTCGGCAATGGTACAGGAGTCCATGAACGTCTGTGCAATCACAGACAACACTGCATCCACATTGTCTGAGGCCTGCACATCAAAAATGAACTGTGGGTTCTTGATGATGTTGATCCAGAATCTCAAAGGCAAACTGAGAAATGTAAAGAAGTCATTAGTTACTACAGAGAAATTAAATGAAATTCTTTTCACTTAAAAAAAAAAAACTTGGTGTATCTGTCCAAAAAAGCTCAAATCATATGCATTTTGTAAGGATGGCTATAGGGGGGAAAAAAAACAAGTATGAGAATGCACAGGTGGTGAGCTACGGTGTTTTTCAGCTGAACATATGAAAACACGTGTTACAGTAAGACGCTGTCACTGATTGATGGGAACCAAAATGTTGTAGGGTTTTGATAGCTAGACCCGATCCATTTGGCAGCTATGGCAGCTCAGATTTCATACCTGTTCGTTTTCCATATGTGTATGGTCTCAGAGTCTGAGATGCCATGATGTGTGGCCTGGTCATCCAAGAGGTCAAAGAAATATTTAACAGCTAGAGGGACAGGCCGGCTGGTGCTGAGGATCACCTGGAACAGGTCATCTACAAACTTCTGCAGTGTGCCCTGTAGTAAAATGAAAGAATGATTAACTGTTACAGGCCTTCAGAACTCCAGTTTTGAGCCAAACGCCACAGGTTCTGTCCCAGAAGCACTGTAGGTGTTGCAGAATGGGTACCTTCATTGACAGCAGCCGGGTGAGGTAGATCTCAGGGATGGCTTTGGCCCTCTCCCTCTCCCTCAGGCTGCCACGCCGGTGCCTGGGCAGCTCTGACTCTTCAGTGGCCTTCACAAGGTGCCACAACCTTACCCCACCCTCATCTGCATCCTCTAGCATAGGTGTCTCTGCGTGGGCAAGCGGAAAATAGTCACAGGGCTGGTCTCTTGCCCTTGGAGATATGATTATGGTCCTAGCAACACCCCACAACAACTGTAAACGTGCTGACTCTTGCACACTTAACTACCTCATAGTGAAAACTAAGACAGTCAACTGGCACTACAGAGCGAAGAATGAGACAATTTTGGTACATGGAGTAACTTACTTTCTCCCACGACATATTCATGGTTATCGTGGTGGATGTGCTTGCTGTGGCGAGGAACCAAAGCCACTGTGGCACCATCAGGCACCTGGAGACCAAAACAAAAGGTCAAAAATAATAACAAGCAGTTCAAGGTCTATCTTAACTCAGCTGAAATTTAAGGCTGATATTGTTCATGTTCATTACCTGGTCATTTTTGAAGAGACAAAAGGGAGCGCGCACGCACGCACGCACGCACGCACGCACATATATATATATAATATCTCAGACTGATCATCTCAAATACGGTGGACTCATCATTTTCTCATTCAAAGCACATTATTCAGTTGGTTTCACTTGACTTCATTGTTGATGCCTTCATGTAGTTGCCTAGAATAATTTCACAAATATTTTCCTGGAACTGTAGTGTAAAGGATTTTTCTGCCCCAAATGAGAAAATGCTTGTAGACAGTGAACTGCAATGGGCTCACCTTATAGTGCTGCAGGGTGTTGAGGCGTTTCCATCTTCCCTGTACCACAGAGGTCAGGTCTTCATCTGAGAGGATCAAGTGGCCTGCCACACCTGACCGCCACTCTAAACATGACCAACAAATAAGGAAGTTTAAAAGTTCATCTCTAGAACTTGACAATAATTCACGCCTGTTTTCCGCTTTTATATTTTTTGGACATGACAAAAAGGGAAACTGTCAACATACAGGCAACTGCCGTCAAATGCATGGCTCGCCATATTTATGCCTGTTAAGACCAGGAAATAAATGTGTTGGACTCACCCAGGTCGAGGGAATCTGAATGTGGTCTGTGGGAGAAGGAGGTGCCTTTATACACCTGGTCCAGGATCTTCTCCTTCACCTGTGTGATGGTGTCGCAGTCAAGCACCTTTGCTGGAACCGGCTGGGCCTCGGTTCCAATTGCTCCCTGCATCAGCACATTCAGGGTCTGTCCAAAGGTAAAGTTTCAGCAAGTGAATTAATCTTTAACACATCAAGCATCTATCACATTAGCAACACTTTCAAATTAGCAACAAGGTATTCTTCAGTGAAGTTCTTAAGCCCGGCTCAAGTTAAATTCAGTATCCATTTCTGGGGCCCTTCAACTGCTGGCATAACTAGAAAATGGTGCCTGAGGGTTCTTCTTACAAGAGTGTGATACTCAATGTCCTCTCGGAGCAAGCGGTTGTCATTTAGCGTGTATTTTGCTTTCCCAGTCACTGAATCCACTGGGCCCTTGTCCACCTGGTGCTTTATGGCCCTGAAAAGCATGTAGAGGGACTCGCCTGCAGAGTCCTGTACAGAACGCAGTCAAGATTTAGTTTCTGCATTCCCACAAAGCTTATTTCCACCAGTGAATACATGCTGTCATAGACTAAGACTTACCCGGAGAAAGGCATATAAGCAGATGGACATCCAGTTGGTCAGCAGTTTCTCTACCACTGTCTCAGTTCTTTAAATGATAACAGCAGATATTATTTAAGCAGTTAGACTCACTGCACCACTCCAAACCTTAATGTTTAAAATAAAAAATGGTGCTAATGCTCTTCTACAGTATGCAGTAGATCAAAAGTTTCTAACGTTACATAAATGTGGAATAACACCTTCTCACAGAAGGTGGCTATAGGTACTACCTGTCAGTGACAAAAAACAAACAATGATACTAGAGCTCCATGAGCACAAGCTTCGGAAAAAAACAGCTTCTTTTCTGTGACTGTTGATATAACAGCATCCCTATGTGAGTGTATAGGTTTTATGGTAGTTAAACTTCCTCTTATGTAACTCAGCTCATCACTTCTTACCTTCTGAGCATGAGCTTGGGGTTCTTGGCCACGTACTGTTCCACCAGATCGTTGAGCAGGGTCTTAAGAATGTCGGTGAAGTATTCCAATTTGCCGTGCAGAGCAACGGTCAGCAGAGAAGCCACGTATGCTCTATCGCGTGGTGAGAAGGTGCGCTGGCTCTCCAGGGTGTGGATGAACTAAGTGAGGCCCACAAATAGTTTATGCACACTTTCTCCTGACCTTCACTGAAATGCTTTACAAAAAACCATTTGTTGATACTAGAATCACCTTTCTGTGAAATGTAGACAATTTTCTTTTGACATACCAACTAAAAGCACCGCACTGATGACATGAGGAGCATCTGTCCATCTAAAAAGAAAAGTGTTCTTTACCTTGGTGAGGAAGAGCTTGCTGTTAAGCAGGTTGGACAGCTGCACCAGGCCCTGCTCCACAGTCTGCCGTCGGCACTCCTGCACGTCTAGGTCACGGTGCAGTGGGGACTCACGATGCCCAGGGAAGAAGATCCGCTCAGCGTACATGCGGTAGTCCAGGAAGGGGATCCCAGAGCCAACCAGGTCACTGGACATGTCCATCATTTCTGTCATGAGGTCTGCAGGAAGAACAGAAAACATTACATCATATCATTGTCTGAAACTTCTAAGATAATCTCAAATATGATCCGGCAGCTGCGCTGTCAAATGAAAATTTAAAACCTGTGGTTATTCAACAGAGTAAAAAGTGAAAATATTTCACCTACATCCTGGAAAAGTAAATACATATCAGTTTTGGGAATTTTAGCTGCACTGTACCAGTGAACTCCTTCTTGCAGCGATCTCTCACACTGGTCTCGAGGTTCTCTAGCTGAATCTGGACCTTCTTGTAGTCCCTCAGGGCTTGTTTACTCTTCCTCCTTATAAGCCCAGATGAACAAGCAACACAATTGCACAAAAATGTGTTGATGGAAGCTTTTAAACCAGTTTGACACAGTTCACTTATTTGTATACTGTTAAAAAGATCAAAACTTGTGCTATCTAAGACAAAAAGCCAAAATACTACTTTTTCACCTGTAAATGAGGACAATGATGAGGACAATGAGTGCGACGATGGAAGCTCCCACCCCAACTCCAATCTGGGCTTCCAGAGGAAACGTAGACTGGCTCTGTGTGTCATACTGCACTTTGCCCAGGGAGAAGTTCAGGTTCCCCATTTGGACCTGCATGGTCACATCACGTAAATTTTCTATTCATGTCATTTATGGTAAGCATCTATGCACCCCCCCTCCACACACACACAAACATTTTTCAAACGCTCTTGCGTTAACAGCTACCACTTGGTTTCAAAAGTTCTGTGCCACCTACTCATCTCTTTTCACATTATTATTGTGTGAGTCAGGCTGAGTTATGAGAACTCACCGTGAACTCGGGGAGGGAGTCTGCTCCTTCTCGCTTTTTGCCAGGGCCTGGGGAGGGCTGCTGGGCCGGGGGCTCGCAGTACAGGTGGTTCCTGGTAAGTGTCTTCACAGAGCACACACCCTCCCCAATCAGGGCCACCACTTCCTCCTTGTAGATGGCCAGGTCCAGGTTCTCCCCCTTCATATAAACCAAAGCAAAAGAGAACATTTTTTAGGATGCAAGTTGTTATTAATGTGAGGAGAATGACACTTGAGGAAGACTCTTCTTACCTCCACAGAAATTACACTTCCTGGTTTGTAGCGAAAAGGCTTGCTGGGATCCTGCTGGTTGAGTGGGCGCAGGATGGGGTTGAGCTCATAAGTGAAAGCGCTGGAGCTGATGGCTTTGAAGTCAAAGTGCAGGTTGTCTAGAAGAAAGTGCACCTGGACGCGGGATTGGTGCGACTGCGCATCCACTGCAGGCGTCCTACACAGGAGCAGCGAGCTGCTGTTCACATGGCACCGCTCCACAAACTGCAGCAGGATGTTAAAACATCAAAGCCCAAGTTGAGTTTAGAAGATGTATGCTCCTCAAGGAGATTTATGCTCTTCAGCACAAGGGATCTGAGCTCCAGCTCAGCGCATTTATTTGGGGCTACTGCACTTTAAGGGACAGACTTGCCTGTTTGACTGAGCACAGCGTGCCTTCAGGACAGTCTGCCTCTGGCACGATCCGACGGTGCCTCCACAGGAGCCCGCTCCGGCTGCCGGCTGGCCCTATCAAATTCCTCTTCCTCCTCTGCTGAAAGGACTCCAGTGGTGACACGGTCACCTGGATCTGAGGCTCCTGGACCACATCCAGATTGTGTCCTGAAACGTGAATCATCCGCCCGCCACTACAGACAAATAAGTACGTACAGTTGATCAGTAATGCAAACCTTGGTTATTGGTCCTACAACACAGCCCTTTCTAGGATTTGAACTTGCATCAGGTTACAAGTTTATGTCATTGTACCTTCTCCATATCTGTGCTTTCTGATAACTTAATCCCTGACTTTCTTTAACAGCTCCTTGAACTTCATGATTCCTTTGCTTCATATTTCATTGCCTGACTGAGGGACCTCATAGAAACAGTTTTTTTTGAACCTCGAAATCTGTGATCATTTGTTGTGAAGCACCATGTCGACTTATACAAACTAGTTTTGACTATTATTTCTTTCAATTAAAATATCACGTGGAAAGAATTTAAAACGTAATTTTATGTAGTGAAATGTGTGAAATTTTCTAAGTCTAAATACCTCTGTAAGGCACTGTATTTAAACTAAACAAATAACACACTCTGCTAAAGACGATGTTGGTTACAAAAACACTAAGAAAAGGCAACAGCTGATGAGTTGGAAGCCACAGGAAAACCTGCCTGAGGAAACTCTTCGAAGGGGCAGCTTGCGTGATGTTAGGATCTGGGGTGTAGTAGTACATTGTCCCCCGCAGATGGCGCTCACTGCTGCCATAGCGTACAGTTACTCTGTGAGCCCCTGTGATGTTACTGCTGCCAGTCACACACTCAATACGGTCTTCTTGGATCATGGATGAGCTGAGGGAAGCACATGAGAGGAACACAGTTTAATTCAGCTCATTTTTAAAATTTCTGCTCGCTGAAGTCCGGGGACGGTGGGGTGGGCACTCACATAAGGCATGGAACGGTCCCAATCATCACGCCGACTTCAGTGAGCCTCCCTGTACGCAGGTTCCTTCCTGTTATGGTCAGAGAGGTCCCGCCAGCCTTGGGACCCCTTTGTGGGTACACTTCCATCAGCAGGGGATCCTGAAACCGCGCATTGTCAGATTTCAGAATGCATGTTAGGTCCTTCAGCATCAAACTTCAACTAAATCTTCTGCTTCTTCATTACCAAGTAGCTAAACTTCTGGCTGGAAAGGCCACAATGTCCACTGCTCACGTTCACCGACACCTGACCAGTTTTTTCCACACTGCTGGATGAGGTCTCACATACAATCCTGTAGGAAGACCGAGTCGCAGAAGTTGCGGTCACTCAATTGCAGGACACTTAGTCGGTCAAATCAACAGAGCAGTGGTGAAGGAGAAGTGTCGGACCTGGAGGAGACCTCATATCGGGTAGGGATCACCATGCAGGGAATGCCAGCCACTTTGACAGAGTTCTGGATGTCCTGGGCTTTCTGCCCCAGGTTGGATCCAGAAATAGTGATTGCTGTGCCCCCCTCCACCAGGCCAGAGAGAGGCTCAATCTACCAGAAAGGAGAACACATCTCAAACTATGAAATTTCCTTCACCCAATCCATCTTTTCATATCTGATACCACTGTAAGCTTCCCCACCGAAGAGGATGACAGCACAAAATTGAGTGAGAGGAACTCACAGAGTGGATAAGGGGTGCTGGGCAGGTCTGCTCCACTTGTTCTGTGCAGGAATCCCTGTGGAGGCATTCGGAGCGTGCCCCCCCGCACCACACACAGCCGTACTTCTGGTCCACCGTGTGGCAGCGGCTGCAGTCCGATCGGCCCACCGAACAGTTGTAGAGTGTCACTGACAACAAGGGAGGGAGACACAGCTGTACCTTTCAAAACAGATGTCAAGTACATTGGCCAAAACTGGTTTTTTTACCACTGTGCCTTAGAAAGAACACACAGCTCTGTCCCAGTGGTGGTAGACTGACCCAGGTGTCAAAGCTTACCATACAGGCTCTTGGAACTGTCCACATGAAACGCGTTTCTCCTCTTCACATACACCATGGCTTTGTACTCCTCAACAAAGGCGGAATATGAATACTAACACCATAAACACAACAGAGAACCAGGTTAATTTCGCTGCCATGTCCACAAAGGAGAACAAAAACAGCCTAGGTGCAAATGTGGTAAAAAGCAAAGTACTGTATACACTGACTCCTCTTTTCACAAAAAGTTACACATTTCCAAGTAACAAATGTTTTCCTGTTCATTTTTGTTCGCATTTTCTTCATTTTTCCATCTTTAAAGCAGAACCTGTATTTAGATCTTGTAGCAATAGATGGCAGTAAAGTGCACCGAAACACAACAGTACTGAGACTGTCTCACTTGAGTGCCTTCCAGTGTTTAAAGCCTATATCTGGTGTTTCGGAATGTTCTTCTAAACAAGACAACGTGATAATCATGTTTACAGGATGAGTCAGTCAACAACTTTCAAAGAATATGAGTTTATGGACAGAATTCCTCCCACAGTCCAGAGATATGTGGTTCACATTCAGTGGTCACTCTAAATTGCCTGTAGTGTGTGCATGTGAGAGTGAATGTGTATGTATTGCTTAAAAGCCTTGCACTCAAAGATTTCCGGAGAGGTTGCAGCAACCCTGCCCAGGATTACGTGGTTAACAATAACAGATGGATGGGTTTTACTTTTAAGTTTTAAGTTCAGTTGCGGCTGAACTTAACCCTAGCTAGGTTAATACAAGAAGTTTTTACAAGGCTGCAAGATAATCAGCCCATGGGTCTAGGATGTGCATTGTGTTGAAATTCAACAATCATTTAACAATTTCATAAATGAAACATTCAAATGAAATAATAAAAATCAAACTGTATACAATTGTTACAGAACCTAACCTGTAAATTGAAGAACAAATTTATTATTACATTTGTATTAAATGACTGACTTCGAAGTAACAAACAAAACAAAACAAAACAAAACAAAACAAGACGTCCAGTGGGATTTGTGTGTGTAAATTGGAGCCAGTGTAGTTTAATTTGTGAAAAGGAATATTTGACTGTAATTCTATTACCACGAGCCGGTTATTCGACGCACTAAAGACAAAGTTCTGACCCGATGCAGCTGGCAGGTGATATAGAAGACAGAGGAGTCCATCTCGTCCTTTTCTACATAAGAATCAACCACAACTGCACGGCCCTCAATCACTAGGATGCACTCGTAATCCATCTCTGTATCCTGGGCATAAAAAAGAAAACAACAAGCCACATTTATACTGCTAATTTTGGGTTATAACACATTGTGAAAGAACCAAGGCAGAAGAAAGCCATAAATAAAGCAAAACTTAAAGTACATGCAATCATGTCAAATCCAGTCACAGTACAGAGATTTCTGGTGCCTTGCTGAGCTACTGAAACCAGCTTTGTCATTTCAGTGTGCTGCCATCCACAAATCCCTCTTCAATCCATACCCACCCACACACAAACTTAACCACATCCCTACCTGGAACAGCTGAAGGTTGCGTCCCACCAAAGTGATCTTCCTGTCCACGTTGACCGGCAGCAGGGAGGAGCCTTGAACCATCTCCACACAGGGGCAGGCCATCGCACCCCACACCCCAAAGAAGCCCTCGTCTGCCTGCGCTCACAACATACAGGGTCCCTTTTAAAAACCTCTGCCTTACTGCCACGTCCATCTGCAATCTGCCCCCACCACATCAGCACATAAATGATTTACACACTGCCACAAATGTGTTATTTAAAAGAAGCTTAGACAATAAACACAGTTAGCGCTCAAAATATAGCATGAAAAGAAAGGAAAAAGTAGACCATAAATTTGTAAACCATAAATTGCAAAGTAGCAGCAATATTTATCCCCTTTAAAAGCAGCAATAATCAACAACATTAGCAACAAAAAGAAGTAGCAATAATAGTAATGATAATGACAGTAATAATAATAATAATAATAATAATAAAAGCAGATCACAGGGAGTGGGGCAGGGCCGTGTAGAGATGTATAACAGAGGCTAAGTAGTGTGGTATCAGTGAGGTGGTTGACGTAGTGTCTGCTTTGGCTGCCGCCAACTCACCAGCAGGAAGGAGTCAAACGAGTCGTACTGGTAGTCGGGCTCCGAATCGGAGTCCAGCAGACGGGGGTAGGCTTGTGCTGTACCCTCAGCATCTCCATCACCTGACAGCACCGAGGCTGCAGAGAAAGGGGCTGTATCATTCTCTGCCTTTGGCTCCTCCACGTGTTTGGGTTCTCCTCCGCCTGCTGGGGGCTGTGTGGGCTGAAGGGGCAGAGGCAGACCTATAGCCTCTGTCAGTGGTGAGTGATAACCAGTGTCAGACTCTACTGGCATTGCCAAAATTGATGGAGAAGAGTTGGTAATGGGAGCAGGACCATGAGCTGTGGGAGGGGTTTCAGCTGGGGGCTCAGATATGGACTGCACGTCCTCCAGCGTTTGGGGGTTGTTTGTAGGAAAGACAGTCACACTTTCCATGATGGGATCCACAGGAGGCACTGCAATGGGGGTGATGGCATCACTGCTGGGAAAATACTGCTCTTCACCTGGACCAGGTAGAAATTCCACAACTCTCATGACAGTTGGTGAAACCCCATTTCCTATGCTAAGTGATGATTCCACATCACCCACAACAGGTGGCCTTTCCACATCTCCTGCGACAGGTGGCAGTTCCACATCACTTGTCACAGATGGCAGTTCTACATCTCTCCCAACAGGTGGCAATTCCACATCTCTAGCAACAGCTAGTGACTCTGTCTCCATGCTATTATCTGCAGGGTCGGCGGGGATTATCCCAGGGTTGTTATTCTCAGCAGCAAGGGTTGCTTTTGACGTTACCCCTCCTTCCAGATCGAAGGTGACCTTGGTGGTTGTGGTGGTAGCTTGTGTCACCGTGGCAGGCAGAGCAGTAGTGGGAGCTGGTGTTGTTGGAGGGGCAGTGGGCACAAAGGTGCCCTCTGGGGTCGTGGTGCTCTGGAGTGGTGCTGTAGTCATCTTCAACTCCTCAGTGGTGATTTCTGTGGTTGTAGTCACAGTTGTGGTTGTACCTATAGTAGTTTCTGTGGTTGTAGGGGTGGTTATAGTTGTGGTAGGTGCTGGAGTTGGGGTTGTTGTTGTCACTAAAGATGTAGTTGCAACGGTAGTCTCTACAGTAGTCGTGGGAGCCTCTGTGGGTGGTAGTGTTATGGGAACCAGAGTAGTGCTTGTCGGGTGTGATGTAAATATAGAGGTTTTTACTGTGGGTGGCCTTGATGTAGGTAGCTTGAACTGCCGGTTTTATGGAATAGGGAGGGGAATCAGGGCAAAAAAAAAAATGAAAATAAACAATGAAGATAAAAATTTGAACAAAACTTGGGATTTCTGGGGTTATTAGGCTCATCAATAAATAGACAGCACATGCAATTTAGGGCTTCCAGGCTGTAGCACATAATATGGTGATGTTAAGTACTGCTTAGTTCACACGGTAAGTTTTTTATAACAGAAAGTGTAAATAAAAAGATGAAGCAAACCAAATTAAGGTTTGGACACATTACCTACCTGTATACCTATTAGATCAATTTCATATTATCTCTCCCCTCAGTCAAACCTCTTTCTCCCTAAAATTTGCCATGACCAATGGTCAAATGAACGTCGGTATGATGTCCCTGTAAACCACAGCGATGCAAAGGGGGCTCAGCATCAGCATCTGTTAACTTACACGCTCATTGTAAATAATGATCCCATCTTCGCAGGCAGGCTTGTGGGTGCACAGGTGCTGCAAAATGCACCAGTTACAGCCCCAGCGACTGGTCACACATCCACGGCACCTGAGCAAAGGAAATGAGACAGAAACTGTGCTCATGGGGTCAGTCATCACACTCCGATTAAGGACTACACTCACATTCCACCCAGCGCAGAGAGAAGCCCGTTTATCAAATTCCCTCTAATCTGCCTACAATGGAGCGAAAAGGTCAACCGTTTAATTGAATTCAGTTGGGGTGCTTATCTTCAAGCCCTGAAACCTTCACTAGAAAGGAAGCGAGAAGTAATTGAGCAAATGTCTGGCCCATGTGGCCTTCCACACGTTATAGAGATAAGAGAGTTTGTCTAGTCGCTAGTCCGAAAGGGTCCCTCCCAGTTTCAGCATGTTTAAAAATCACTCAAAAGCCAGATCTCAACTGTGTCCAACTAACACCACCCAATGCCAGCTACAATAACGTCAGCTTATTGACTTTGGCTTGCTCATGTGATGGGGACAGGGGACGCCGTACTAGAGAAAACAACCAGAGAAAAACAGGTTAAGAAAAGCAGGCAGCAAGGTGGCTAGAAGTTAAGGACCAGTACATCAAGGTTAAAAGCAGTGGGTTCCAGGTCACTGTTGAGAGTATTTAATATGGAAGCATGTAAAGCTGTATAAATTTGTGAAATTATATATTTTTTTATTTTTTAATTAAAATAATGAATATAAGCTCAGCTCACGGCATGGTTCCCGAGAGATGCTTGACAGCACTGCAGTCGTAGAAGATGAAGTCTGTGACTGCAACAGTGATGTTCAGGAAACGGAGGGACAGCGAGACCGTGACATAATCTGCGGAGAAACAACTTGTATTAAGTTAAGTTTCTGTTAAATTGCTGTCCAATAAGATTTTGTCAAAGACAACAGCCAGGTTACAGCAAACATTCAAAGGTAAGATTTCTGACTACTTCTTGCAGAGCAACCTTTAAGTTCTTTGTAGTTGTTGGCACACAGGTAGAAAAACACACAAGTAATGTTTGCTGACACTGTTACATCATAGGACAAATTTAATGCTACCTTCTGATTGGCTAAAAATAATTCCAATATAACTGCATGGCAGTTAAGTAATATTTTAGTAGCAAGTAGCTCAGCAGTTCAGTAACTTTGTCTACCATCAAGGCACCAGAATCTTAAATGTCCCATTCTGTAACAAGGGAACATTTTTATAACCTCGCAAATTATCTCTACATCTATAAAGCGAGGTTTCAGTTTGCTTGCTCTTTGTTGAATGGCTTTGTTTTTCCAAGCTACAGATTTGAAATCTGGCACATGGTTACTTCTCACTCTAAGGGAGATCTGTACATAGACAAGTTCATTAAACCCCAAAAAGGCTATTTACCATTTGAAAGTGAAAAACGCATTATTCATTTTTACCTTCCTACCTCTGCATCTTTTTGACCTATGCAGCACCAGGTACCTCCACTAATACGCAGCAGATAAAGAATTTTCAACCAAAAACATCAAATATGGTTAGAACCTACCATGTCCCTGGTGCATTGGTGGCACACTGCTGGTATCAGGTGAAGAGCAGGTGACTCCAGTCTCGGTTACAGCAGCGGGACTCTCGTACTCCCCAAAGTAGCAGGAGTACCCTTCCTTTTCCTCCAATTTGGGCAGACCAGGCACAGACAGGAAGATCTGCAAGAGCACAGCAGCAGCAAGGTTGGAGAAATGAACCCAGCATTGAGAAAACAATGCCTGTTTTCAGAGGCGGTAAGCTATGCTTTAAATCTGTGAAAAAAGTGCATAACATTACAAAATGCCTTCTACATGTCGATTTTATGATGAAGCTCAGTTCTAAAGCAGACAGCCTCCACACACTCCATCATTGTTGTGTCTCACTAAAAGTAGGTTCCGATTATTAATGTTGTTTTCTTTTCTGTGTAACTAAAACAAAATGCTCTGATACACATCAGTACTTCAATGAGACATGTTTAAAAGATCTTTAAAACTGTACTTGGCCAGAAACAAACTCGTGATACGATGAGAAAGTGCAAAAGTGCCAGTAAATCCTGGACATGATGCAAAACAATCCTTGTTTTACTGTAGTCCAGCAAGAGGGGACCCAGAGCAGCAACAGCAGTGAAAGACACCCCCCCCCCACGCCCAACAAAACCTCCTCTATGTCAATGCCTACATTTTTCCTCTCCTCCCTGCTGATGTTAGATGGGCTCAAGGCCTCCACACTCAGGCAGTGCTCCTCTATGTCGAAGCTCCATAGCCACTGCCCGGGCTGGTCAGCGCGGGGACAGTCAGAGTGGCGGCCACACCTTCCAAAAAAAAGCAGGCATTCAAAAAAGCAAATTAAACCACACTGATCACACAGTCCAATGTGTGCTCACCTGAGTGGGAATAAAGCAGAGCACTCGTTGCATTACATACATCAAAAGCTGTTCATATTTTTACCTGGCAGTTGAACAAAGTTAATCTGATTGGATAGCAGGAAGCGTAGCAGTTAAAACAGTATCTGTACTTATAGGTTCATGGTTTAAGTCCTCAGAGTTGTCCTGCTGTGCTATCTTAAGCTAGACACTTAACCTAAACTGTTTCTAGAAAAAAATATACCTATAAAATACTGTGACTTTGGATAAAAATTATTTATAGATCCCAATTAAAAAAAAAATCTGAAAAGTACATACATCCAAGTTTCAAACAGATTTGTGTGCGAGATCATTTCATGAAAGACTACCAGAGGCTTCAGTTAACATTAAACTTTAACAGCTATATCCTGAATGAAAAATAAAAGCTCTTGATTTGGAAATGGGCATTTAGTTTACAGAGAAAAAAAATGTTAATGCATGTGTCCTTGTGGAGGCAGATCTCACCTTCCTCTCAGCACACACCAGCCGCAGTAAGGGTCATGGGCAGAAAGACAAGCCTGGCAGTCCAGATGTTTATCGCACTCAGCCACCGGCCTCTTCTCCAGCTAAAACCAAACAGACCGCCTCACATTCAAAACAGATTCCTGGCAAAGCATTAGGGCAAAAGCCATAAAAATATTAGTGCTATAAAGCAGTGGACTAAATTCTCTCTACAGAGAGAAACAGCTTTGGAGATGAGTCACTAATCTGTACCCCAACCGAAAGGTGGAGGCTCACATACCCTGGAGTCAGTCATTACAAACAGGTGCTCTTCAGCCTGGTCTAGGAACAGGTCGCTGCTGATGACCGCACTGGGTTGGATGGAGGTAACTTCGTACTCTTCCACCTCTCCATTGGGGCCAAGGAAAACCTACAAAACATACAACACATTAACACACCAGCCTCTATGGGAGCAGAGCAAAAATTCCTGACATAGGCCGCGTGAGTGGTAACACCCCACAGATGCTTTTGACTTGAACAAAGTTTAAACAGCACCATCATATCCATGTATCCATGCAACACACATTTGTAAACAAACATTTTAGAATAAAATGTTTAAAATGTTTAATCAAAATGTAATATTATTAACCTGAGTAAGAAATGGGATTCCCAAAAGCATTTCACTACACTACTTTTTTTTTTAAACTTTGGTTCATTACTGGAATAAATTTGCTAAATCAACCTATTTATTATGTTATTGGCAGGAGATTTAGGTATCTAAAATTTAAATAAACATTCCACATCACAGGTTGACAGTGGCACAGCGAGTGGCTCTGGTGCCTCACAGCTCCTGGGATCACTGCCATCATACATTATGACAAGTGGTTGCACATAATGAATTCTATATCCCTTTTCAATGGCTGTGGCAAAACAAGACATTTACACAGTGTTAAAAACAAAGATGTCTATACAGGGGTGTATTTTAAAAACCAAAGTGCAGCATGAGCCTGCCCATTTATAACCAAAAACCATGTGAAGGTGGTTCATCCTCCCAGCTGGAGAAATGAAGCCCAGGTGGCTTCTTGCCATGAAAGTGCCCTTTTCCATGTCCCTCCTGGATGAACCTTCTAAGACAAACATTTAGCTTGGAAGGCAGTTCCTGCACACATCTGGCAGTCTTCAAAACAACCCACATTCTTACCACCACCAGACTCTAGTGCTGCAAAATTTACTTTCACAAAAGACAAAAAATATATAATTGTAGTTCAAACAGTGTTGTTGCTTTTAATAGCAAAGCATAAGCATTTATACAAGTAGGCAAAATAACTACAACGATTCTATTTATGTAACTGAATTCATTCAATGAATTTCACTTTATTCTGTAGCATATTAACTTAATAACACAGATGTTTAAATACACCAATAAGCAGCATATTGTTCACTCTCATGCATATAAAAAGTTTGCATGTAGGAACAGAAGTCTGGTGGCATTTCTCGTGCCCCTGGCTCTTCCACCTTTCACATTTCCTATACTTCCCTTCACAGGACAGGCCACTTGAATGTGACCCTTCCGCAGGGCCTGTGTGAGCTGGACACAGCAGCAGTCACAGAGCAGAAATACGCCATACACAAAACTAAGAAATTCCTTTTGGGGGAAAATGACTGGCTCATATACAGCACAAAGAAATAGTTTGATGCAGTTTTCTGTCATCTTAAAAATCATAGTGTTTATTGTTCAATATATTTTTGATGGAGTTCAGGGGCCGCAGGGTTGTGTGGATGCCACACAGTGCCTGGGAAGTGTGAATGGTAGCGGACCAGGCTGTGTGGATGCATTTACATGTTCTCCCTGGGTTCACGTGGATTTCCTCCCACAAACCAAAGACATGAATTCCACGTGAACTTTTGACTCTAAATTGCCTGTTGTGTATGACTAAGCATGGCAACCGTATGACATACTGGGGTCCCTTTCAGGGTGTACCCTGCCTAGCACAGAACCCAATACTTTGGAGACAGGCTCCAAACAGTAGTGACCCTGCTTTAGGACAAATGTTCTGGATAGTGAGTGAAATATTTCCTGTTAATCCAAAGTCACTGTCACATCATTAAATGCATTCAGGACATTGCTGGACTTTCTGAGAAAGGTCATTTGGTTCTAATAAATCAGAAAGCAAAGAAGAATGACTAATAAAAACAGTTCTAATCCTGATTATAAGAGGAGTTTCTTCTACATCTAAGAAAACAATGGCTGTGCAAAAGTTTAATATTTTTAATGCTTAAACATAAAAGGAGAAAATGAGACAAAATTAGTTAAAGACAAGAAAAACATTGCAAGAAAAAGGACATAAAATGAAGCCAGACGAAGAAAACAGAGAATGTGGTCTTTAGCTCTTGCACGCAAAGTATAAGGTAATCACAACAATTTGTAGAAGAATGCAATTTGTGAAGGTCCTAAGATAGCAGGTCTTTACACAGTCAATAAATAAGCCTTAGCGTAACTGAGAAATAACCGTTTCCATTTATGCACTTTGCTTCTTGGCAGCAGAATAAAAGGGAGAAATTCTGAGTCAGGATCCCTAAGAAGCAATAAAACACACAGACACACACACAAAACCCACTGGCAGACTGATTTTTGCCATGAGAAAATATTTGCATTTTAAAAATGGGAGCCTACATTTTTGCACCTTCACTGCTTCAGATTTCTGTCCTTCTCACCTTCTTTTTTTTTTTTTTTTAAACACCCCTCCAAATATACGGACCAACTTCAAGCAATAAACAAGGAATAGCTATCATGAGGAGACATGACCCCAAGAAGGGGTATCCCAAGAAGGGAGTGTTACACTGGCATCTGTGAGAATAGGGCAGAAGGATACCTACTTTGCGAAGGTTTCCTTTGGAGTCTCCCAAGAAGGTGATAGTATGCCCATCCCTCACACTGACAGCGACAGCTGTGAGACGTGCTGAGGGACTGTTCAGAATAGGCTCCGCCTTCACCGGCACCTGGCTTGCCATCGGGCTGGGGGTATGGTCTGATCCGCAGGGATAGGCGTCCAGCGTGTTCTGAAAGTAACATGGGGGGAGGACATTTTGTACTCTGTTGGATACAGCATTAACAACCTTCTTAAATCAAGCAGTGCTTGTTTCATTGCAATTTTTTTTCTGCACTATGAAATAAAAAAATCCAAATATGTACCAAAACCCTTTTAAAACATTTCAGCCCGATGCAATGTCACATGTACCATACTGCCTTTGCCAATCAAAACCGCCATTTCTACCCAGTTCTGCTCAGTTGGTTATATTCATCAGCATGGATACTATCTGACACTCAGCTGCACTTGTGTTGGACATAACCAAACCATACCTGACCGTGGCTTCAATAGCAAAAATCAAATGAATATCTCTAAATACCCCCCGAAAGAAAACAAGCCAACCGTAAACATGTCCAACAGTACTGATGTCTTTATGTAAAAACTTTTACCTTCATAAACATTTTCCACCTACCACTGGGCTTCAGATACACTGCTCCCTTACATGACGGGTTTAGTTTGTTCCTTGTCTAATGGGGTGATTTCAAATTCCAGTTGCGAGGGGGTCAAACTGCCTTTATTTCGTACTGAAAAAGAATAACTGGTTCTTAGATGAAAAATATGACTCCTAATATGTCTTATAATGTTAATTTATTCATTTGCAGCTTTGCCCCACTTTTAGATGTTGTTTTCAACTTCTTAGAAGGAATTGTAATAATTTGGCCCCATAATGTCAATATAATAAAGTTCACAAGGACACTCACTGCCTTTGTCTTTCTATGAAACACAGAACCATGCTGTTATTAGTATTACAAAGTGCCTCTAATGAATGTTTGACACTAACACAAACATTTTATATCTAGATTAATGCTTCATTTATGTTACCAGTCAGTCTTTCCAGGGCAGAGTAAAAAACACCAGATTTAGCCAGAAAACAAAATGTACACCAATGAGGGGCAAAAACAATTTGGTTCTGAGGCACCAGGTGTGTGCTTCTACCCAAAAATGCCTGATATTGATGGCACTGAAAAAATACTCACTGTGGAAGTAAGGCGACTTCCTATAACACCTCACAGAAAAGAACCCGTTGTATGAAAAAAGATATAGATTTTCAAAAATGCCAGTGCCCTACTGTGAAACTGTACCTGAAGAGAAAAGCTAATTGCTTTTCAGTAAACCCCAGCAACTTTTCATCTGTTTCAGAAATGTTCTTGGGAGACCCTGCTCTATGTCTCTTTCATAATTAAGGATAATCCACGACATTGATTNCCCTTAAACCCCAGCAACTTTTCATCTGTTTCAGAAATGTTCTTGGGAGACCCTGCTCTATGTCTCTTTCATAATTAAGGATAATCCACGACATTGATTGCCAGAAATCGTATTAAAAAGTCCCTGGCAACGAGCAACCCTTTTTATTCTGCTCCAAGGGTACAGTCTTGACGGAGGCGGAGCAGACACTGTTGCCCCGTGGTGTGGGAACCGTCTTGGGCCAAGTGCAAGCGTAATTAAAAAGAACACCGATCTCTGCCCCACCCTCGTAACAGGGGCTACATCCACCTGCACAGACATTCCAGTACTAATCTCCATGGCAACAGCACCATTTCCAAAGAACAGGTAATCTCCTTAATACAAAAAGTAACGGGTGATTAAATCGGTGCCTCACTGCTTCAGAAAGGGATTTTTTCCTCTACCAAGATAAATCTATCCAGGGGAATCCCAAGGTAATTTTGACAGCAGAGAATATAAACATACAAACTTACTTTTTTACTATTACACAATTGATTATTTGAGACTGAATACAGAATGTGACTTAAACTCAAGGCTGTTCCCAGAAGCAGCTGCAATATGTGTGCCGTGAGTGTGTAATTCATCAACATCAACAAGACAGACAGTCTCACCGAGGGCAGGTTAGCACAGTTGGACTTGACCTCATACTCAATGTATGCTGCTTCGTTGCCTCCATCCCGCCCATCTCGGGTGTAGCACAGGTCGCGGGTGGAGTTGATCTGCTGATCGAGCTCATCCAGGTAGAACATGCACAGGGCGGAGTCCTCGCTCGGTCTGTTGGAGGAGGTCATGTGGGTGGCGAACACGCCAAGCAGAACTCCTCTCTTTCCTCCCTGCCCCTGTACTACGTTGTTCCCTTGGTCTGGAGGCAGGCCCACACCAACTGCCTGGAGGAGGTTGTAGTTCTTCCCTGTAGATGAATGGCATGCCAGGGGCACTTCGACGTAAGAGTAATAGGAGGTGTCATCCAGGCACACGCGTGATATGTATGTCCTGTATTCTCGTGACTGGGACTTTAGGTCCCGCCGATAAAAGAGGAAGTAAACATGTGAGCGATGGGAGAAGGCCGTGACAAAGTGGTGGTCATATTCCGATAGCCGGCCAGCCACTGCCAGCTTGGCTGTTTCCTCATAGGAGAAGATGGGGTCTGAGGCCAGATTGCGGGTGGAGATGGGTGGATGGCTGCTGGTATAGCCCCTTCCCACAAACAGTACTGGCTGCCGACCTCGAGATTGCACTACCAGTCCCACGGTGGTGACATTGGGGTCATTAGCTGCCACATACTGCGTGTCCACAGGCCTCTCGGTAGAGAAGAGCACGTGGCTGATAGACTCTAGGCTACGTTTCTGGCAGATGCCCTGGTTGACACTTCCACAGGTGATGAGCTCCTGAGAATAGGGGTCCACCAGTAGCAGCTTGTTGTGGTTGCTAGTGCGCCTCGCCTGTGGGCAGTTGCTCTCTGTGATAGGTGGCAAGCACTCCTTGCTGTCAGTCACAGGGCCCGTCTCCTCTGTCTGCACCAGACGCAGGTCCTTGTCCAGTTGGAAGAGGCGGTCCTTGGCCCCAACATAGACTGCACCCACAGACACATCAGGATGCAGCGCCAAGTGCTGGAACGTGGTATTGTTGCGGGAGAACATGGGGTAGCGGTCACTGGTCCATGTGTCCCCACAGTTGCACAGGACAGACAGGAGCACAGTGGCAGCAAGGGCTCGGATCAGGAGCATCCCAGGCGGCATAGCAAAAAATCTAAATTCAGAACAGGAAGTAACACCATTGTGAATCATAGGGTGGGGCAGTAACTTTAGTCCAAGTTTTTTTTTTTTATCTGCAAACACACTAAATAAGTGTGGACTTGCAAAGAAGAAAATGAAAGAATGAACCATTAAGTCACAAATGGAAAAAAAAAAAACTCACCATTGGTTTTCAATGAGATGTTAAAGAGGCATTTCACCTCCATCCAGTAGTGTAAAGGTCATCAAAACGTCCCAATAGCGATCAGCTGTGGAAGGAGAGTCATATGTCAACAAATGTTTAATTAAACATGTACTTACGTGCCATAAGAACATCCCGTTTTAAAATTTTATGTGAGTAATGCACAAAAACTCAAAAACAGCAGTTAATCCTATAATCTGTTCCTACAGACTGAGGGGGAAAAAATATTGATTTTGAGTCAAGTAGTGCTACAGGGAAGTGGTTTCTGAAGCCTTTGCCGACCCATCTTAACGCCATCATTCAGCTCTATATCCCTCTTTGGATGACTAACTGCTCTTATGTCTATGGAATCTCCTGCCAAAACCATCCTCTGCAGCTGACATGGCATACAAGGGATGTCTTCACATGGCTTAACATTCAACAATGGACTGTAACCTCCATCTCCTTTCTCTGAGGCACTGGCACAGGAGCATTAAGTCCAGCCAGTTGAGAGGCCGTCTGGGAGGACTGGGGCACTGAAAGGGACACTATTCTCCCAACAACACTGGGGCTCTTCACACTGGGGAACTGAGAGACCCCCCCTTGTACTCTGCTGCTTGTCAGGGAAGGAGGTGGAAATGAGGGGGGGAAACATTAAAAACACAAATACAATAATTAATAGCTTTATGCTGAGCCTACGCTGTATCTAACTGTGGATTCTCACCCCTATATTTGTTACTTTACAAACTGATTTAATGTTTAGACCTTTATTTGTTAATGCCAGCACAGTCATCACTAAAGTTGTCCCTACTTACAAAAAGGATCTTTTGACAAGACCCAGAAGGAGAAGAGAAAAACTAGGGAAACAGAAACTTGTCAAGAAATACTGTGCTGGATTTCCATGTAGGGAAAACAAAACACCCCTAACTGAAACAACAGTTCAGTAGTACGAGCCAAGTCCTGATCCCTCTTCTATCTGTAAACTGGGCTCTTCTCACAGCCCTGAGAGACTGCACCACTCAGGAGCATCTTGGGAAAAACATCCCAGATGTTGTCGAGTAATGACAGGAATGGCAGGCACGTCATTCTGGGGCGCTCTCGAAATCGAACCTCTATCCTAGGAGCTTTATTCTGACTTGTTGGCATTTGGAGCCCATATTTTATGCAGTTAAGGTCATTTGGCTCTGAACTTAAACAGTTGTCCAGGAATTACACTATGAATTCTTAAGCTCTCAACACTGAAAGAGCAATACTGCAAGTGTCCATCTGCTCAGAGGACAAGTTTCTACTTTTATTTGCATGTAGATTTTCTTGTTTTTGGTCACAATATATACAGGCAGAGACACTGCACTTCCATTTATATACAGAGTTGGGTAAGAGTCAAACAGTTAAGAGTGCCACAGGGTCATACAAAATTGTCTAATAACTTTCTAATCTCCAGAAAAGGGTCCAGATGCTCCAAATTTGAATTATTATGTAGAGTAAATTTAAATTTTTCAAGAAGGAGGAAATTAAACACTTCAACTGTAGACCAGAACCTTAAAATACATTTCTTTGCTAAGTGTGAGCAGCATGAAGATTTTTAATGGATGAACTAGCAAACAAATGCAATTTTTTGTTTTTTTTTTAATCTCAGTAGTATCTTCCCCAGTTCATTTTCCTAAAACTGTGATATTATTATACCAGAAATCTAAACCAGCTCACTTTTCTTTAATCTCATTCCTCTCTGCCTGGTAGGTTTATAGTGACACCATAAAAGAAAGGAAGTGTATAAGAAAGGATGTACTAATCGGTTTATACATTTTCCCCCTTTCTCACATAACAAGAGTAAGTGTTTCTATTCTCCCAGTGCCTGCTGGGAACAGCAGAGACGGCACTTACGGCTCGAACAGCTGCAGACTGAACCTCAGGCAAACGGCACTCTGGCTGACACTAAATAGGCGCCTTTCCCGGCTGACAAAGAGCCACCAAAATGTAATGTAAATACACGCAGTCTGTGGTGTGGACTGGCACTGACAGTATGTGTCCCTCAGAGAACATCACCATAAGGTGTTCTTATAACAGTGGGTTTTACTTAAACAGCGCACAGCATTCTAAAGAAGTGTTGAGTAGTTGTATGACACAACACATAAAGATTTCACTCCAGGAAAAACACCCCAACCAGTGGGTTCATGCTCCAGTGCTCTTACATTCTGCTGGACCAGGACTAATAATCCACAGGGAAAGCCACATGAGAAAAAGAGAGCGAAAGCTTGGCTACCAAACCCAGACGACTCAAAAATATGTAGATGGTCAGAGATAAATGACTGTTGGGTTATTGTGATAAACACAAGGCAGAAGTTCAGCTCTGCTACTAGCAAACATTGTCCAAAATTATCATAAAATTAAATCCAAATCTGCCCCCCCCCCAAAAAAACTCAAACTTTGGTGAAAAGTGGATGAAATACAGCCAAATTTGTGTTTTCTTGTCATAACCACAAGATGACTGGGCCACCTATACTGACATCTAAATAAAGAAGATGGAAGGAAATCATTTAAGAACAACCCACGATCTGCTTTTAAAACAAAGCCATTTGTTTTAATAATTCCGCTATTTATGTTCGAGCTCATATTTATTTATTTTAAATTTGGAAACAATACAGAAGGCCCATCACACAAAACAAAATCCAAAAATGACTGTTTAAACTGTCCGTTTCGGGTAGAGAACGACAAAGCGGACCAAGAACGTAGACCGGAGCGCTGAGGCTTATAATTAAAGAGCCTGGAAATGCTTTGTTCGAAATTTACTCGGTTAACTGCAGAAGAAAAGCTCACCTCTTAATTAGTCTGTATTGTTAAAACACACCTAATGTTCTTCTGCATGGCAGAATGTCATTCTCACTCCCACTTTTGGGTGAAAAACACCTTCAAAGACAGGAGCTTCTGGTGGAGTCACAATCCATCACTCCCACTTGTGACAAACTGCTTTAAAAGCTTCCGTTTCTTAAGAAGCAATTATTTCCCACAATCGCACAGTTTGTAATCCTTCCCCCACAGACCACAGCTCAGCAAACTAATCCACACAGCATGCTTTTCACTAATATGAATAGTTAACTAGAAGTTTCTGAGAGGAAGTCTGCTTACACATCAAATAAAACTAAACCATCTGGAAAGTGAAATCAGACACTGGAAAGACAGACTATTCTTCGAAACCAGATTGCCAAAGGTGTAATGGTGTGCTCTGCTATGTTTTTGAATATATATGTGACAAAGGACACTGGAATGGGTACTAAACAGTCCTCCCTCAACTCCCTATCTGGTGCTAGACAGCTATCAGACAGAAGACTTCAGGGAGCTCGGGGCTCAACCAAATTGTGTTCCAGGCACTGCGGTGGCCCGTGACCGCTGGCTGACTGACAGGGGGTTATTTATACTTCTTCAACAATGACCGCTGCTCTGAGGGAGCATACATTCCTCACTGGGTGATGAACTCGAGGATCATTGCACTCACTCAATCCCTCCCAGAAGCATGTCCACATTAAAAATAACACTGACAGTCCGCAGTCTCTTATTATAATAATGCGTATTTCTTTCTAGTTACTCCTTACTGGAAGCAGTCCACTGTCCTGGCAGCCTCTTCTTGGGAGGAAGTTCTGATGACAAGTCCTGTTCCGAACTATTAATAGCAATTCCAAAAAAGGGGAACACAGAAGTTATTTTACTCTAATAAAATCTCTTTATTCTCTCCAGAAAGGATTGTGTTACAAACTCTTTTATTTTACTACTGCCATTGCAGGAAGCTAGAGTTGTGGCAGACATCCACCAATTGGCACCAAGACCAAAACACTTGTAAAGGAAGCAGCAGGAACCATCTCAGGCTATTGGCAAATGCAGTCTGTTTTCCTGGCTGAAGCAGAGGCTGGATGGTTGCATCTGGTTAGTTAGGACAATGAACGGCCCATAAACAGCAGCTAATGGCTCTTGGATGGATCAGCAATTGGAAACTCTTTGAATGCCACTTAAGCACAAATGTATTCAAGGGATGTCAAAACCAAAAAGCCCACTTTCAATATTGAGCATGTTAAGACACCCATAGCTATACAAGTCTGTTACATACAACCAAGTGTCCCATTGAGTACCAACATCCTACTAATTTCAAGACTTCCTTCAATGCCGTCATGCATCCCATAGTCCTATTCACACGAAACTCATTCTGTTGCCTTACAGTTCAATGCACTGGCAAGAGCCAGTTATGCTACTGAACACTTGTATTCTCCACAGACTCTGCTAGACTGCCAGGCTCAGAAAAAGATGTTCAGTAAAATTTTGCACATAGCAGATAGCAGACCAACCATTAGACCCATTTCACATAGCAGTAACCAAGAGAGTAATCTACATTGAAAGCCATCTGCTTGTGCCATTAAAACAACGTAGAAAGGACTTTTCTGGTGCAGTTATTCGAGCACCAAAAAGAGTAATCAGTAATGATATTTTAGCATATTGAAGCTGAAGCTGTTTTTGCATTAAATGACACTAGTCCTCATGTCTTCTTTGATGGTACTGCTTTATTGCAATTTAGTTTTTATCATGTAAATATCATTATTTGAAATACATATATAGCACAAGGATTACAAAATGCACTGCATATTAATCAGCAGTGCAATCCTAGTGGAGTTTTATTTTGATTCATTTCTACTAGTGTCCTTTTCAACATGGTTGAGAAATAATGTGACAAATCAAAAAAAAAAACAAACTCTTTTGAAACTCTAAATTCCCCAAACAAGTTTGCACAGATTCCAGTACTTTACTCATAATAATGCTTAGAAAACATGCTCAGACCTATAAACAAAATCTTCATAGATGTCATAACACAGGTGCAATGTGTTTGAAATGTTCTTGTGCGTGTGTATAAATGCAGTTTGCTTTTAGTGGAGTCCGAAAGTAAAGCAGAGGCAACACTCACTGGTAGGAAGTGGCAGCACTCACTAGTAACAGATATGTAGAGGTTAATAACCATAACTAACCCCCAGGGCCTGAACAGCTGCATCTGCCACTCCCTGTTTGGTCCATTACATCAAGCAAAGCAGACAATTGCAGGCATATCTGTAACTCCTCTCGTTCCACCTGACTTCGTTGCTTCAGGGCTAAAGGGTATCATTAGCTCAGTAATTTATATGGCTCTTGCCTTCACTCCTAGAAGGTTGTGTTCCTCAGAGTCCCACAGTGAGAGGTATGCAAAGCAAAGACTAAGATTATGAGTGCTGCACTGAAAAGAATCAGGATTTTGTACTCCCTTGTTCCACAAACTGAGCCAGGACAGTTCATTTTGAATGCAAGAGCCAGGAGACCTTGGGTCTGCTAAATTACAGTGTCTCAGCAGAGACGTCAGGTGCACAACATGAACCACAGTCAAACCAAACCAGATAAAACTTCTACTTTTGCCACAAACTGGTTACCATGGAAAGGCAGAACAAGACCAAAGTAACAGCAGCTGCCACTCTACCCTATAAACCAGAAATTTCCGGATGGAGATTTGTTATGACCTGAGAACAGCAGGGTTCAGTGAAAGTACATAGCAGTCAGTGTTTTCCAAGACATGGAGGGCTGCATTCTTACTATTAGCTGTGATTGCTTGGATGAGGTGTTGTTGGAGCTCTGTCTTAAGGATGCGTCCCGAGGGCAGAACATTCCACGAGTACAGTAGTTGCGAATTACTACACTGTTTGACAGTGGGCTGTGAGGGATGTTGGTTTTTTGCACATCTCAACAGCTCCTCAGACTGGCAAGGCTCATTGTAAGGCAGTAACTGCCACATGCTCACCACTACTTCGACAATACAGGCAATATTTCTGCCAAGCTGCATTAGTGATGATCCACCAGATATGACACCTGTTTCTCAAGTATGGGTCTTGCGGCCCTAACCCCCACGATTATCGAGGCAAGACTGTATTCTATCTTCTCAAAGGCTTCACATCACAACCTTCAGTCTACGAGGGACATTTACATATTTTGACTCAAAACGTGTAGAACTTGTCAGGTTGAAATGATACCTTTCATCATGATTATATCACAAACATGGTTTGCTTATTGTATTTAAATACATCCATGTAAAATATGTCCATACAGAGTAATGCAACACCCTCATACACCCCATGCTTGATAATTCTAAGAGAGTAAGCAGTGTGACATTTATGGAACTCTGTTTGCGGCCAAATGTCCACTTCTGGAGAAAAACCACTGTTACAAACTCATGTTATTTAATATTCTGCTATGTAAATTCCAACACCGCAAACTTAACAGTCTAAAAATACAGTACTGTGGAAAGTGAACCCTATTCATTAATACATTTTACCCACTGCTGTCCACTTATGACAACTGCGTAATGTATAAGGTTTCTACACTGATGAAGACAAATTGCATAATTAAACATATCATATTAAACATAGCAAAGGAGAGTGAATATTTTGTGGCATGATATTTTGTGCCTCCATTTTCATGATTATATGCAGTACCTCTGCAGTACAAAGTAAAAGAGTACAACGTACAAAGGTCTCAAGTACACACTTACAGTCAACTCTTCTACTTTATTTCTGATTTATATCTAATGTATAAATTCAGGGCAGTTTTACAGGTGTCTGTCCTAAGCATTTAAAAATGAAAGCAACAAGTCCAGAAGTAACCACAGATGAAACCAAGATGTCAGGCTTTTTGATGAACTTACACTCTCTGATAATGGCAAAGATTAAAAAAATTGCTCAGTATTATAATGAATGTCCAATTTTTCCCACAGACACTGAGTGGAAATTATGTGATGCTGTATTTATGAAAGGCCCAGTAATCTAATCCTAAACTGTAGGACAAAAATGGCAGATATGGGAAACAAAGAAGTCAATCAACACAGAGGTCACACAGGTCGCTGTACCTTAACTGCCATGTTTGCTCTCACTGGGAAATGTAGGGAGCAAATAAACTCTTTTGTGTATTTATCTTAGATATGCATACATACACATATATATATATATTTTCATTTGATATTAAAATGGTAGACATGTATGAGAATGAAATTCAGCTGACAGACAGGTGTCTGGACTTGTGTTCAAAACTATTTTGATATTAAAGTGTAAACTGTATTATCCATATTTGAAGAATTTTTCGTTAAATATCTAGCAACTCCCTATGCACTCACAACACTTTAAAGTCTCAGTAATGTTTATTTATGAACGTAAAATCTCCTTCCATCCATTTAACCCCTATGGTCATGTGTGATTCAAGAAGTGCTCTCTTTCATGATGCTGAAAGGGCTTAAAAAGCAAGTGGTGAAAGTGCTTTGTTGTGTTAGTTGTCTAGGCGACACTCTCCAGACTCAGGCTTAGATTCCAGCGGAACTCCAAGTCCACTTCCCAGTCAAATAACAGCCACTGAAGACACTGTCAAGCACAAATCCCTATGGTGCCAATAAACTTATTAAGTGTTGTCAAGGCACTTGGAGAAATGCTGGATGCAGTTCTCAGTATATGTTTTACTGTTATGGCTCCTCTTTCTTTAGCTGTCACTCTGCGGGGTTTGTTATACTCAGGACATGACTTACCCAGGGTACTTCCTGGATCACATCATGCAACCAAATATGCCCAGTGACGGAAAGTTCTGAAAATGGATAACACTACATCTGTGCTGACTTCAATATCTAAAAAAGGCTTCATGCAGTTCAAAATATGATATCTTTTTCATAACCATAAACATACAGCCACAATGAGGGCCACACATTAAAATAAGGAATATTTCATATAAATAGTTAGTACTTGCCATAAAATCATAAGGTATGAGGTTTTCTTGCTTTTTGGGGGAGAAGACCAATTTACTTCAAAACCATACAATTTTAACATTAAAGTTGCTATTAAAGTTATTCAAATGGCAAGAGGAGACTGCAACTAAACCAACAGGGACTAGAAGGGGAGCACCAATGTTCAGGAAATACTAACATTTAGGGAATGTCAATTCTAGTCGTGAGAAATTCTGCTGTACAGCTGTGTCATCTCACCCGGTATTTCAATAATGGCAGTAAGGAAACCCAGCAAACCCTGTGGGCCTCAAGCACTAGAAATGTGCAGCCCTGGCCAGTCCCGTCCATGTCCTCACACTGAGAAGCAAACTGGTCTCCACTGAATATTTAACTGCATGAAGAAGAAGTCCTTTTGTTCTCAGAGTCAAAAACTAAATTATACTCCATAAAATGCAAACTCAGGATAAACAGTGAGCTCCAGAGGGACTAGAAGTGGCACACTAGGTGGTTAGTGACCATTACGTCACACATGACCTGAGCTGCTGTTTTTCTCTTGCTTACCACACCCAAAGACAACTATTTAGACTAACTGACCCACCTCTGTCAGCAACTTTACATTTAAATGTATTAATTTAGCAGACACATTTATCTAAAGCAATTTACAGTCTTATGCTACCTATAACTCTCTACCTATATATACGACTGGGTAATTTTTTTTTACTGTAGCAATGGAGGGTAAGACAAATGTTTTCCTAAAAAAAATAATCTGACAGGAGTCAGGAAAATATCTCAAAGACATCACATACCTGTGAAACCAAGCCTTGAGTGATTTAAGCAGCTGTAACATGAGAAGGGACTTGTTGTTTTCCCATGAAGGTTTCATTTTAGCAGACAGGTCACTGTAGACCAAAGCAAAGCCGTAATTAATCTTGCATCACCTCTGGCTAATTCACAGTGGTTCTCTGTAAAGGCAGTCTGCAAACAAGCCACTTCTGTCAGCTCACTGGGAGCTCCGAGGGAGTCATAGGAAAAGATAAATATGAGTAAGGCCATCTGGGTTCTTGGACAACATGCGCACAAGTACCTATGTTACAATGAGTGTCTCTGTAATGCAGGGGGTGTTCACTGATGAGGGACACAGGGAAAATGCAGAGGAAGGCCAACTGTATTCCTCTTGACTTTCTCCTTAGTCCTGAGTGTTAAAGTGGCATTAAACCATCCTTCCCACACTCCGTGAAACTTCAGCCCATGATGTCCTGTAGGATCCCCAGTGGCTGGATGCCAGGTTTTGCCTGTCTTCTCCTGAGCCTTCACATCCTCTCCCATCTCAATTTCAGACCTCCATACCATCACAACATAAATCCAGGCTGCTAGGACCTCTCACCTCAAAGCTGTGCATCTGCATTCCAATATTACCTTGTTTATGTGTCCTACATCTCTTAACCTTCTATTATTTATAATCCTAAACTTTAATCCATAAATGGCCTAAAACATTTTCCACCATGCTGTAATAATGCAGGTTAAGAACTGTGGGTAAGAGATCAACACTGCAGAGAATTTAGGTTAAGCCAAGGTCTGCAATCACTATACGCCTTGCTGTAGATATGCTACCCAGTATAATGGATTTCAACGATAAAAAGAGCCATCACTCACCAGAACACTCTACGATGCTGAATAACAACTAAACTTGCCATTTGTTGGTTCCACCAGTTTCCCCCCCCCCACACAAGGCCAGAAGTACTTCACAGAGGACTGGTTAGGACCCACACGCCACTGCAAATGTCCATCACCACCAGCAGGCCGGTGTTTTGTCTTCAGTTCCCATTGTGACTTGTACTGCAGCCAGAGAGAATCTGGGTCACTTTACTAACACAGACAGGGGTCACATAATCATTCTGCTCCAGTGAAATCCCCTACTGTAATTTTCATCTTTCCATTTTCTTGCCATGATTGCTTAAAGTTGACTTGCCATATTGTTTCTAAGCTGACACATTTGTCCAGAGTAATACAATTATACATTTAGACACCCACCAGATTCACAAAGGGTATTGCCCTAAATAAGACAGTGTGATGTATGAGAACCTCTACAATGACCTGATCAACACACACTAGAGAAAGGGACCTCACTTGTGAGTTTGTGTGAAAGGGAGGATCAAAGACAGGAGTTGAGGTCATGGGAGGGAGAATGTAATGAGAGGAAACCAATGTGATGACAGACTCGTTTCTAATCTACAGTGTGAAGCCACCCACACGCTCAAAGTGTAGTGTGAAGAACCATAGTATATATGGTATCTATTATATATGGAGTAACTATGGATCATCAAAAGGATACAAAACCATTTATTAAAGTGAGTGCAAAGAGCAAAGAAGATAAGCCAGAAAAAATCATTAGAAATTAAACAGGAACTATTTGGTTTGAGTGAAAAGCTAAAAAACGTGCATGGCTTTCATAAACTACATTAAGTGTAAGTTGACTGTTTCAGTTATGGAATTTGACATTTTTCTGTAAGAAAGGACAGACCAAATTGTTCAATGCCAGGTACACAAGTCAGCATGAGACACACCCCGTCTATGACTGAGAGGCTTCCTGCACCTTTATCCTGCTGCGTTTGATCACATTACGTGTGTGCAGGTGTGTTTAGCAGAGCCTAAAAACAGGCTGTGGCAGCGGTTTCCGTATGGCGTGCTCCGTGGGGTGTGTCACTGGGCTTCTGAACAGATCTCTCTGTGTGAGTGGGCAGGAGAGGAGCACACAGATTGCCCTGTTCCTACAAGCCCACCCCTGAACCCTGTGCACATATGAGGACATATTCAAAAGAACATCCCAAACCTCTGAAGTCCACCACAAAGCCTATGCATATCCCTTATGAACATAGAAACCCTTAATCCTAGCAATTTTACTGTTTCACTAAACATTAAAGACTTAGGGCAACTCTGCTTAACACTGACTGCATTTAAATAACCACAAGGCATCAGCTTTCAGCTGTGATAACTTCACCTTGTGATTACAAAAATGATTGTCGCACATGCATACAGACATATATTTGGTTAAAGGTCAGTGTTTGCTTTATATTGTGACATGTTTACAATATAAATGTCAAGCAATTTTCATGCAAAGTGCTAATGTTGTGGATGAAGAGGCAAAGTTTGTGCGAGCAATAGGTGAACAATAAAGTGAAAGCAGAGCCTAAAGCCACATCCAGCCACAAAGTGGAAGGAAATGCTGAGGGAGCCATGCAAATGCGAGGCATACCTGGCCTTCGGGTTTCCAACCTTCACCATAACAAATCCATTCATCATACATGACAGAAAGGACAAAATGTACCTGACTCTGGGAGGAATAACACACAAGAGACAAAAAAGTGGACAAAAACAACTATTCAGCTCATCTCCATCACAACAAATTTGTTCTGACCTTCCATTCTAGGTAATTAACTTTCCTTTAAGTGAAACTGCACAAATGCAGTCTGGGGCTCACAAACAAAATAAAGCAGCAATGTCTCAGTGCTGGGTTTGATCATGAGATTCAGATAAGATCCTTAGAAATTAAAAACAACTAGCGTACATGACATCTAAGCTACTTCAAAGTACAGCAGTCCTTAAGTCTCAGCAGGAAACCGTGGTAGTTTGGCCTGCAAGGCTTCTTAATGGATTTAGCTATGTATGCACTTTTTGAAAATAATCACCTCAAGATGACCACCAGAAGCTCAATGAAGCCAGAAGAGTCTGCGTAGCAATGTTTATGTTGCATGTACAGCACAAAATGCATGCAATATACCCAAACATGTAAACACAATTTAAAATATGCATTATAGAATCAATCTATACAATGCCATTGGCTAAATATAGCTCAGTTGATCACAACAACAGATGTCCCAACTATAGAAACCTGGAGCACTGAATACCACCCTACTACTGAGCATCCAGATCCATAAAATGAAACCCCATGTGATCTCACTGGCTAAAAAAAAATCATCTGCTACATTAAAATCATAAACAAATTATAAACATAACACAGTTACATTTATGTGACAAGAAAGTCAGTTCCTCTCAATCTGTGCATCTCTGTTTTACCTTACTACTCAGAGGAACTCCCAAAGAGAGGTATGTAATGACCAGTAAAGAAAAACTGTGGGAACATCAGGCAGCCTTTCTAACCTTTGGTTTCTGTATTAAGAGGCAGATGGGCTCGGCTAGGTCATTTTCAATCCTCACCCTTAGAATGTGTTAGGGTGACTTAAGGGAAAGGGCAAGTTACGACACATTTATCTTTGTTTTTAACACACACAGACAGAGAGAGAGAGAGAGAGAGAGAGAGAGAGACAGACAGAGAGACAGAGAGAGAGAGCGATATATCATGGTACTGATCATCCTGTATATAGATGTAGAAAACCCTTTCTGATAAATAGGGAGTGAGGCTTAAATAAATAAACAAACAAACAAACAAATAAATATTTTTTTTCTTCCTTTCATACTTTCTCTCCAATTCCTAACCCTTCCTGATGACTAATCAATGAAGCTGACTGAACAGGGCATGCGCCGTGTGCAAGTGTTCGATTTGAATTGGAGCAGGGGCTAAATCTTGGACATCTAATTATGTTTTCCATCCACAGAGAACAAAAGTAATGACCATGGAATCAGTAGAGGGAAGGGAGGCTCAAATCACAGCACAGGAAAACACAAAGATCTCTCTGATCTGAGAGTAGCAGGCTTGTCTCACAGATGTATGAACTGAGATCACCAGGGAAAATTATAAAAAGGGGAAAGGAATCGCCAATTAAATGGATAAACCCAAGCTTCCACGCAGAGTAGAAAAAACATATATCCAGTTATACTACATATAAAACAGATACTGCTCAGAGTGTCTCTACTGGACTGCGAGATGTGCTTTGCTGTTATTAGATGGAAGACGGTGTTTAGCATCACCATCAAAGAGGTTATTTAAGTTGTCGTTGCAGTCCACACTGATTCTCCTTTCTGCTGCTTTTATCACACTTCCGTCCTTTGTGACGGACTAGGTCCCCTTCTGTCAGTGACAAAAAAAAAACCTCGGTTGAATTATTCAATTTGCATCCCTTATTCCCCACTGCCTGGTTAGTTGTCTTTCCATTCCAGTAACTAAATGGAGTGGTGTCACACTGTCCACCTAATTGTCCTCCTTATCCCCATCTGGATGCAGGCAGGCAGAAGGCACAGAGGTCTGAATCACAGGGCACTCATCTTAATAAAGCCACAGGTAACAGCACTGCTCACTTGAGCCGATGAAACTCTCTGGAACAAACGCGTATAAAAATATGCAGATTACGATAATCATTCAGTTTAGCAAACATTTACAATTTTCACATGCAATCCTTAAAGGATTACACTCCACCCCATGCCTGGGACTACCCTGTTGTACAAGCGTGGCTCTTTTCTCCATTATGTACAGTGTAAGATGCAGTGATACTGGGACATTGTTTCACTGGGAACAGTGGAATAGATGCAGTAACAGTGGGACATTATCACTGCAACTACTAAGAAAACAAAGGGACATTGTTCTGTTTAAGTACACTTAAACAAAACAGCACATGCAACAAAAGCTGCCTGCATGGAAGGTGATTCAAAGATCTCTGAATGTGACATGTCAGTAGTATTCAAGACGACCGTGTCCTCAGTTATTGCATCTCCTTAATTTCCACTTATTGTAGGCAGGCTTAGTTGACAGTCAACTCAGCCAGGCAGCTCTCCAACACAAAGGACAGCCTAACCAAAAACAGTAGCTTTGTGAATCATCTTCCATCATATGGCCATGGCAGCAGTCGCAGCTTTTTACACTTACTTTCTACAAATCACTAACAAATGCATGAATGCTTAAACCACCTAACTAAAGAAGCCTTTCCAAATGCTGAGCAGCCCGAGAGAGGGAGTGGGTCTGAGGACTCCCATGGGACCTTGGGCCCAGACAACACCTGGTGATAACATAAATTATTGACTGGTCTGCTGTGCCATCACCCAACTGCGAGTTCTCCTTTTCACCCCCAGGGTTTTTCCATCTTCAGCTGAAGCCCCCAAAAGTCCATTCAGTGTTTACCCTCAATGAGTCAAAAAGTGCTGAAGTTTAGCTATTTTCCTCTTTATTAATTGCATGATTTGTTGCTTTCAGTTATTTTCCATGTTCACAGTGTACTGCTGCTGCTGACCTACTGCCCTGTTCTGACAGTTTGGAGCATGTAGCAGAACCTAGCTTGCTCCAGTTTATAGTACCAAAACAATGACCAAATCAAAAATTCGCTCACTCAGACAGATCATTTTTCCCCCTGCTTTAAAAAGTAGGTTTTTGATTTATTTGCTGGGAACACTACTATATATATTTGACATATACCTCTGCAGAGTATAAAAGGAGCTCCGCTCCTTGTTGCTTTAAGTATATGAATGGATTGTGTAATGCTGGGAACTCTAGTACAAACATACAAAGAGGTAGATTTTATGCATCAGTAGAAATTCTCAGTAGCAGTTCAGACATCCCAGTTTTAAAGAATATTGAGATCATGTCACACCCATTGATTTCAAAAGAGGTATTAAAAAAACATCGGAAAAAGGAAACAAGGACAGGACACCCAGGCCCTAGTGATGCTTCACTGAAGGAGACTCCATTACCACTTGAAAAAGAAAAATAATGAAAGGTTCTAGTATAAAAAACAAGCAAAACCCTCTCTGAAAAAGCCCAAAATTGGGGATTTGGTTTTTAAAAGAGTACTTCACTTGTTTATAGTCCAACACAGGAATGACCAACCATGTGCCACGCAAATGAAATAAAGAGTTAAACAAATGAGGGGGACCTTGATCTAAGCATAGCATATTTTCACTTTAGAACATTTGAATAGCAAACTTTCTCATAAGCCCAGCTGTGACCTATTTGGAGGAAAAGGCCCCAATTAGGCCAGATGATCGGACTGTTTATTGTGTTTCATCCGGAGAAGTACAGCCTCTTTCTGGACCCTTTGTGTTCCCCACTCCTTTGTCACCAAAGGCATCCTACTTTGAACAGACTGGCAGTTGTGCTCTTGTCTGGCAATCCCCTCTCCTGTTGTAGACATATAAAGGTTTGAACATGAACACACACACACACACACACACACACACACACACACACACAATGCAATAAAACTTGGCTTTTCAGGCATTACACTCAAAACAAAATGCAAGGTGAACAACATATCCATTCGGGGCACCAAAACAATTTAATATTAATTCTCGTTGGTCCCCTAACAAATAAAGTTACCAAAAAAAGTAGGCTGCTGACATTCAGGTGTCTTTGAAACAGAGTGCTTTGATTAAATTTGATCAGGAGGGGACAGGGAAAAGGGACATGAGGCAGGAGTGACCTTGAGCTCAGGAACATCCTTCATTGAGCCGTCTTTCAACGGAGTCCCATCCCCCGCATTAAAATGACACATTGCTCAGGAGCCACTGGGGAAACCAAATTACCTGATTTGATTACTCTTCTGCTTCTTATAACTCTTGCCACTTCTCCTTTTTCTAAACCAAAGTCACCTTGCTTCAGAAAGAAAACTGATAAAACTCCCTATTTTTGTGATGATTACTTTGTTTTTTATTAATGCTTTTATAGCAAAAACAGGCACCTGGGGCCTCTTTTACAATGTTTAGTCCAGCTTTCAAACTAGAAGCTCGAGTTGAATGAGTTAGCAAATTAAAACACTTTTCAATCAACATATTAATATTACAAAATAAAGCAACACTGCTGTTAAAAAAATTAACTAAACATGAAAAAGACGAAAGCAAACATGAGTTCATTGTTCATAAAATCTGAATCTGAATTTAAATCTGAACTAGGAGGAAGAAAACATCTAGGAGACTGAAGTAAGACTGAGTGGAGGAAATGGGACTATTAGCTGCAACACTTAAAATCAAATGTCCTAGTCTTTCACACATTCTAAATCTAGCATGAATCTACAGGATATACTGAGTAACCATTACCCACATTCCATCCTCCAACTGTGTGACAAAGGAAATGCCATAACTGACAATGATATTTTAGCAAGAGATCATACTCTTTACTTTGCAGAGATTTTGGCAGAAAATGAAGTTAACAGTCCTCCTCTCCACTAAAAATATTTGGTACAGTTAAAGACTTGCAAACTGCCCCCTTTCATGCCGCAGTACAGTGTAATTAGGAAAGACTTTTCTTTGGCATCGAGGTCTGGCCTAAACGCACATATGACAAAGCAGCTTGGTATTTTAATATCACTTTGTCCCTGTTGGCTACATTTCAGAAGTCACTACAAGGCTCTTCAAAGTAACTGGTACCAAAAAGCCTCCTTTCTTGGATATGACAAAATGAGAATAAAAGTGGCTGACCCTTCTCAGTCAGCTGTGAATTCCTCGGTTGTGGTGTAGCATAAAGGGCATAAAATGACTAACCGAATAATCAGATTGTAGCCAATGACTGACTAAGGTTTTGGTCTTGCCTGCAGTCAGTGCTTCCTCATACATTCATGTCTGTTCAGTGGTGCACTATTGTACAGATCACCTGGCCCACAAAACAAAGTTCCTCCATCCAGGCAGTGGGCTCAACATGTAATAACCTTTCCGGTGCATTTGAATGGGAAATCAACTTTGGCTACAGGTGGGAGGTCTGGTGCGGCACGTCAGGAGCAAGGTTTCTGTTTGTTCATTCATTAGTCATTATCTCAGTGATCCTCCATCTCCTGTCTCATCCTGTGGAGAAACACCACTTCCTCCGGCTTGTCTTTTAAATGGGCTGTGCAATCTTCTGTATTTTTTTTAAATAAATAATATCTAACATTCTACTAAACAGTGCTAAGATTACTGTGTCCATTCTGCCTTTGGAGAAATAAGACCGATGCCACCTGAGGGGCTGGAGTGAGCATTTACTCACCCACAGGCAGGAGCTCCATTAAAGTAGGCAGGATCATTATAGGTTTCACCATAAGAAGATGCCAGCTTCGGTTGGTTCTGCTGCTTAAGAAGTGGAAGAGAGTTGACCTACCTAATAGGTTTTGCCTGCCCTGTCCCATGACTCACTGTCCTGCCACACATGTTCTATATTACTTCTATATTCAAAACTGAAACAGTGAAAAAAACCGAAAAACACCGACCAAACTATGACCTACTGTGTCTGCAACAGAACAAGTTCAAGCAGTCTGTTGACAAGTAGTCTCTCATCACTAACTGTCCGCAACACCACCACAAAACAGATCTTACCGCAAATCACTCACTTGGCATAAAATTTATATATACACACACAGCAGCGATATAAAGATACCCTATCCGGTGGGCTGAATGATACCCATTTTCTCCAAGCATATTCTCGGTCCTCATCAGCCAAACCAAACAAAATGTCCATCAACAAAACCTTTCTGGGACAAGATCTCTAATCAGCAAGGCTTGAAACCTATGTGCTCAGTCTAACTGCAGCGACTCTCATTCGCAGGGTTCAACTTTTGTGAGCAGAAAGATATCAAACTGCATCACTTCCACCCTCCATTCAAGTTTTCACAACAATTGTGCTTTGGGGCCCCTGGAGGACATGGCCTTACTTGTCTGAAAATGAAATAAGCAGCAGGAATTTCAGATATCAGTTGAATCACTTCCACAAAAATTGGCTTTATGATGATTTTAACTACTTAATATGAATCTTCCCAGTAACTTAACCACTGTGGGAAATACGTGAGAATTTTACCAGATACGCTTTACCAAGAGTCCACTTGAACGATTTAAAAAGTGAACATGAGGCAGCTTGGCTGCTGAAGTGCCTGCTGGAAAATGAATTAAAAAAACACTTGTAGCCTTGTCATCATACTCATGTGAGGCATGTGCACCAGGGTACGCACTCAAGCCGAAAGCAGAAAATTGAACATTTCAGGTTGAGAGAAGCTGTAATGTGGTTCATACTACATTAAAATAAAATCTAAAGTGTCCGTGCTTGACAGTGACCGGAAGTCTATCATTTGTAAGCAGTTTTAATTTCCAACATACAAAAATCAAGCCATCAGGGGAACTGGGTAGCAGAATGTGACATAACTGTAGATAGGGGCCACGGGGCCACCTTAGGAGGCAGGAGGCAGGGATGCTACCTCAGGAAGGAAGTGAAGAGGAGGCCACCATGCAGCAGACTCCCCCGCCTCCCTGTAATGCTGCTTCAGCCCTGAGAAAGAACAGGCAGCAAAGATAGGCAAACATATTCCCAGATCCCATTTCACAATGTAATCAAAACAGCAAGCTTTATAGGAGCCCCAAAAAGGGCTGGCAACATGGCAATCGGACAACGGAGTCGGAGCAGAATAATTGTTTACTTAACCAAGGTCAGAAAATAAAATAATATTCAACAAAGTCAAATAGTGGAGGCTAAAAGGGGAAGGAAACAAAGGAATGGAAATGAAAAACAAACTCAGGCTTCCGTAGACAGAAGGTTTAGCTAGTGTTGGGTTTAGACTTGATGCAAACAGGTTCAGTCATTGCTTTTACAAGGAATTATGCAATGATCACAAACTAAAGTCACAGCAGTTCAGAAAAGCATGAAAATACCCAGAAAATGTTGATTTTCTAAACACCACAAGAATAAAAAAATAAAAGGACTATTATCATGAATTACCCTGAAGGTTGGGATCAGCAGTATTTTCCCAAGCCTGTCCCTGTAACCATAGGTAGAGACACTGAAAAGGCCCAGTGAAGCATACCTCTCTGTTACCTGTACAATGCAAAGGCCCAGCTGCCCAGCTATGGCATTCGGGACATTTAACCCAGGCAGACGATCCATAGCTTTCCTGAGGGCATGAGGTGATAAGGCTGCACACAGAAGAGAGGCCAGAGAAAACACATGCACGGCTTGAAAAAAAGGGGCGACGGACAACTTGCACTGGCAGGACCAGGTGCTTTCCAGTCAGACAGAAACACCAGCATTCACCAGTATGCTCCACATGTTACAGGGACAGCAACAACTCAAAGTGGATTTCATTTCAAACGTGCAAAACCGCTCTGTCAGGAAAAGTATTATTTCCTCAAGCAGAAACTAGCCAATATCGTTGGGAATACCAGTTTGGGGATCTCAACCAGTTGAAGGTTCCTTAAACACCTATGGATATACTGATTTATATATTGTACATATAATTTCAGGGGGGAAAAGATACACTTTCAATCCACCAGGTTAGTGCTGACAGTGCAAAATGAGCTGACCCTCCAAAGGAACATAGACAGACATTTACTAGCTACAATAGGATATACAGAAGAAAGGAGATTAAAGGAAACCTTTGACCCTACCTCACCTAAACATTACTTCTAGCAAGGCCTTGCTTCCCTTTAACTACTACTTATTTAAAGCATAAGGGAGACCTTGGACACAAATTTTAATCTCAGACAGTATTAGTCACATAAAGGAAACAGCAAGGGAGAATATGCAGATAAACTGTAGTTTTTACCAGACTGTTTTACTGTACCTGGTTAATAGTTCAATACTAAGCTCTGAAATGTTTAGCTTTAGGATTGACGCATCTTGTTTTCGTTTTCTGGAAATCATTTCATCTTAAGAAATCGATGCACCATGGGCATGCTGCATCACCTCCTCCTGCTTTTGTTCTGGGATTTGTTTTTTCTTGTAGACTCCAATGGCTGGCAGTCTGGAGTATTTCCTGGGTTAGAGCAAGGTGTGGGAGACACACACAAGGTGCCAGTCTCAGCAGAGCGAGACCTTCCCCCGAACCCTCTGCAAATACACTGCTCTCATTCTCCCACCATCCCAATCCCATTAAGCCCATACATAATTTTAATGTATCAATTCAAGGTAAGTCCCACGACCGGGGATTCAAATTTGGGTCCTTGGATTACAACGTGATGACTCTAAACACAACCCAACCCACCGCCCCTCACCTGGTAAACTAACTGCTCAAGCGCAAACACAGGGTTTCCAAAATGATATTTATTCATTTGTGTCAAGTGATAAAACCCCCAGCACCAAAATGACACCTTTGAAACCCCCCTTTTTTAAAGCACATGGGTTGGGGTAGGAAGTTCCAAGAAAACTAAATAGCTGATGACCACTATGTTGCACACTTCTATTATATTACGTGTACTCCCAGCAGCTCTGCATTCCCTGAATGTTCTAGATACAACCCTCTGGCTTGAACTCATCTAAAAACATTGCATTCAGCCCTAAAGTCAGAGGGCAGCACCACAAACAGCAGTAGCATTCTATTACACACCCCAGGCAGTGAAACAGCCAGCACAAAAATCACTCTCAAACGGCACCATTTTTCCCCAAAAAAAGGAGACTTCATTAGTAACTTCTTATAACTACAGAAAATTGTACAATTGTGCTTTATTTCAGCTCATGACAGCTACATTCTGTTATGTAAGCAAAACATATTCATATCTTTAAAATGAGACAAAAATTTGGGCATAAAATGTTTTTTTTCCAATTATTTTGTCAATAAACATTGTCTTGCAACAGAATTTAATCCAAATACTGGCAGGACCAGTGCTTTCATATATGAAAGAAGTCAATTTAGATTTAAATTTCTGAAGTGCTAAAGAGTTACTTCAGGAGTTACTGAGCAGAGAAACTTGAAAATAAGATGGGCTGATTTTTTTTTTTACAAATCCGTACATCAAAGAGTAAATTTTCCTAAAGTTTAAACATTGACAGAACAATAAAGCCAACCTAATGGAGATTCTGTTTGCCATGGACCTCAAGTTGTCGTTAGATTTCATGGCTGGTAATTTGAGAGCGGGTTCATTTTAACACACTTTCAGTGTGTGCTGAGTGTGTCTGATCTTGTTTGCTCCAAGGCAAGCTGCCCAAACAGGGCGTTTGCCCTGGTGTAATGTTTAACAAAAGCTCTTCACTTGCCCATCCAGCCACTGTGCTGGCAGATCAGAAAGAGCACTATGTCTCTGTTCATCACTCCTCTTTCTTTTTTGACCATGAGTGTCTCCTCTAAATGCTTGTTTGACACAGTTCCAGAGTCTTACAAGTATATGCACATATACATATATATATACAAATATATGCATATACACAAACAAACACATGCACACACATTCGATATGAAATATACTGGAACTTCTATATGAAATATATATGAAGACAAAAGTTCTGCCAAACTAAAGAAAAAAAGAATTACACAAAGAAGTGGCTATGAAGTTCAGTGTTCAGTTTGTACACCTGGAACTAGCTGCTTCCCAACAAAAATGGTCTAAATAAACATATAAAACTGTGGAAACTTTATAGAGATCATTCACTGATCTGTGATGTTTTGTTCTGTACCAGAACCCAGCCTTGAAAGATAGGTATTCACTACACTGGTTCAGCAAAACTTGCAATGAAGACCAGGTACTGAAGGATCTCAGTGCAGCAGGGACATGGCAGGTGAGGGGATTCCAGGTGCAGCCTAAAACGTAAACTGCACTTAAGAATAGGCTGGTGGTAATTCCTAGTCAGGTGCTCATTCTCAACATGACCTTTTCTGCAAAAAAAGAAATACTGGGGGGAAAGAGAACGCTTGAGAACAGATGCAGTGTCCCTGACCGCAGCAGCAAACATAGGCTTCAGATGAACCATGAAATAGACATCAGCATTGCTCCTCAGCAAAGGTATAAAGCACCACATTACAATACAATCAGTCAGCAGAAGAGTTCAGAGGTCATTAGGACAGCAGCAGATGTTGGTTTCCCACCATAAAGAAGAAAAACACTTGTTCAAATTTCTCCTATCATTACTGTAAACTATTTTGGGAAATCATGCCACCTTTTATTGTCTCAAAACGTATGCATGAATACATTTTATATACAATTTTTGTGTTCATAAATTGTTGTTCTTAGAACCACCAAAGACATTTCTTTGCCCTGTTTGGGGTATAATTATACTTCAAAAAACAAGAGCCTTTTACCCCCCTCTTTGCCCCAACAGAGTGCAGATTATAGGCTTCCAAAAATAAGCAGGAGCATCCTGTCCGAGAGGGCAAACTTCACTAGCAAGTCAGCACTGTGGGGACACCATCATATTTGACTCTTTTTAGAGGAGACAAAGAACATGCCTCCAACATGAAGAGTTTTGAGCAAAGACCAACCTAAAAAAAAACCACACCTACAACAAGGGCAATGTGGGTCTTTTAGCTAAAACAGGCATCTTAACAGAAAACCACTAAATGACAGTTCTTTCATACAACCCATTAAGAAGTTTTCAGCTGCTACTACAAGCAGTCTAATCAGTATAATAATTATTATTATCATTATCAAGAGAGAAAACTAACAAAATTAGACACAATAAGTCATTAGAAGAGGCTGGAATTAATGTCAAAACTATACAGACAGAATATGATGACATTATTATCTATGATGAAAATACTGTTTTAGCTTAATAGGACAGATTATAAGATTTTGTTAGAAATAAACAAAATATAACATGAAGTACAACTGATGTATAATTAAACCTGCTTTACAGTTGTGGCCGACTGACGCTGGGTTCACAGAATAAACACAGATTAGTTAAAGAAGAAACATGGTCATTGCACACACCGTGATCATTTTATAGAAGTTAAAAATATAAATCTATACATATATAAAATATATAGAGATATGTTCATATGCACAGGTCTTTTCAGGCTGATAGGATCTCACTGTTGGTTACGTGTCCAGTTTCATTAACAGCCTCATCCTTTTTTTCACCATAGTGTTAAAGGTCAGATTCCCTCACCCCACCCTCAATGCTCTCTCACGGCCTCTGAACCCTTTCACACATCTGTCAGGTGCTTTGTTACGCCCATGACCATGTGATGAAGCAAGAAAAAGGTGATGCTAGTTATACCAAGGTCCCCTGTCACAAACTGCACAGCGCTAGTCACAATGTGAAAGTCAGTCAGTGCAGGTGTTTGAAGCTCAGCACCCCAATCTAAAGAATGCAAGCACAGCCATGGCATGTTTGAGGAAAGGAATTGCTCAAGAATACAGCTGCTACCCTGGAACTGAGCATTGGACAAAATCAGCTGCCCTAATGTGCACTGTAAGCTAACACAGATTTTAAAATGTAACTATTGAGCAAAACAATGGCCAAGGGGAAAGAAAAGCTTGGAGGATGTAGTCTGGAACAGAGAAAGCAATTAACAGAGCAGTAATACACCATGCCAAAGATGAACCAAACAGCAGTGATGCAAAGCCAGACCTCATGTAGCATCAACATTCCCGTGCAGCTGTCATACAGAACAAAAACGTAGACGGATGAAGGACCAAGGAGGGCAGAAAAACCATACATACACAGTCATTTGAAAATATGAAGCTTAGTGGTATCTGAGTTTGCCTCGTACATATTCTGAGTAACTTACTAACTCCACTAAAGTATGACGAAGTAGAGCTGGTCATCAGCTAAGTGAACCTCAGCTCGATCAGTAAAAGTACGTAACTCAAAGACACTGCTTTCTATATGGTTTCTTGTGGAACCTCTACAAATCTTCCTGACTGCAGCACTGCTCAGAGCTGGCTCACACCAAGATTCTGTTTAATCTTTCTTGTGAACAAAGAACCAGAGCAGTGACCTGTACAACTACCCAAAATGCATAATTCATTCGATGTTCTGGGAAAGAAGCCATTCTGATCGTGTTTCATTAGTTTGAGATCATTGTGTATAACAGAAGTAATTACATTCAGGATAAAAGGGACATTTAAGCTACATACTGAGTAATATATCACCTTAAATAATACCTAAATTTACTTTTTTAATGCATTATTTGCTAATTTAGAAGTTTAAGTCTAAAATATTATTATCAATAAGATGTTAAGTGCCATAGAATCAGTTTTGACTTGACAACCAAAGCGAATAAAAGTGCCTCCAGAAAGTTTGGTCCTTTTCTTGTATGTTTTGGCTTCTCCCATGTCGCTGTGACTGAGTAGTTTTTAGTCACCCTCTTCTCCTATTTTCTCCAACTTTTCAAAGCATTAGAGTCTTTGAGAAGATCCAATAATTTCATGACATTGCAAGTAGGATAACCTCAATCATCATCTTCATCCATCCAGAGAGATCTGGTTTAATTAGATCCACAATATATGTGTTTCTGTATCTGTCCATGGTATCCTTAGGTCTTCTCCAGTACCAATCCAAAGGAGTCCATGTTTATTCCCTATGATGCTTCTTCAATGTTCATCTTTCACATCATATAAATATGAAGATATATTTATTAATTACATTCTCCACTGTAAATTAGAAGTAACGCATACAGTAACATTCTTTGAGCAAGGTTAAAGGTTCGGATGCAAAGCACAGGTGAAGGACTAGAAGGGGTTGAGCTCTGCAATGTTAAAGGTTACAGGCAAATGGGGTACAAGAAATCTTGTTATGTGTAAAACATACATCCTGCTGGATCCAATCAGCAGCTGAGGCAGGAACATTGAACTTTCACACTAAACCAAAAATGTATGAAACACATTGCTGCATACCCATGACACACTGCTGTGTTTGCTTTTTATTTCTTTTTTCCAAGCAAATGGATCTATGGCAAATGGAGTTATTTTAGAGCTTAAGCTTTAAGAGAAGAAAAAAAACACAATATGGCTAGTGGAAACATACTGGGAAGAAGAAAGGTGCTGGTGAGGTTTCCAGCTGATCCACCAAAAGCTGTTGTCAATAGGCCCCACTTTACTTCAGCAAAATAGCTCACAGTCAAAGCAGCCAAACAAAGATCACTGAAGCCTACTAGTTTCAGTGCTGACATTCCTCATGACATAGCCTTCTCAAACTATTAATACCTCACACTTTGACTTTATGACAATTCCCTGAATGTTTGCTGTGTTTGCTGGATGGTAGCCTGGGACAAACAAGAAATATCATTTTGGAGTTACAGTATTTTGACATCTCCTTGCCATCAGTAATCACCAGTGGTCATCAATATCCCGCATTGTTGGATTTCCCAGTTCTAAAGCTTACTCAAGCATCATAGAAATCTGTCACCCTGCTGAAACAAGTCAGCTCAAGAATTCAGAGATGGCAAAAAAAATGCAAATTTCCACTCTGCCTGCAAAAGGGTTGAGTGTTTTTGAACTCGAGCATGTTTAAGTTTCAACCCATTTCTTAACATTTTTCTGGTCAACCCTAAGTATGAGGTATATCCCTTTGCCACATGGCAACTATGTGAGCTTGGATGATGCACTGAAACCTCAACAAGCGCTTGGGATAGGGGGATGGGGACAGACCCATGAGCTGGTTCTGTTCTCTTGGGTTTTACTTTCTCCTTTCAGCAGCAGTCAGGAGAAAGCTCAGTTTCGGTTTTCAGTGCCAATGCCTTGTTACCAAATTCCACATCCAACTCGAAAGCATAAATCATAAAACATGAAGGTAAAAATCACAGTATAATATAGCTACACATAACCCTCCAGAAATGGTTTGCACTCAATAGGAACCCTGTTTCTTTTCTTCTTCCACATTGATGTGGCTGTCTGGGTAAAGATCCATCAGAAGCCCACTTCAGCACAGGCAACGTTGAGAGTGGCGTGCCCACACTTGCATCCATGGAACAGACCAAATTTAACATACAGAAAGGGGATTTGAATTCAAGAGGAGGCCTTTGGTTTCTTCTGCACAGGCAAGCCTGACTTAATCTCAGCTCAAGTAAAATTATGACCACCCACATTTAACCCCACTGTTACCACGGAGATGTCTATGCAAGTTTATGAAATGTTTCAAGATGAGGCACTCTTGCTTTGTGTGCTGTTTTAGGAGGCTTTAAAGGGGAAACCCAGCTAGATGTGTGGTACATACATCCACGAGGCACCAACTCACAGAAAATGTATCAGGCCGTTAACATAAACCTCACCCCAAAAAAAGTCTAACAGATACTAAATTTTCTCCAGTATCACTGCACAGATATTCTTAATCTAATATATGGGCATTCCATAATTTAACTGTAAGATTTTAAATAGAAAATTGGATATTTTGGGAAAAACTGTTGTTTAATACTGTTATACAAAGCACTAAGTACTTTAGCAAGAGACTTATAAGACTTGATAACTCCTTGTTTTTATGAACTGCTGGTTAAACCAGTGGAATCACATTGGGACATCTATCCACTATCAGTAACCCTTAGTCCAACAGATAGGGACTTATGCATTTGAAATTACATAAATCCCATATATTGGTACAATGAGTTAACAACTGCCTGAAAACTGAAATACTCATTTGACTTAGCTCAGACTACAACAGTAACAGTTAAACAGAAAATAATCATTTATCATAAATACTTTCTTTCACATGAAAAACCACAGCTAATGACCTTTTCATATTAATGGATGATGAGATTTTCATGGTTTTTAGGTATTAAAGTTCACATCATGGAAGTTTAGAAAGACAGTAAAAAATGCTGGGTGCTGCTAGAACCCCCAAAGGCAAAAGCTCACTGATAACAATGCTGGAAATCTGCTATATTTTCTGAAAAGCTCAGGTGGATTTCCTTTTACTCCATGCAATATCCCACAACACCACACTCTGAGGCACTCCAGGAGCACCTGCAGGCTCACGGATTGACCACACTTCCATCTTCGCTGACATTCTTGTAGAAAGAATGTTAACAGCCATGCCTCAGATAGCTGGCATTACTGAGCTGTGCCATCAGCTGGGATCATAAGCTACAGGACAGAGTGCAATGGATTGGATTCCTGAATGCAGCATATTCCTGCAACTTCTCTTGAAGGTTCCCACAGGTCAGCAGAGCTCCAGCCACAGCATGTCAGTATATACTGAAGTTGAAAACAAGCTACAAAAAAGACCCCAAGGCAGACTTTGGTTCAACAAACCAGTGCAAGGTTTCATCACCTGTCTTGTCTTGTTTAATATGTTAACAGTTACCTCAAAATCTCCACTAAACCATCAAATGACTCCACTGAAACCCTTCAATAACAGCCCTAAACAAAACAAAAAACAATTTTGGACCCAGAGGAAAAAGGGTAAAATACAAGCTAATTAACCCTGTATCCTCCACCACCCCACACACAGAGAATGGTACTGTTCAGTGGTCTAGAAAGACTGTTATGCCCCCTGTCTCCAAGATTAAAGGTGCTGGGGTGTGGAGGTTGACAAGCTGTTTCTCAAGATACTAAACACTTTGCTTCACCAATAATAAAAAATTATAGTCAGATTTTAAAAGCAGCAGTGTTCTGCTCTTGCACAGGCCCAGAAGGGCACACTGTGAACAATCTTTCCTCTCCAGCCTCCAGAAGTGGAAAACCTAGGCACCCTAATCAGAGTGAGGCTTTTGCAGTGAGATCATTTCCATAGAAGCACACATTTTAAGCAAGCTTAACAACAAGTGGCTGACCGTTGCTAGGAAATGGCTAGACAGGGGGGCGATGGTACACTCTGCTGAATCAACTGGCCTTGAGGGCCAACAGAATCAAACTCCTGATGAGCTCTAATGAATGAAAAACATGCCCAGGTTTTTAGGAGATACTGCCGACACCAGACCCTGGCATGATGAAGCAATCAGAACTCCCACGCCACAGAGAAATGAGATCTTACTCTCAGACCTATAAGGGAGGTCTATGGCACTTGGCCCAGCCCAAAGAAGAGACAAAGGAAATGCCCTCAGCGCAAACAACCAGAACAGAAAAGTTAAAAAAAAAAAGAGGTCAGAGAAACTATGGAGAGCACCAAAGGTACAGGCATTTCTTGAGATACGAGTCTTTGACTTAAAAGTTTTCACGTATATGAGTGAAATTATATAATGCCCTTTACTGAGTTATGACTAAATACAAGGACTTTTCCAATTGGATTTTTTTTAAACAGCTGGTCTGATATCTGTCCTTTCTAGCAGACACCATATACTGGTATTGCTAAATCTAGGTTTTTCTGCCTTATATTAAATAAAGAGTGCATACTTTAAGTTTTCATGAGTTCAAACAAGATATGGGCCTTAACAGCATGAAAATGCAGTTGGTTGAGTGTAATTATACAATAAGGGACTTTGACTGAAGGGTTAGACTTGTGTCCCTAGAGGATCTATGTTCACAAGCTCTTTTCACAAGTTTTCCAGTCATACAGAACTTTTAGCAGTTCAGGCCTTCAACCTCTCACCATGGCAACTCACTTTCCCAGGATGAAGATGCCCCCACTACCCCTCCTCCACCCCCAGTGTATTTTCAGGGTGACTGCCCTAGCTTGGCAGTACTCTCAAGAAGGGAGTTCTGTAAGGAGAGAATCAATACGAGGATTCCAAGGCTTCTCCTTAGTAACAAACCAGAGTATTGACATTTTCAATGCAGCAACAAAAACCGAATAATGACACGTACCATCAGACCTCACCTTAGCCCTTCGTCATCAAGAAGCCAATCCTCCCATCACCATTATATTCTTGCAAGTGATTCAACAGGGCCAGAATGCACTTGGTTTAGACCAGCTACCACCTGTCCTGCCTTGCCTTTTTATTGTAATCGACACAAGGGACATTCAAGGACCATTCAGCTAGTAGTTTCACTCCTTCTTCTTCCTAACACTTGGCCCACCCCATTCAATAAAATTCACCCCCTGCACCACTTGACCTCCTAAACACAACCCTGGAATACCTTCAATAACTCAAGAAAGGCTTAAAACACACATAATTGTATGAGTTTAAGGTGCCAAAGAATTGACAGGTACAATGGAAACTTTCAAAGATTAGAGTTCAAGTTTAGGCCTTTTCCAAAAGGAGACCTCCCCATCAGGCCACCTCCACCTCCCTTCATAACCCCCCATTCTCTCACAGCTGTTCTTCCACTATGTCACAAGACAGGCTGTGGACACCCCCTCCCCCAAGGCCCTACCTCTACTCACTCTCCCCTCCCCCCATTCTCATTCACTGGCCTTTTCAACCTGCACTGCAACAAAGCAGACAAAGGAGGCTGGGCAGCCTCACCCAGCAGCCCCCCGCAGAGAACTGTGCTTGCATAGCGCAGGGGACAAATGCTTGCATGGCCATGTAGAGGCACACACACTCACACACAATGACACTGCAGCCACACATGCACTATGACACAACTACATACATTCGGCATATTCAACCACTCATCTCAACCTCTAAACTCATTTGGATATTGCACATAGCTCCACGGTATTTCCTCATAACCCAGCTCCATTTTTTAGCATGCTACTGCTTGTATTCCCAGCGCTGTGAATCCCTTCCATAGTGACTATATCAATAAAAAAAATGACCAACCCTCAGTCAAACCTTAAACCATACATCCCAGCTGCTTGAGAACTTAATGTTCCTCTACACCCAGCAGAACACAGTAACTCAAGGGGCCGGTGCCCAGGGTAACTAGCATAGTGTCCAACTGGGCTTTTACACAGATGGATTGTGGAAGATTAAACTCTAATGCTTTTTTTCAGGACAAAGGAGCAAAATGCTAACTGTCATCTGAAACCAAAGTCTAGCAATCACAAACTCAATCTCTTACACAAATCCTCAATCAAAGAAAATATGTAATATTCACTGGTTAATATGCAAATGCTCAAAGCGGGTTCTCCTTGTAAAAACTTGTTTTGTGAATCAGTTCTCTTATAATTCTTCCGTCTTTGGTCAGCTGTAACCAGACAAAGTAGATTAGGTAATTAAGCCCCAGCAGCAAACATCTCAGCATGCAGGAAAGCAGCTTAGGAGATCCCAGGATCTGTTGGCCATGCACTAAAACTTCTTGTTTCTCTTTAGTTCCACACCCTAACATGGCTCCAGCAGCAGAGCTACACCAGGTCACACCCCTCCTCCAGTGTGTATAGCAATCAGGCCCTTTTTCCATGTCTTACCAAAACCCTTGAATGGGTATGGCGTAACCACCTACTAGTTGTTAGGCATACTTATCAGGCAAGGTTGGAAAGCCATCTTTAGTGAGTTCTCAAACAGGGCATGGGAGTCCTGTGGAGTGTGAAACTCCAAGGACAGGTGAAAAGGACCAACCTCAGGGGCTCAACACCCATCATTCTTCTTTCAGCTCTTTTCAGCTGCATAACAAGGAGGTGTGAACAAAGTCAACTCAGTGCTTCCTTTTGGCATGGATTTGCTCTGTCATTGTGCCACTAATAATTTCCTTTTGAGGACTGTTATCTTATTTTCATGAGGTCAACTACAAGTGGCTATCCAATAAACGCAAGACAAATGAGAATTTCATCTACATACAAAGTAGTGATGAAAACAGGAAACAAATGTAAATAATGGAATATATTTTAGGAATATTATAGGGTAATAGGTCCTACCATTTACTGAATCTGAAACAAATGTTCTGCCATCTTGTAGGCTGTGGCCAAAAGCTTAAGCACATCGCATTAACTGCCATGAGGGTACTGGCTTATTCAGATTTATTAAGGTTGTTCATTTTTAATCTTAGTTTTGTTAGGTTGTCATTACCAACAGCAGAGCTGACAGAGTTCATACAACACATCAACTGTCCTTAACACATAGCCAGCTGCTAACTGAAACAGAGAACGAAGGCAGGGCAAACAGCTAGAAGAAACTAACATTTCAAACAATAAACACAGCAGGCCTGAGGGCTGCTTTGATGTTTTTTGCAACAAGACCTGTCAAAAGCAAGCAAACCAAAGACATTTTGGACCATACAAAGTCCAATGTTCCCCAGAAACCAAAACCCACAGTGGGAAAACGCAGAACACCCTGCAGTAATTTGTCTAGCAGTGTGTTTAAAGCAACACTAGTAACAGTTTCACTGTGATCTGCTCAGCATTTGCTGTAAGCATATCGAACCATTGAGCCTCTTCTGGCAGCTGTAATACGTGGCAGCATGCCGTTCTCCTCGCATTCAGTCTGTCCTCTCAAATCCACATGACACAAGTGAGACTGGCCAGTGACCTATAAAACAATATGTGAAATGATTTCCTATGATATCAGCAGTATAATTCCATATGGCAAAATAAAACTACCACTCTACTTTCCCTGTATCTGGAGAATTGAACATCCATTCATCAATCGATTAATTACCAGCAACTGCCAGATGCTATTGAGAGTCACAGCAGTTCAGCAACTATCTCAGGATCATTGGCCACTAGACTATGAAACAACCCACTTATAACATACCAGTCCATTGCAGGGTGGCCACACACACTAAGTCAAAGGGACCAGTAAGTACTCATAAAGGTCAATGCTTGAAAGGTACATCTGGGCTCTGAGACCAGAAGTGTAGCTAGGAATTTTGGGACTTTACTAAAAGAATATTGTTTTGCCCCCCTTAAATAAAATAATTTGGAATTCTGTTTGCCTTCTCCATAATTCACCCCACTAGTATACAAACCTCTTTACCTTTACATATTGACCCCACACAAAAACAAGACACCTGCTTGAATTATGATTCAGAAGGAGCCTAACCCCTTAGATGTGTTGCAATAACTTATGTTCTTAACTTGTCAGCTTAAGGCAGTTCATATATTAATTTTGCTAGAAAAAGTAGACAAAGTATACATAAATGGAAAATGCAATAGGCAGCACACACAATAATGCAGTATTAAGCAAACATGCTATCAGACAGTACGTTTTAGCTAGACATATACACATTTTGGACTGTATGAGCAAAATCAGAGCCTTGCATTTCAGTAACAGCACAGGATTTTTGACCAGTATTTGCAGCTCTATCTGTCAGTTCTTCAGAAGACTTTTCAAAATGCACTTAAATTATGAAATTGATAAAGGCTTGACCAAAATTTTTAACTTCTTTAATGACTGCTTTAATGTATGCTTTAATTGCTTCCCAAATAAGAGCAAATCAGGGAAATTTTCAGACACTATACTGATATCCTGAGATAAGGTCTCCACACTGCATAGGAGATGACTGAACAGAGCCAACTCCGTACTGGACACCTATCAAAAGTAAAAAACCCAAATATGATAGAGACCCAGGAGCTAAAGACATCATTTACTGTAAATACGTGGCAAAAAGCAAATACCGCTTTAAAGCAGTCTTGACACCATGCTTCATTATGCACAGCTGGTCACTGCTATATGTACATGATATTTTAAACCTAAAATTACATTGCTTATCCAAAATGTGATGGGTATATCTAAGGTACATCCACAAACAAAACCAAACCTTTGAAGTGTGCAGAACTCACACCGAGGAAAATTATTTTTCAATTTATATTTTAAAACCCAAAAGTCAAACTGTGGGAGAAACACAGAACCTCCCCTTGGCTGAGCAAACAAACTTGTGATTCTTGTGCACTCAGAGCTGAGGGGTTCATTTGCAGATGTTTCAGCATCAAGCGAAACCATGTCAAAACTATGTACCGGAGGCTAACAGGTTTCCCTCTTATCTTTGACTGTAATTTGAGCAAACATGGTGATTTCCAAAGCAGTGGACACCGAGGGTAAAGGGGAACGTGGGACAGGCATAGATGCTGGCCAAATCAAACAATGTGTCATTTCCAGGGCCCCCTGCAGACACACTTCTACTGTGGAGCATCTCTGTATGACTTATCTTCATTTTCACTGCAAGATGGTGAGGAGGTAGAAATGACACCTTCTGCACTCCTAACAGTGCTTGTTTCAGTTTAAATGTAAATGTTTGGTAACATATTATTCATTAGTCCAGCCGTTCTTGATCTTCCATACTTCTGCTGCAACACCTTCATCTATGTAAGTAAAAATTACCGAGCTGCATAAATGAGTAGCTATTGTAACTGAATGCCCAGAAAAGTGTCAGATAAATTAATGAAAAATGAACTGTGAGGTGACTTTTGATTTAACTATCAGACTTCAGAAGAGGACAGGAAGAAACAGCAAAACTAGCAATAAACACCTTAGAAGAAAGTTTAAAGCAGGGTTTTTCAACAGCTTCTTTCCGAATTCGCCATTAAATCTCATGAGTACAAGAAGTCAGCACTTTGTAAGCTACTACATTCGTATGAATAGATTCACCTGATTTTTAAAACTCCTCTACTCGGTAACTGTCAGGCTTAATTAAAAAAAAAAAAAAAAAAAAAAGGAAAAAACACTTTANTCCTCTACTCGGTAACTGTCAGGCTTAATTAAAAAAAAAAAAAAAAAAAAAGCGCAAACACACTTTAGTCACTTGTGAAATGTCTTCTTGACACCTTTTTCTCTGCCCGATCAACACAGCGCTGACGACCCTCCGCGAAGCCACCGTCGCGAGGTCATCTCGCGCACACCCTCCCGCCATTTGCGGACCAATAAAATCTCCCCGAGCTTCTCATTTACATAAACCACCGCACAAGCAAAGCAGGTTCACTTGCGTGTGTGTGTGTGTGTGTGTGTGTGTGTGTGTGTGTGTGTGTGAGAGAGAGAGAGAGAGAGAAAGTGAATGTCCTTCATTTTAGCATCACAATCTGCTACTATTACCTGTATCAACTACTCATGGAACAGAATACCAGTGGACCATTTAGCAGAAAAAGATGTAATTCGTGTTTTATTCGGCATGGTTAAGCGACTACCTACGAAACACCGCAATAAACACAAATGAATTAATCACACGAAACATACGGACAAATTAGCTTGACAATGCGTCCAATATGCGCAAGCAAAACATTAGCATAATAAAAGTTAGGCATCAACATGAATGGGAAAGTTAAAGTATAACTACATGCTTTTTTTGCATTTTGCTAACTACGAGAAGCAGGTGACGGGACTCCCAATTCGTATTTTCATGCTTACAAGTTAATAAAGCACAACGTGACTGAGCAGACGTGCGGGTAAAGGGGTGAACCCCGCCGTTGTCTTACCTCGGCGGCCGGCTGAACGGGACCTCGGGGCGCCCTGTCCTCCTCCTGCGTCCTTCACCGGGGCTCCACCGCGCTCGCTAATCCCCGTCTGTCTTTTCACACCAGAGCACTTCCACATCCAGCCAAATGTGCCTGCAAAACTTAATCTTTTCCCCTGCGTTTTAGATAAAACACAAGTCCAATTCCCAGAAATGCTTGAATAATCGGTTTATTTATTATACGTATTGGCGTTTTTGAGTTAAGGAGCTTTTTCTGTGCTTTTTGCCTTGGTTGTCAGGGGACCCCCTTCTCACTGTGGTCACCAGCGCAGCCGGCGAATGGAACTCACAATGAGGACATGTGCGGCTCCACTCCCCGCTCAGGCTGCTTAAACCGGGATTGGTCACATGAACCGCAAATGGCCCGACGGCGGCGGGCGGGCGGGTCCCACCCCTTCGACAGCCTCGCGTCAGCCCCTCTCTGCTCTTAAAGGGGCAACGGAGTGGAGGACAGGGCTTCAGGTCGTGCGTGACTCCACATCTGTAGAGGAAGAAGCAGAGCCCTTCGACGCGCTGGTCGGTGTTGGGTCGAACCCTCTGCTTTGCTTTTCGAGAGACCGCAACACCAGTGGATTAAGAACAATAAAAAATGAAACAGCGCTCGCGTCTAGACTGGGAAGGTTTCTGAATAAATATTGAAGACGCCATAGTAAATGTCTGTAATCGAGATGGTCCCCGCCGCAGGTCGGCCCCCCTCGGTATACATTGTTCCGCAGATATGTCGCTCGTTATTCGTGACCATGTCACCCTTTAAGACACTTTAAGCCCTGGGATGCATCGGTAAACACATAAACACACATTTCAATTCAAAGACTATAGTTGCAAAAATGGAAGGTTTTTAGCAAGTCGATTTTAAAATTTTTGTCTTTTATGGTTAAAAATTTGTATTTGGAGAAACTACAGTGGACTATGTATCTTTTTTCAGTATGGTATGTTCAGTATGTTGTTCATTCTGTCTTCATTCACTGTGCTGTCATAGCCTAAATACAGCTCCCTAAAATATTTCACTGTAAAACCATTTAAAATATTTTAAACAACTGGGTCTTCTGTAAATAATTATGCCTTTTTTTTAAATAAAATCTGATACTATCTTGTGTATTTGGAAAAAGGATAATATTATGTACTGAGCAGAATATATGCAGCTGTCCCAACTTTAAAATGACAGATAAAATATGGGGCAAAGTGTTTACAAGGGTTGAAGGGTTGAAAGTCTCCTGTAGGATTCTGGCTCTGTTCCACCAACTGACACGGGTTCAAGTGGGACAAAAAAAGGTCTTGAGGCCCAGACTGACTAGACAGGTCTCTGCCTTTCTGAAACCATCTGGGGACGTGGCCGTATCATACAGTCATACAGTCTGTCATTGTGAAGAAAGAAATCCAGCTTTGAGGGATCCATGCAGGTGGCATGTTGAGCAGCAATGCACTGCTTCAAGTCGACACTTGAGGAATTGACAGATTGTAAAAAACATAAAATCTCAGAAAGACATGGAAAGTTTTCTTTTCTTAAGACACCATGTTGTGGTTATAGGTCTTCTGACATCATTAACTCAGACTAGGACTTTCAAACTTTGTGATTTGGACCACAGTTTGCATTTTTGCCACATTTAAACAAGGTAGAGTTACAAATGGCGTGTTAGTTTATTCTAACGAAAAACAATGATATAAATATGCAGACTGCGATATTAATGATTTTACATTATGACCAACTGCTATAAATGAAAAATGTGTTATTTTGCAGATAGCTTTCTGTAACATGTCTGTAAGTTCAAGATCTTTATCCTTCAGCAGTTGCTGAAGTCCGGCTCAATAGACACTTTCAGCTTAGGTCTGGTTTGTTGTATTTCGTTGTTTCTATTATATTCTTTTTTATCTGCATTTTTGTATGACATTTCGGTTTTTCACAAATAACGATCAAAGATGTTTAAAGATGTTAAAATAACCGCTAAATGAGATTTTCTTCAATTTGACAATCAACTCAAAGTGTATAAAAGCCTGGATGGAAAGGTTTCTGTACAAAAGCATAAAGTCACCCAGAATATGTGGCAGACATTTAGTGCTTTTATTTTCTATATCAGAAATGAAAGATTTTGTGTTAACACTATTAGAAAGATTGGTGGTCTTGCATGTCGAGTTGACAGAAGTTGGATGTTCTTTTTCTGCCTCTCTGCAGTCATTACAATGCACGCAACACGCATGTCAGTAGCGATTACACAAACACTCTAACACCACACCGAGCACTGGGTTTAGAAGTACCCTCTCTATTTACCCATCTCTCATCTCCCTTTTCCTCCAGAAAGAAATCTGCTGAATCCACTGTCTTCTTCTCAGGACACTCTCGTCTCCCTTCCTCAGTCCAATGAGGGGAAAAAAAACAAACTTCCCTGTCAAACGAATGCAAGCGGAGAGGAAGAGAACATAAAGAGATGGTTGACGGAGGTGGCAGAGAGCAACCAAAGAAAGCAAGTTGAGGGGTGAAAAAATGAAAGAGCTGTGTTTTTTTTTTCTTCCCTTCCCTTTGGTGCCGCTCTGGTGTGTGTCTGAGTACAGCCCTGTATTCAGAGCTGCGGAGAAGTGCGAGGAAGGCTGTGTGAATGGGCCCGCCTGTCCATCAGGGCACGCTGCATTCACATGTGAAACACTGCGCCATTCATTCTGCTCCAGCTCCCAACCTGCTCACTGAATATCAACGCAGGCAGGGCAGGAGAGAGAGGAATGACGAGGGCCACTGCACAGATTCAGCACACAATACTTGGCATAAATTGGTACAAAACTGTAGCATGGATGAAACCATGGCCAGACTTACCATTAAGATTTTTTCGTACTATTTATACAAAAAATGGATAACTTTTATAATTCTTTTTGAACATCTAGTTGTGTGCCTTTTTATGCAATTCCTTTCATCATCTTGTCATAGTTTTTTTTAATTCCAATAAAATGTTTTATTTTTGTTATTAATATAGCACAAATTGATATAAGATCAAAAATGGAAAAAGCCATGGAATATGCATTGTTGTTGTTAATGTTATGTATTTGCTTATTAATTTTTAAACACTGTTTGCTAAATTCAGCATCACCATCAATAGAAATACAGTCCTATAAACAAGGCCTTAAGTTTCAGAGATTTTAACTGGACATGTTTGCTTGTAGAATATGATTTAGTTTGAATACACCATACAAAACAGACTTTTGCTGTGACGTTAAAAATATGTAATTCTGATAGACTCTGGTATGGTTTTTGCTTGTTTTTTGTTTAAACCTGAATTATTTTGACGCAGGATGTATGCAGTTTCCGAACTTGAAGTCGTTCTTCTTTGTGGTGATTATAAAAGTTATAGGTCTCCATCTGGGGATGCTTGAAACACACAAAACTATAGGGTGCAATATGTCACTTAAGATCAATCTTACATTCCCGTTTCGGTTTCTTTCCACCTAACTTGGATGCTGCAATTTACAAACACGGCGAAAGATTCCTCCAGGACATATCTGCAATGTAGAAAAGATACAAGAATGCATTTTTAGGATCCAGTTACAAAAGGCTCAGAAAAGGGTGTTAAAAATGCAAATTGTTTTGAGGATTTTCTTACCTGTAATTGCATATTTTAAACATTTTTTCCAGGGGAGAACATTTTTAACATCTTCATTTCTAACATCTGCATTTTTCAATTGATTAATAGATATTTTTTTTATATTCCCTTGGTATAAGTAGTAGGTGATGCAATAGTTTGGACTTAATTTTCAATTCAGGGGATGTGATTTGCTAAAAATATATTTTTTATCTTAAATTTGTTGATCGGTATCATGATTTGAATCCTGAGTTTTGCATGTTTCGTATAAATGATTTATTATCAGCTGAGGTAACATCTGCAGCAGTTTACTTAGGCGGTCCCATGATCCTAGTAGGTGGATGGTAATCATTGACGGATTGGATCGCCCTCACCCTGACCCTTTTTTTTGTCTTGGCCTTTTTGAATTTTCAAAATTTACATTTTTTTTCATAATTACAAATATACAGGATAAATTGACAGATATCCTGCAGCCTGGGATGTAGCATAAAGCCCTACCACATCCAGTAGACAATTGTGCCAGCATGTGTGTCTGTGTGTGTGTATATATGTATATATATAACTGTTTTTACTACACATGTACAAGGAAGCCTGTGATGGTTTACAAACTTTGTTAAAGGATAAAGAACACTAGCTGAGCATTAAGGTTTGTTTTGGCCTGAAGTATAGATTGCTGCCTCTGTCAGTATGAACATTCACCATGGTTTGCTAATCTGCACCCCATGTATATGATAACATTCTCTTCATATTATCCATTAGTTAAACAAGGATTGTACTCAACTTGCCAGATTCAAAAGTGCACAGATTAGCCTCGGCCAGCTGTCAGCATAGAACCCAAGCATCCAAACTTATAACAACACGCTGCTGAGAAATTATTACTTTGCTAAGTATTATATAGATAAAATACCTAGTAAGTAGAGTATTAGTATTGCTGTTACTTTTGTTTGCATTTCAGGAGTCTTTCTTTGTATACATAGCAAAGATGTACTTGAAGTAGTTATATCAACAGGACGGGGATGTTGCTTGATGTTTTAAATTTTACACACTTTATGTTCAGTGACTCAACTGGAGCTTAATGTGTTTTATATTGTGCACATAGGTCTTGGTCTGTGTATTTTATTTTGTTTATTTTGTCAGAAATGACAAGACTCTTTTATGCATTAAACTGTTTTCTGATTTGACCTGTGCTTTTCTCACTTTGACATCTTACATCAGTGAGTCAATGGTGTGCAACGGGTCATATGCAAATTATATGAAAATTTAATACTGTATGTTTTTTTGCAGTAATGGGAATATTGACTGGGTTACAGACTGATAGAAATGTGCTCAACATTACTTGTAGGTTGTTACTTCAAGTCCTTTACGAAAACTGCAATGGCACCATGAATTCTTCAAGTAAAATATCAAGCTGCGCACAATTGTTTATTACTCTGGGAAAGAAAGGTTGACAAAATAATACGTGACAGTGTTCACGTGCTGCTTGGGGGAAAAATGAACAGGTGCTGTAAAGAAAATGAAATCCGTCAGTTAGATCAAGTGCAGACGGAAGAAAAATTTTTTGCGCAGCTCACAAATGTGTCAAAGAGAACATGAAGACCGATGAACCTCCAAGCCGGTCGTTTAATTAAGTGGCATGTGATCCTGTCTCTTATAATTCACGGAGAGAATGTGTATTTCTGAAGGTCAGCAGATTGAGTCATCATATTGACTGAATGCTTCCATGCTGTTTATATTGACCTAGGACTAACTCGTATGGATTTGACAGCAGTTTCCCATCCATTCAGATGGAGCAGTCAGGTCACAGATATCCACTAATCGACACTGTTAAGGTTTAATGTCATGCTAGAAGAAATTCCATCCTTTGGACAAACAGCTTGTTTCATTTAGAAATTCTTCTTATTCATTTTTACTGCATGTCCATTTAATAAAATGGAAACTTTCGAAATAAATAAATTGACACTAAATATGTATTGTAATCCCTGCACAGTGAAAAAGCTATTTGACCAGAAGCACTTGAGTTAATATTAGATGTTCTGCAAGTCTGACTTTGTGGGACAATACAATGACTGATACTACAAGCATCTGTTCCAGATCAATATTGTGCTGTACTGTATTGAAACCAGAGGATGCCAGCATGTCTGCTCCATCTGCTCAGCTGGTGGTGTGCAGCACTCCTCAGACCCTGGACCTCCCATCTTCTTTTCCTTTCCTCCCTAGTTCTCCTTCTCACTCATTCTGACAGCAGCTTGTGTAGCTGCAAACACACTTACAGCCAACGTCACAGGCAGAAAATTACTGTGTTACCTGTAGATGTCACTGTGCTGCTGCAAAAGTTCTAAAGCAAATTCAAAAAAATGTCTCTTTGTTTTTCGAAGACCTGATTGGAGCCCTAGGGGGTCAGATATAAGTACTATAAGTACTTATTGCCTAGTGACACACTTGTAAATACTAACTTTGACTTATACATAATAATAACACATTATATTGCAACTATGATAAAACTGCGCATAACACACACACACACACACACACACACACACACACACACACACACACACTATATATATATATATAAATGGTGGGGTTGTACAAAACAACTGTATAACAGTTCCCGTATTTCAGATTATAAAATCTGTAACCATCAGACTTCATTTTAGAATAAAGCTTATTTTTATATTGGCGGTCAAAGGAATTTAAGATTATACGCTGCCATTGTAGAAACATTTGGTGCCCATTTTCCCTTGAGAAGATTGTTCTGCATGCAGATCAAGGAAAACCCTTTACAGTAATTTACAGTTTGAAATGTTGTTGTTTATTTAGCAGTGGTTTATGCCAAGTGATCTACATAAACAGAAAGCTGAAATTAATCCTTGCATATTTCCTCATATATATAGTACATTTGACCACTAAGAACACAGCAGGGGAGTTTTTTAAATACTTATTTCATTGCAATACAGTGATGAAGAGAGAAAATGCCTCATGCAGCACCAAGGCCAGTACTATCTGTTAAATGGCAGGGAGTATATATGACTACATGTGTACCATAAGATACCAAAATAATATATAGACTTCTCTGAGTTTCATATATGGGAGCTCTCATTGGTCAAATGTTAGTATCACAAAATTAAAATAAGCGAGAATGATGCTCCTGTAAATAATAGGTTGGCTTGTGGCAAGAACAGAGAACCGCAATGGTCTGGGTGACATGCAGCATATAAAAACCACAATGTAAATGTCATTCTGTAATTCAATTAGCATGATGCAGTGCAACAAGAGCCAATGTCTTTTGACGTGCCCATTTAGGGTAGTTTCCACCCAGAAGGTCCAGAAGATGTTCACTGCGATTTGAATTGTGGAATGGTAACACTTGCCACCGTGATGAGGATCTTCACTGCTTTATTTGTACTGCATTGTGAGTAATATTCCATATATTTGCCAGCCTGTGTCAGTTAAACCTGTGCATCAAATATCTCTATTAAATGCTTTTTTATGCCTTCCGCTGTTTCAGTTTCCAAAAGTGAAGAAGTTCGCGTCGAGGCCACTGTCACCAAAGTTGTGAAAATTGGAGAGACCGTCATCCTGCACTGTGATGCCAAACATAAAGAAAACACTGTTTGGTTTGGTCAGCGCTGTGATGAGGTTCCCTTCATCATCTTGAGCGCCGACAAGGAACTAAACAAGAATAAATACTTCAAGGGTTATGACAGTCGTTTTTCCACTGTAAAGCAAAGAGCCAATGATTCTTTCAGCCTGCAGATTCAAAACATTTCTCTTTCAGACCTGGGACTATTCTACTGTGTTGCAAATTTTGGAGTAGCAATGCTTATAGGATCTAGGTACAAGCTTATTCACGCAGGTGAAGATACGCTGTGTGTATCTGAAATAAATAAAATGATTTAAATTAACTGTAATCCTGTGTTATTTAACAGGAGAAACTAGTCAGTTTTTTTATGTCACCAGAAAGTTTGATTTCATCGACATCAAATCCTCCTGACTGTGTGACCACCTATCCTACAACACCGGGTCCCTCAGCTTGTCCTCGGTTGTCCCAGTACTGGAGTCTGGCTCTGTGTCCAGTGTGCGCAGCACTGGCCGCCGTCCTTTCCTGCTCCTATATCTGCTGGAGCAATCGCCACAAAAGCAAGTACTTTTACTTATGATACAGTCCTGCTCTTCATATGTATTGACTATCATGTATATTAAACCTTGCACACACAATTCTTCATTTGTTTGTGTGTAACAGCCAGTAATTTCGTCCAGATTTTTTGCAGGGCCTTCTGAAACCGTTGGCTTTATTTCATTACTCAAACACACAACGCAATGCCAATGCTTACAAATATATGCTGGATGTGAAAGGTACAAACTGTCTAGAAATTGCATAATGCTACCAAAATTGACGCTTTGTGTGTAAACATTCTGTATTGTTTCACCTGCAGGTCACACCAACTCACAGATGGCAACATTTACACCCAAGAAAGAAGATCAGGATGAAAATGAAGACAGACCACAGGTACTTCTTAAAATTAGCAATTACCAGTTTTAATTAGAACCCATCGTAAAATTTCCAGTTAGCAAAATGATTGACATAAGTGAGCGTATCTTTTTTATCAATAAATGTAAACAGTGCAAAATTCAAATGTTTGAAATGTCTCAAATGTAAAAAACATGTTACAAGAAGATGCACATTATATATGTGTATAAATATTTCACTCAGAGGAATAATTTTCTTGAACTCAAAACGAAACTTGCAGGTTGAGTGGCATAATTTTATTACTATTTACCCCGTAAATAGACTCTTTTCATGCCAGAGTAAGTATGTATGCATACATGTGTATTATGCATTACATTAATATGTATTATTAAGTATAGGTGCAAAATATAACATAATTATGATGTTCTGTTTTTCAGGAAACAAGCTCAAAAATTAATTTGTATTTAGTAATTACTGAACAAACTCATTTTATAATTTTTTTCTTTATTATTAAAGGGTGTCTTGTTCATTTCAGCTAGTTTTAGTGACCACCTTATGCTGCACCACTGACTGCTTGCTTACCATGGTAAAGATTTACATAGCTATTTAAACAGCTATAAATATAAACTTATTAATAATTTATATAATTATACAGTTATATATTTATATAATTTTAGTTATATGATTAGTATTTGACATATATTGCAAACATATGATGTGTTCATGCATACACTTTAGTTTTATATACTTCACATCCAGTTGTACTTCAGTACAGTTTTTAGAGTTCATTTCTGCACATTTTACCGTACTTTTTCCATTTTTAAGGAGGAAGATCAAGAGGTGACGTACAGCACAGTATTCTTCAGTGCACACAACGAGGGTAAAACAAGAACATGGAATTAGTTTTTCTTTTGCTTTTTTGAAATTTCAGAAAAATAAATTATTTCAGTTTATGATCTATTGCAATAACTGACATTAAATGAGGAAATTTATCTTATTTTGAGAGATTTTATTTGTGTTTTTTTTGCAAATAGAAGGGTGTACGATGTAGAATAATGCAGATGTGCCATTCCAGAGATGTGCCATTCCAGTCATAGGCTGCGCCCTGTGTTTAATGCTTTTACTTCAATATCATATGAAAGTTGTTTTCTGATTTAGTCAGAAGAAATTCAGCAATACTAGGAGGTGCTTTATCAAGTGAGCGACACAAGGGATTTTCCTGGGCCTGAACCCAGCCCAAAGACTGGTTAAAAGACAACAAATTTATTGCTTTTTATTCTGTATCCATAACATACATTTTAACGTTTTTTATTTTAAAAATTTTGATGTGGTTCACGGAGAGCGTACAAGGATAAAATCTGAAGCTCACATCACAATAAAGGCTCCAGTTGCTTTTTGCTAGCAGTTTATAAAGCTTCAGCAATACTTGAGGATGGCATTTTAACAGTATTGAGATGACAGTGGTACTTTGGCAGAGCAAACGTCACAAAATCTATATCACATCGCTTTTACTTTGATGTTAGAGTGGTGGAATATGTTTTGCTGGGGAGGTTCATTCTATGTGGCTGCCAGGAACCATAGAACCAGGTCTTCACAATCAGAATTTCCATGTACAGCATCACTTACAATATATGCAACAAAAAAGCCACAGGATGTTCAATGTGTTGATTTCTTCAGCAACCTCTGTAAACAAGTTTGCGTTATTTATATGAAGCATCAGCTTATAGCAGAAAAGGAATAAGTGAAATAAACAATAACTGTAAATTTAAATGTATTTTATCTATCCATCAGTTTATTTATGAGCACATGTTAGAGTTAGTTACAGAGTAACTGAACTTCTGGTTTCAATTAAAATGTGAGTCATTTGTTTAAGTGCATCTGTGTGTTTTTCTTTTATACCTCATCTCAGCTTTGCATTCCCATGTTCTTGAAAGGACTGCACGACTAAGTTAAGGTGTCATTCTCATAACCAGACATACATGGGGTGAAGAAAATATCCTAGAGATTTTGTTTCTCACGTCAAATATCTCTCTTCTGGGAAAGAAGGGTATGAATGCTGCCTGTGTTAAAATATTTCATTCAGTTTTATAAAAAGTGTAGCTTTCTGTGTATGTGGGCAGCAAGCAGTGTAGACATTTAAGCTGCTTACTTTAGAACTGAAGGATGCGGGTTTAATTCTCACCACCCACCTTTGAGCTAAAATTGTGCGCAGCAAAACATTGTATGTTTTTTTGGAAACAAGTGTCAGCTAAATTAATGTAATGTAAATATTGAATGAAATGTAAATATTTTGAATGCAATTGTATGTTAACATGTACACAATGCGCTTGACTTTTTTTGCCTAAGTTGTAAAATTAGAGGGAGTTGTAAGTTGCATAAACTATTTATGGTGATCTGTTATCTGTTCATATTTCCAGGTTATTTATTATTTTTCTGAATGGGAATTCAGTTTTGACAAATAGTCTTTCATTTCTTGCTTTTCTTAGTCTCACTAAACATATTTTAGATAATTCAGAACGTCTGCAGGGTGTCTCAAAGGAGCTGCATTTAGTATGAACTTGTTCAGAACAGGGATCTCATAAATTGAGGTGGGAGGTAATTGAAAGCCAAAGCAGATCACTGAACTAAAAATACATTGAAGATACATTGCAGTGGATGAAAAAAGAGGACCTGACACCGTGAGCAACATTATACACACCATGAACTTGAGCACTGTTTTCGGCCCCAAGGTAGTGAGTGAACACTGATTTTATCCACAAGGTACAGTGTGACTTTTACCCACTTGGTGTGTTTAGACTTTGAATTAAAAAAATTGGGGAAAATAGAACAATAAAACATTAATACAATTCTTGGTCAAAGAATAAAAGTGGTTATGCTGGTCACCCTTGTTGAACACTGGAAGTGGACTGAAGTCCTCCACCTGCCTTTGTAAGACTACGAGTGACCCATGGTGCCTGGATCCAATATTCCTCATGCGGGGACAAGAAAAAAATTCTCTTATTTTATTTAAAAAGTCTTTATGCAGCGAACCTGTGTGCCCTCCAAAAGAGCGCAGGATTTCCTCGAGTCACTGTTGCCTTCAAATATATCAATTCCCACAACCTTCTCTGTTAATGCTGGTCAGAAATGGCAGGGGTTTTTACCGAATTCTTTATTGTACAGAACATAGAGGAAAATAAAATTACAACATTTTATGCAAACTACAAGATGCACAAGGCATTTGGAAACACAAACAAATGCAGCACCAGCACTGGGGTTTCGAGACACATTTAAATATTGATCCACTGGTTGTTCTGTCCAAATGATTCACTGGCTGTTTCTACGGTTTTATGGTACAAATGTCTATTACTTTAATGATATGGAACATATGAGGGTTTCCTGTTTATTACATTGAATCATTAGGTATTTTTACACCAGGACATGTTGTAGTGACAGTGAACTGTTTAGAGGAACATCTACATTCTGGTGGGCGCTGCATTTTCGCAGTGACTCATTATCATTTTAGTTTCTGTTTAGCCTTTTAACTGAAGCGACTTTCAACGCTTGCAGCTAAACCCTTTACCCATTTCATGACCTTCAGCTATGCTTTTCAAGCTGCAGCTGGATCTCAGATGAAGCAGTAGCAGCTGAAAATGTCGACATTCTGACACTTCTATCTTAAATGGCAGGCAGTCGTGGTTAAAGTCACCGCCTTCCACTCAAAGGTCCCCAGCAATGTCACAGTGAGCCAAAAATTTAACAAGGCCAGCAGTGTTAACGGTAGCAGTATTTTTACTTGCATTAATTTCAGTTTGCAGAATAAACTTTTTTGCATATGTATGTGTGTGCTCAGGCTTATCAAGCCTTTCTGTCTCTCTTTCTTTGTATATATTATATATATACATACATATGTACACACACATATATATATATATATATATGCATACTATATACTATAGAGAGAGAGACAGAGAGAAGATCTGAATACTGAGTTCAGTAATGGTTCATATGTATACATATATGTAGTATGTATAATAATAATAATAATAATAATAATAATAATAATAATAATAATAATAATAATAATAATAATAATAATAAAAATTATAAAAATAAAAATTATATATAAATATGTGAGAATAAAATGACAAGGATAAGATAGATTAATTATTTGAAAGAGGTCGCAAAGTGCAGAAATCTGAATGTGTGAATCTGCTGTCTTACTGAGTGCGACTGTTGGTCAGGTTGTTACTGTGGGGAAACTGTCACCAACTTCCTCAGCGGAAGCTGGAATGGCTGCTGTTGCCCAACTCTGCACTCTAGCGGAATAAATGCAGTGAGCACGCTGAGGGTTTCCTACTTGCTCTGCAAACATCTGCTCACTTTTCTGGACTGCATGATCAGGCAAGCTTTGCATCTCGCACCAGCTCGCACCTCCTGTTTCGCACTTTCATTCATAAGTTTGATGGGCCTTTTGAAAAAATGCCCTAATTCTCATTTTAGCCAAAAAACTGTTGCATCTCTGTTTTTGCTCCAGACTCGTCGTCCTTCTGACCTAAAGTTCATCTTTCAGCGTTGCCATGTACTCCACAGCCAGTATCAAACTCACAGGTCAGTCTGCTGGAGGTCCTGGAAAATCATATATGGTACAGTATATTTAAATATTAAGAGGATTCATTTTTAATTTTATCTACTTGACTGGAAGTTGGATAATGTTTAATTTTTCCAGAATAATATCTTGAATAAATAGGCAAAAGTCTAAGTTGCATTGGACAGCTAAGAAAAAGTAACAAAAACAGCAGTAATACTCTCCAGTAGAGTTTTTGCTAAAAAAACTCCTTCTCTTACGCAGTTTGTGGTGTTCTCTGGAGTGCTCTGTGTTTCGAAGCTGTCTTTGTCATGGGTAAGTGTGCTGAAGCAACGAGCTAAAGCCAGCAAACATGGAAACGTGGAGCTTCTTGACAGAAATTGTACTTGGGATGAATATGTGGACACAGAATTCGTCATGGTGCTGGTGCTGTGGCTATACTCTGCATTGCTGTAGAACGTTAACATCCAACAGTGTATTCACTTTATTAAGTTTTGATATTAAGTTTTAAAATACAGCATATCACAAATCCGTGAAAATCTCTTTTGTGGTGCCCAGCAGCTCTACTTGCTCCAGCTCTGCATTTCACCCAACCTGTCAACGGCACCAACATTGAGCTGTTCTCTGAGGTCATCATGGAATGTTCACCACCAAGGGAGGCATCATATCCCATCTTTGTCAACCTGGGGATGAAGGAGCAGCCGCTTGAGCCACTGCTTTCCTACAGGCTCACCTCCTACAGTGGGGTCATCTTCACGTTGCCAGGAACTGAGCAATATGAACGCCTCTTTGTGTGTTGGTACAATGTCACCAAGACGCAAGAGGTGTCTCCACCCAGCAACTTTGTCAACCTGACCATCAGTGAGTGTCCACTTTGTCCCCTCACCATGCAGTAGTGTGTGTGTGTACATGCATGTCTGTAAGCATGTGTTTGTGCGCATTTTGTGATTCTCTGGTTTGTAGGACAGCACAGTTGTGCAGGTCTTCTGTCACTGTTGCATTCCATTTGCTGTACACAGGTTAGCGGTGGCTTTCTGAAGCTGTTTTAATTTTTTACCCTACTATTAGCGCTGGATATTTTTCAGTTCCTGTGTAGCAGGACATCTGGGTTCAAATCACACTGGGGCTCATTCTGGAAGTTGAGGAACAAAAACTGAATTTCCTGCACTCTAGTACCTGCTCCTGTTAACAAGTGAGTTATTGGCAAGTCATGTTGTAATGCTGGTGTATTTTTTGTTTCACAGCTTCCTTACCTGTCCCAACCGTTTCCGTGCAACCGGCCATCGTTCTCATCGGGGGGAACTACTCGGTCTTTTGCACAACAAAGACTTACTTCTACAATGCCACCTTCAGCATTTACTTCCGCAACACGATGGCTTCCGCACGTGATGCCCCCCTGGAGCACTTTGGCAGTCTCAATCTGAACGGTACCGGAGTTGTATCCACCCGAAATTTTGCAGAAGAGAATGAGATGCGGGAGTACACCTGCGACTTTGAGGTCTACTACAGGAATCGCAAGCTGAAGTCGCCCCCCTCCAGACCTTTCCTAGTCACTGCAGGTCAGCTGAGGGGACCATCATAATATATCACATGTTTGAGAATATATCTTTTGGAGTGGTTCTGAAAGACATCTTCCCTGCAATCTGTAACAGTGACTGACACAGACGTTGCTAATGGCTGTAAATTCAGCCCTGTGGTAAACTGACAAAAATCATAACTGCTTTGGGCCCCATGCATTCATTATCGTTTGCCATCTGCCCCACAGAAAAGGTGTCCGTGCGCCTGCTCCCTGTTCTGAAGGGGATTCGATGCATGGGGAAGCTGGAGGTGTTCCTGCAGCAGCAATGGCATCCTGTGTGTGTCCCAAGGTATCTGGCAGAAGCTACAGCCCGCGTGGCTTGTAGAGAACTGGGATGTCGCACGGTGGCAAATGTAGACACCAGGATCAGTTCTTTCCAGTCCCCTTTGTTCCAGTGCTTAGGCAATGAAACGCGGCTCCGGGACTGTCAAATCCCCGCAGGGCAGAGGTCCTGCAACGGGGGCTATAACTTACAGGTTATGTGCACAGGTGTGTAACAGCAACTTTGCTCCTGCTTCCTTGCTTATTTTACCAGCATCACTGTCCATAATAACCCAGCACCACAAATCAATCATTCACAGCCATTTGTTGAGCATCACACCTCTGTTCACTGAAACTTAGTCTGATTCTTGCTTTCAGTTTTCACTGAAGATGTTCTGCCATCTCCACGGCTTTCAGTCAATGGTTTCAGTTCAGTATCAAGTATCCACATCTATGAAGAAGACCCACTTGAAGTCTCCTGCCCACTCAGTGCTTCCTGGCATGGTGACCAAGAGGTGTCATTTTCCCATTCACTGCAGTTTTTTGTTTAGATTATTAGCACACTGCGTGAAAAATTGCCAATTAATAAACTGAAAGTAGAAAACAGGAAATATAGGAGTCCCATGTGATGTGCTCAGCCCACTCCAGCAGTTTCATTTATTTCTGCATGCACTACCTTTGCCAGAAATTCATACTTATTATCTGATATTTTTTCTCAGGTTGTCATCATTTTAATGATGGAAGGAGAAAGTGTGACATCCCAGTATGTCCGCACTGCTTCTGAGACAGTGGTAAAATTCACACTGCAGTCCCCTGTGTCTCCTGGGGTTTATTCCTGCATTGCAAAGTTTGACAACTTCTTCCAGACTGTTTACGGCCCAGTGAGCAACACTGTGACCGTCACCACTGGCAGTGAGTACTTTTAATCCCCATTACGTTTCTCAGAACAATGGAGTGACATTGTTGTTTCGAGTAGGGGTCAGGTGTTGTGGTCCCCGGTATTCCCACCTGGCTGTTGATGGAGACCTGCTACCCCATACCTGGGCCTGGAGAGGAAGGCCTCAGGATAGTGTCCAAACTTTCAGATGATGCTCAAATAGTCTGGGCAGAGCACTATCACTTCAGTCTTGGTAGTTCGAAAACAAACTCTGATTGAAAACAGGAAATTCAGAGCTGAAGAAATATTGACAAACAACAAAATTCCCCAGACCAATCCAAACCATAAAGTGTACTATTTACCCAGTTCTTCTCTGTGCTTGAAAACCTGACCCACTGGTTAAAAAAAAAATTGACGTTCAAAAACAACGTAAATGTATGCATATATTTTTTCAGCGCATTTCTCAAACTACAGAAATGTGTTTTCTGGATGTTAATAAAGCTTTTATTTTTACAGTCTGCTTGCATATGTGTTGCATGTGAGCTGCTGTTTCTTGCAGAGCAGGAGGGTCATTGTTGCTTCACTGTTGTATGGTAGGAAATATCTCTACCAGGCAGCGAGGGGATATTGAGACAGACCTGACTGAAATATATTTACTGTAAAGGAATTTTGAATTTTGAAATAACAGCACTGTTACTTCATGATGGCAGCCAAATTATTATTATTATTATTATTATTATTATTATTTAGCTGACACATTTTTCTTGCAAGCTCTTTCTTTGACTTGCAATGTTAACTGCGTTATTTACAGTTTTTTGGCCACTTACACAGCTGTGTAGGAAAGCTCACTGGACCGCGTAATAAAATATGAACAAAATGTGTTATTAGTCAAATTTTAGGTATTATAGCACATTTTTGTTCCAGATCATTATACATGTTTTAAAGTTACATTAAAAATCTGAGAAAATTGTGTTGTAAAAGATGATTCCCTGCGATTGTGGAGAAGGTAGTGAAGAACCACTAATGGAAGAACTCAGCAGATACACAGCAAGGCTGCGTTTGCTTTAAATGATGAAACAAATGATGTTCAGCGAGTAGCTCTGCTGCCTCACAGTGGCTGGACTGTTTGAGTGTGGCATTGAACCCGGTTCAGTCTGTGTGGAGTTTTGCATGTTCTCCCTGTGTCTGTCCCTGTGGTTCCTTTGGGGGCTGCAGTTTCCTCCCACAGTCCACAGATACGGGTTTCAGGTGAATTGATCACTATAAATTGCCCATAGTGTGTACCCGAATACCAGGGATGGGCTCTCCACCACCACAGTCCTGACCAGGATAAAGCAGATAATGATAATGGATGGAGTGATTCACTGTTTCCTTTCCAGCAGGTGCAACAGTTTTACCTTCAAGAAGTTTTTCAGTGTCTAATTCTCCTTTCTCCTTAAACAGAGCGTCCGAATATTGCCGTCATTGTGGGAGCTCTCGTCGCATCTCTGATAGGAGCTGGAACTTTAGTCTACGTGTGCTTCTGTCGGGTCAGTGAAAAAGAGACACACTGATATGGAAACGCTGGACATGGATGCAGAGAAACACACGCCTGCCATGGGGAGGCTGAAGAGAAGCAAAAAAGTGCCCTTGTGCATTAAACCAACACACCCTAATGCAAGGGTGTGAAAGAATGTTCCATTTAAACTGCTTGTTTATTTCACCTAACTAACAACACATTCTGCTATTTTTTCTGTTGTGTTAGGAATGTTGTAGACCACAGGATGAAGACTAAGGCCCAATTTGCTCTCAGTGAACTATGTGCCATTTGTCGCTCATTCAGCAACTTACGTGTTTGGAACCCTTACTTGTTAGTCAGGATTCCTGTTCGTCTTTCTTTCAGTCAGGGGATCAGTGGAGTGGGTTATGCTGACAGACTGCATTTCATGTGTATTCATCAAAACCTCACCGATACATTTAACACATTGCTTTTATCTCCTGTAGAGCTGAAGTTATGAAAATGTTAAACTGTACAAGGACGCACGGGGGGGGGGGGGGGGTTCTGGTGGCAGATATCAGCTACAGGGGCACAATAACTGCATTCACAACCAGAACTGCGCTGTGGTCGACTTTCAGAGCCACAGGGACAAAGAAAGTTTACTTAGAACTGAAGAGTTCCTGTGCTGTTGGTGGATTCAAGGCAGGTGGTTTTTGGTAGGTAGGCAGCAGGTTGCATGGATTTTAAGCAGCTGCTTGGGGACTCTTTCCAGAGGCTTTTGGAATTGTTGTGAATGGGGCCTGTTTTGCCTTTATGTTACAGTGTGGAACCCTTAGTATAGGACCACAGTCTGGTCAGGATGTATGACTTTGGGATGTGAACCTATGCTGTTTTCCTTAAGGGAAACTGTCTCAGTCATGTGCATTACCTGCCGATGCCCAAGGCTGTGGCCTGAGGGACAAAAAGGCAGAGAGAACGTCCAGCAACTGAGTTCTTTTCCAAGTTCTCAGATTTGTATCAAACAGCGATAACCTCTTCTGTGTCGTCATCTGCATATTAACATACAGACGTTTTCATATACTTTTTCAGAATGTCTGACTGTGAAAAGACTCTGATGAACTGTTTTTCAGACTCACGGATGCATTAATTTATGTTTCAGTATTTTGACATTGGAATCTGATCGTGAGAAAAGTATCCATTTATGTGACAAGGAGTAGTTTTACTTCAGAAATCCTTATATAGTCCATCTAAGGTTTAAAGAATATCCCTTGTAATTGTTATGGTGTATTTAGAGAAGTAAAGCTTGTGATGTGTCACCTTTTATGTACGTGGTATGTCAAATAAAACGACAAATGCATCTGCTGAACTATCTCATCATTTTGAATCTGTTGTTATCCTCTAGTTTGTATTCATTTTCATTTTTAATTCATAATAAAAGCAAATAGTTTCTAGTTAAAATGTAATATATGTATTTGGAGAACATCTGAAAAAGCCATACTGCTGCAATTTTGTCCCAAAATGAAACTGTCGCCACAGACTGCATCACTATTGGTATTTTCTCTTTGTGAAACCTTGTTTCCTCATTTGTAGAATAAGGCAGAGGTCTGTGGGTGTGCATTAAAACAGCACTTGGATGTAAGATTCGGTGAGACAACAAAAAATGTCACAAAGGAAATACTGAACTTTCATTTATTCATATATTCAGTGTTATGAGTCAACTGACCATATTTGTTCAGAGCAGAGAACAAAACCAGGAAAAGTCATTTCATAAATGTCACAATGATCCCACTAATCCCCTGAAAATGTAGAATTGAGTGAAAACAAAAACAAAGCCCTGGGCATTTGGCAAAGTTTATCAGAGATGACAAGGTGTTCGCTGCTTCTTTTATGTGTGGTGCAGGAAAAACAGCACAGCAGTAAAAAGCTTCCTTTAGTGTTGTTAGTGTAACGTTCTTGTTATCTCGTCTCTTTTCTTGGTATCTTTTTGTTCTCTTGCCTTATTAATTTTTGGATAAATTCTGTCAGGAAAACCTTGGGACTTTGTGATCTTAACCTTATGTAGCTCATCTGATGTGTTAGCAGAAGAGGTGGCTTTGGAGATTCTTTTTTGTAAAGAAAACCAAGAAATTCAATGCTTGAGAAAGAAGATATGGCTTTGACATTTGGGGAAAGGCAGATTTTTAGACAGTTGTGCATTTCTCAAATGGTTGTGTGTTTGAGAGATGGATGGGATGGTTTGATCCCTTTTCAGTAGATCTTGCTGCTGCTGCTCACGCTGACCGCAGAGGACTTTTTGATAGTGGAGCTTCCCACGATGCTGCTTCCACTTGCCACTGATATGCCACTGCTGCCTCCATAGCCATATTCACTTGAGGAGCTGAATCCACCAGTGGAGCCCACTGGCATCAATCGCAACAAAGCTCATGGTCACTGATCAGCACTAACTTGGCATTTTGAAACCAACTTTTGCATCTAATGTCTGACTGAGCTAGATTTCTAAATCATAACTGCATCATCCCAAAGACATTCATCTACTGACTGACTGAGCTAACAGTGCCAGATCCTGAAGAAAACAACGTTTACGTGCATGAAACATGGAAACTAGAAGGTCAACGCCACTCACCACTTCCACCAGGGGACAACAAATGGACTGTTGCATTTCCAGCACCAGAGGACAGACTGTGGACAGGTTGCAACACATCACTTTTATCATCCTTGCCCCAAGGGTTCATCTTTAAACTTCACATAGTGTGCTATGATGGAAATTTTAATAGTTGCATTTCATTTCTGCGCTCAAGAGAAGGGGTCGGCACAGTGTCACAAATCTTGTCTTTTCTCACCTGTACTCCTCTCCCTCCAGCAGCTTTCTGTAGGTGGCAATCTCGATGTCCAGAGCCAGCTTGACGTTCATCAGCTCCTGATACTCACACACCTGCCGGGCCATGTCTTGCTTGGCCCTGTGCAAGGCTGCTTTCACCTCCTTGAGACGGTGCCTGGCATCTACCACCGCCTGTTCCCCACGCTCCTCTGCCTCAGTAATCTGTGCCTCTAAGGTGGTCCTCTGAAAGGAGACGGAAGGCATACATTGTCAGTATAACCCAAGGTGGAGTGTAATAGCTTATCTTATAAGCTTACTGTACTGACAACCTCACCTGTGTCCTGACAGTTGCAAGCTCATTCTGAAGACGGCTGATGAGACGGTTCAGATCAGAAATTTCAATTTTGGTGGCACGAAGGTCCTCACTATGCTGTCCTACTGAGGTCTTCAGCTCCTCGAACTGGAAGAAGAAGTAGGGTGAAATTGAACAAATACACTGAGGTCTTTGCAAGGAGTGATTGAAGTTTTTCAATAGCAGCCGCAACAATTACAATTTCTTTTAAAAGCTCCCACCTTCTGTTTGTACCACATCTCGGCTTCTGCTTTGCTGCGGTTCCCAACTTCCTCATACTGAGCCCGCACTTCTGCCACAATGGCGTCCATGTCCAGATGGCGGGAATTATCCATCTCCACCACTGCTGACGTATCCTTGATCTGACTCTGCAGCTCCATAAGCTCCTGCATGGGAACAAACAGCCTTCAAAGTTGTTGTTAAAACTCCTTTACATTGGAATTTGCTTTTAAGGTCTTGTAGGCAACTATAGTTTTAATCAGAGTAATCTACAAAATGTAATGAAGTGCAAAATTGTGAAGGGACATTACCGCGTCATACACCGCCTTAAGGAAGTTGAGTTCAGCCTGAAGAGACTCAAGTTTGGCCTCCAGTTCTATCTTGTTCATATAGGCAGCATCAACATCCTGATGGACAAGAAGTTATTGGGACATTGCACATTTTTAAGATTAATGCAGGGCCATTTTAAATTGTCAACACTGATTTTAAAGGAAAAAGCATCAGCTGAAAGCTCCTTACTTTCTTCAGCAGGACAAAGTCATTCTCTGCTGCAGCACGTCTGTTGATTTCATCTTCAAACCTGCAGAAAGAGGATGTAGAATTCTTTAATTTCTGAAAAAAAAGAATACTGAAAGCAAGCAAAACACATTGCAGGAGTAAGTACAAAAGAAGAACATTGCCTACCACCTCCTTATAACACCTGCCAGACATTTCAGCTGACTAAACCAAAGCTCACCTTTTCTTGCAGTCCTCCACCAGGTCTTGCATGTTCCTCAAGTCTCCCTCCAGTCTGAGCTTCTCATTGCCTAGGTTGTCAAACTGCCTGCGCAGTTGGGCAATGTAGGTCTCAAACATGACATTCAAGTTAGATCTTGTCGTGGTCTGTTCCTGCAGCAAGCTCCACTTGGTTTCTAGCATCTTGTTCTGCTGTTCCAGGAATTGCACCTGGTGGAACATGACCCTTTTTATTAGTCAAATATGAAGCATGTAGAGAAAAAAGGATGAGGGCATAACAAAGCTAGAAAGAATCCTTGTGCAAGAGATGTGCAGGGAATCAACAAGATCCTGAAGGCTGGAAGTTACTTTTTGTGCATTATGGAGCCTCATCCTCCAGTCACACTTAATTCTCAAACATCTTCAAGTGCTCTTACTCGCAGAAGACTGAAAATAATCCCAGTCAGCATATAAGTGGTGACAAACAGGTACACCAGTTAATGCTGAGGAGAGAGACATACCTTGTCAATGAAGGAGACAAAGCGGTTGTTGAGGGTCTTGATCTGCTCCTTCTCCTGGGTTCGGATCACCTGGATGTTGGGGTCGATGTCCACTCTCATGGGGGTAAGAAGGCTTTTGTTGACAGTGACGGTTGTGACTGGAGCAACAGAGGAGAAAATGATACCAGAACCGAAACTGGTGCTGCTACCAAGGCTGCTCATTGCTCCTAATCCTTGGCCAAACCCTGAGCCGACACCAATTAGGGCAGAGCGCTGGACCGCTACAGAGCGAGAAGAACTGCTAGGTAAGGTATACGCTGAGTGGCTAGAGTAGCTCTTTCGGATGCTCCCACTGCTGCTGATCCTTTTGCTGCTGTAGCTGGTTGTCAAGTTTTTAACAGACATGGTGAACCTGTATCTTGTTCAGGAAAGGAAGAAAATGACAAGGTGTAATGTAGTAGAACTAGGAGATATGATGAGCACCAAGTGAGCAGGTTCACAAAGGAGAATCAAGTCCCTCTGTGTGGCTCCCTGCTCAGGGTTCCTGCTTTTAATGCTGAAAGTGGGGCAGTGCTGGCCCAGCCCTACAGACTCCACCCACCCTATTCCTTATGTCGGTGGGGGGGTGACCCACCTACCCTGTGTGTGGGTGGCAACATAAATGGCAAAGTTCTTTCCATGTTTTGGGCTTTCCTCTGGTGAGGGTTGCGAGGTTCTGGTGAATGTTGTGACATCAAAATAGTTTATCTTGATTTTTAGGCGCCTGCTGAGGGTTGAATGGTGTGTTGGTGGACGTTTTGGCATCCACCAAGATAACATTATCTTTGCAGGGAAAGTGAGAAAAGGTAAATAGTATGTTTATACACACACTACTAGGTGACCCCCAATACATGAGTGGTTGTGACCAGCTGGTCACTTCCCTGCCAACCTTTCCAGATTCCTCGATGTTTGTCTAACACTGTGTGAGGCCAGAACCTTCACACTGTCTACTTTTACTTTTAAGGTAAACCATTTACATAAAGCATGTACGTCAATCATCAATCCAGTTTCTTTCATTTTTGAAAGAATGTCAGTGATTAAACGTTTCTGTTTTCTGCTCCCAGGTTTATCGTTTTCTGACCTTCGTTTGCCTCTTAGTCCAGGTGTATGTAAAGATGCATTTGGCCCACTTCATGCAGACTGCAGAACTCTAAAAAGAGACCCCAGAGAGACAGAAGGAATGATAGAAAAGGTAAGTGCATGATCATTACAACGACAGGACATGCTTGAAGCTACAGAACTGGTTGCACCTGAGCCTGCATCATTCCTTATACTGTATCGGGGGCAGAAAATTCCTGTTTTGGGAGGGCAAATTCTGTAGGTGCAGAATACTTCTGACATGAAGAGATTGGTTATGTCAGTGCCTCATGTATGTGCTTGGAGTCCAGCTCACGGTATCTGCAGTTTGCAACCCTAAAACACAAAACAAGCAATGGGAAACCACCGCCGTTCTCCCTGCTTACCTGACAGAGGATGGTCACTGTGAGTCTTTCAGCACTTCCACTGCAAAAGCATTTAAGACCGAAAAACGGTCCATCCAACCCCCATATATACTGTATAATTTTAGTCATTTGCTTTAACGTTAGTGTATATATGCTGTACAGGCTGGACAGTTTATCTAACCAGTGCAATGAATGGCCTGGTTGCTGGGACTCATTGCAGTTGTTAAAAATATCAGCCAGTGTTATAATCCAGCAGCAGGAGTCTATTTAAGGAAGATGTCACACCGGATTATTCATCTCTATCAGGACACCTCACGTTTTTGCTTTTTCCACACATTGTTGCTACCTGTCTCCTCTTCTTCTGGGTTGTGGATTTGGTTGGCTGGAGATGGATGTGTCTTAATTCTTTTTGCATGCTTTGCACTTGCTGTTCCGTGGGTGAGATCCCACTGATATCAAGGCTTTCTAAAGAAATCTGATAATCTTTTCTAGAATTAACAAAAGCAATAACAAGACTGTTTTCTCATTTTATAAATCATTATTCTGCATCTGCGGTTGACAAGTGAAAATTGGGTGGGAAGGAAAACAAGTGGGGAGGAGTACATATTGATTTACAATGCAGAGACATATTGCTCTGGCTGGTGATATCTGTATGATCCAGAGAAGAAGGTCTGCTCATCTTAATTTAAAAAGATGCATTATATAATGTCCCCTTATATGAGTTAGTGACAGTCGTAAGAAAAATGTAGGCTTTTTATAAGCATGGAAATAACTCAAGGCCTCCTTTGTGCACATAGATAATGTGATATGTATGGAACAGGCTTGCATGTTAAGGGAAAAACATTACTGTTTAACAGGCTACAGGGAAGGGAATAAAATGCTGAAAACATTTGCAATGTGGCGATTAAGTGAACATTTTACCGATGTGGCGGCAACACAAACTACCACGGAGTCTGATGTCTTTGATACAGAATCAGCCTGTTAGGATGGTGAAAAGGAGGAGCTGTCACAGCTGTTTAGTTTTAGGTTTTGAGGCTCAAGAAGGACTTGAAGGGCTTTGCGGTATTAGACCTGGTATGCAAAGCGATTTATGTAATGAACCAAGATAAGGCTGTAAATGGAACCTTGTGCTGAAGGATCAGCAGGTTCACTCTCTCAAAACTGTATAAGCTAAACTTAATTATCATCTCTAATTCATTTAAATTCAATTAATTTTATTACAGGTTAGGTTACTCTTCTCACCAGGGTGACAGAGCGCTGAAGAAAGTCTGTGGATGTAACAATGAAAAGGGAACCGTACAGTACAGGTTTTCCACTTCTTTGGCAACACATCTAAATAACTTTGAATAAATCAGTCAGAATCAGTCAGAGGGAACCAAGAAAAACCTCACAACTGCAAAGAAGGGGAGAAAAATAAGCCTCAGTGGGTGCAAGTAACAGTGGTTATACACGCCCTGAGTGGATATAACTAGTTGAAAAGATCAGTGTGTCCATCAAGGCACAACTGTAGACCCACTAGGATGCCAAGGAATCTTAGGGCTGTCATGAAGACACATGAGAACAGTGAGACATCAGCTTTGGCAGAGACTTTAATACAAGCAAGGTGAGAGACAAAACAATTCTGAAAAGGTCTCACACCGAAGGCAGGTTCAGATGGTCACATACAGGGATTCAAGGTCCGGGATGGAGAAACACGGAACCATCCTTCGCTCGGTAATTATGACCTTGATATTAACATTACTCCTTGTTAATTCTTGATAATTTCTGACAACAATCGGACAGAAACTTCTGCATACCTGCGACATCCCGGCATGTGAGAGAAGAACAGAGGATAACTTTAGAGCGCATCAGTTAGCTTTAGCTACTGAAATCCTGTATTATTATTATTATTGTTGTTATTATTATTATTATTATTATTACTGGTAGTACAGTGGTGGAGTGAGTAGCACTGCCTCCTCACAGCACCGGGACTATGCGGGTATAGGTTTGAATCCAGCAGAGACTGTATGGAATTTGCATGCTCTCCCTGTGTCCACATCAGCGTCTTCTCGGTGCTCTGGTTTCCTTCCACAGTGTAAAGTCACGTACGACACGTGAATCTCTGTAAAAGTGTCCAGAGTGTGAATATGTGTGTGAGCGTGGCTCTCCAGTGATGGACTAGTCCATCCAGGGTGAAATAGCCTAACCTAGTTCCCAGTGGTGATAGGCTCCAGGCCACCAAGACACTGACCACGACAAGTGGTTAAGATTAATGGATAGAAGGATTATTAATACTATATTACTACCATCACCACCACTACTACTACTACATTATATACCAACAACATATTTAATTATGCAGAACTGCTTTTCTGAATAAGTTATTATGAAATTCTCCTCTTTTTTAGCTCTTCAAACTATTGCATTTACAGCTAGCAAAATAGACCATAGGTACTCCTTTAACCCTATGTGCAACATAAGAGCCTTGACTTTATTCCTCCCACCTTCTCTATCATTACTAAACACTGAAAGAAAAATATTTCCAGGGTTATAGCTACTTATTTGTTATATGTTTGTCAGTAAGGCACTTAATGTTAAAACAGTCTCTGAATCTTGATGTTATTCTTTCTCCAAAGCAATGGCCTGGCCAAGTCCACTCCTAATCTGGGCCTAGTTTTGACTTTTTTAAACATCTTTATACTTTTGCTAGATTATTCTTTTCCATAATTGGGCAAAATTGCTTCATTTGTTGATTTACTGAGGTTTGTTTTCTTAATTGTCAATTAAGGACGGAAGATGACAAAAAGCTTCTGCAAATCCATCTGTCATTGCAGGTCTTGCCACTCCCTGCACACAGCATTCCCTTGCATGCCACATACTTCTTGTCAAGGGCTGTCACTGGTATGTTTTAATGATCTTCCACTGTAACACTACAGTTGTACCATTAAATGGGAGGTAAAATTTGATTAAGTGCATGTGTTATAATGCACTATATAACAATGTCAGTTACCTTGGAAAAAGGCTTCAGCTAAAAAAAGATTTGCAGTCTGTCCTGTCCTGTGTGGTGCTGCTCGGTAAAGATTAACAAGTGAACCGCTCCTTTCCAGTGAATTGTAATATATGTGGGTGTGACACGCATTATTCTGCCACTATTTCATTGCATACTACTCTGACATGCTTTTGTATGCAAATGCCAGAAGCATAACTACACTTTGCTTAAGTTCTAGTGTGTAAAACTATGGATGTGTGCACTTTAAGGCATGCTCAAGGCAAAACTGTTAAGAATTTTATTAGTAAAATGCCGGTTGTGTTGAACTGCACAGCACATTCCACTACTCACGACTATGCTGTTTTTGAACAAAACCGATTTGCAGACACACTTGAATGGACGCACATAGGCAAAAAAATGTGCAGCTTTATGCAAAAACCTCAAGTTAACCATTTTGTAAATTAAAAAAAAAAACTGGTAGCGGACTTCTGGTCGTCTTTGTCAAAGTGTGCTGTTTGGTGTAAACGTAGCAGCAAGTGCAGCAGAGTCTTTTTTAATGGTACACAGCACTGAGGTAGGTTTTCACAAGTTCCTCATCCATGTCCATCCATAAAATTCTTATTTATTGACAGTAATTTCTTTATTAGGGTTGGTCACACAACCGTGGCAGAGTCAACTGGTTATTTTACAGTGAAGCAGACATGATGGGACTTGAACAACAAATGTGTTTAAAGTTTACTTCAAAACAAATTTTTTTATTTCTCATGTCCCAGAGCATGATGCCACTTCTGTTTCAGGCATTAAAACAACACTTAAACCCACTTGTTCAATCTGTATCTTTCTCTGTCTCTTTCTGCGTACCCATGGTGTAATGTTATGCCAGACCCCCTGTGTTGCCCCTTGGATAAGCTTGTCATAACTTCAGCATCACCCAATGGTTCTTGTGGTTCAGCAGCCGTGGGCTATGTGATGGTTGATAAAACTGGACCTACACATATTGTTACTGTAGAATCCCCACTGGTACTTGGACACCCAGGGGTTTATTTTTCTACCCTTCCTGCTGTTGGTATTTTTTTGTTGGTATTTTTTGGTATTTTTCCTCTCCTCAGTTGCTGGCTGGTTTGGTTAGTTAACTCTTCATATTGCTTATAAGCACATTATCTTGTGTAATTCTCTGTCTGTGAAATCCTTGACCTTTAGTAAAATGTCACATTGTTTCTGGACAATTCATGCATCTTCACGCCACAATTTTCAAAAAAGAAATAACTAAGCACTTAACATTGTTGTACTGCTTGCATTTGTTAGTAGACTAAATTCACTTTTTCTACTGCAACACACACACACACACACACACACACACACACACACACACACGCTTTACAGGACCCTTCATTAAAGAGAATAACTGCCTTCAGTGAAACTGTATATTTGTTAATAATGTGAATTTGCAAAGCAATTCAAAACTAACTTCAAGAAGACAATACATGAGAGCATAACAGCTTCTGAAACCAGAGGAGCTCACACAGAACATCTTGCAGGTCAGGATGTTTGGCAGGTAAGAACTGGTAGTTGAATCTAGTGTTGCCTGCATCACCATACTAGGAAAGGCATTCTAAACACACCACAATTTGCATTTAAAAATCGTCTTTGTCAGTCAGCGCTCTCTTCAGGCCTGACTTTCCACAGTTCTGTCCTCCTATAACCTTTATTGCAAAACGGACAAAATAGTTTTGCTAATCTTTCTTAGAACTGTAAACCTGTAAGACAGTTTATCCTGTACAGTCTGTGTGCATTTCCATCTAAAAAGCTGTTTTAATATAAAAATGTGTTACAAGGAAATTCTTGAGCAGTTCACTTGCATTCATGAAACCATCACTTTTCTACCCAATGCTTCACAAAACAGGTGCATGTTTATTCTCTTTTCCTAATATATAAGCAGTGTAGTCGATCATTTTAGTAAATTCACTGTAGTATTAAGATGTTTAATACAATACTGTAGTATTTCTATAATTCTAAGTCACCATAGATAAATGGTAAATATTGCATAGTAATGCTTGTATATCGTGTTGTGTGAAAAACTGTTTTGGGTCAGTATGGAAGAATCTTCCCAGAAATGCAAATGAAAAGAAACCTATAATTGTCACTGCTGTACACATAAAAAGTATTGCTTGGCTACCACTGTCAGAGAAGAATTTAAAAAATAGAGACCCATCGACTTAGAACCACATGCTGGTTCTCAGAGCTGCACACAATTTTGAAGAAAAGCATCTGTTAAAGGAGCAAATTTATTCAACTTCTCTCCAGTTTTACGTGCAGCGACCCGTATCTGATAGAAGGTTGAGGGAGTGACAAAAGAATTGTTTCCTGGTATTTATGGTATCTCAGTGTGTGTGACACTCCTTTTTTCTGCATAGTTGCAGATCACTGTAGCTTGTCATAAAGACATTAGAAAACACTTCTCTCAGCCCCTCCTTCAGGAAAAAGTTTTCGGTGATGGCATGAGATTTCTTCTGAAAAAGGAAAGGCATCCCCCAAATATTTCTTTGTCAGCCTCTTGAATCTTCTTCTTGCTCAGTAAAGGCGTGTGTATTTATGTGTGCTTACATGTGGGTAAGTGGCCCAACACACTGCCGAAACACAGGGCAAACATGGCTGAAAGGTGTCCGAACTTCATATATGACCAAATCAGTCACAGGTTTTTCCTGCCCAAAGAATGCCACTTGTTTTGGACAGAAGATCACAGAAAGATGGTTCTGTGTCTTCATTGCAAAGCAAGACAGGCGACCTCCAAGGTGACCTCATGCAGCTGCTGCTGTGAACTCCTTCACAGGTTAGCAAACAATGGCTTTCCTTCCACCTCGGACCCGATCAGGGATTGCAGAGCAAACTGTTCTGAGACAATGATGCCCACGTGGCACCTGCATCTCCATGGATGGCAGCCTTCATGGGTAAGCAGTGTTACTATTGCTGCAAGATGGGACAAAGCACATGAGATTTGGATGAATCTGTGTGTGAGACTATGTGTGAAAAGAGGATCAGAAGGTTCTGGCACTTTAGACATCCTCCTCAAGGAGGGGTGTCAGACTAAAACATACACTTGTAGGCCTAGCTTGGAATTATGAGTCCCCTGAAAGAATATTGCTCAGGCCCCCGTCCCTTTTAAATAAACAAAATAAAACCCTTTTGTACTTTCTTAGAAGTGTCACTTGCACAGGTTTACCGTGTAGGCTACTAGCAGGCTGCCTGGTCCCACCCACTGTCAGCTGCCCCTTCCGTGAGCTGAAGAAATGCAAAGTATTTAGCTGGTTTGTTTGCTTACAGACATGAAGCACGCAGAGGAAACCTACTTTGACCAAATGGTCCCTGCTTTGTTCTCACTCAAATTCCTATATGGTCACTACTCTAGATTCGTTGCAGAAAACTTGGCAACAGCTCTAATCTATGTCCACACACAGCTGTCTTTAGTGGCCTCGCAGGTGAACTATATTTTAAGGTGAATAATTATGAAATTCTATTCATTCCTGCTGTGTGTGGAAGTGAGAGGCAAGGCCACATTATTCTGATGCTAAAATAAAACATTAAAAGGGTTAATCGAAAATAATTTTGATAGGTCGTCATGTCAAATGCTTAGATGCAAACCCAAGTAAGCTGCCAAATTCATTTTATGTTCTAAGTTTTAAAACTGCTTTTGCTAAAAATACCAGCTCATTTATATCAGGTGATTTACATTCTGTTAGAAAATCACCATCCAGTTTGCAAGATGGTGAAAGGACACTTTTTGGGCCAACATGCAGTAAACCAGGGGATGATGTTGGATGGACCAGACTTAGGTTTAGTGGAGGTCAAAGAGGTGGACAGAGAAGACATGTGGGATGAGATTCATGCAACCATTAGTTCAGTGCAAAATACAGAGTGCCACTTATTCATCCATCAATATATATTTAAATATGTCAAAAGTGCAAAGCAGTGATCTATCTTACAAGAAGATATTTCCCAAGTTACATGGCCGATGCAAACACTCACTATGTTGTGGAGCAGTAGCTACAGCCAAAATTACTGGATGCCTCACCTCATCTCTTTACATAACAATGTAAATTTATGAAAAATATATGACTTATTTTGTCATTTTAACTTGATAAAATGTGTTACATTTATACTATATTTTTATATTTTATACCACTAGTTTTTTGAGGCATTTGTTTATGGTGGAATATCAGGAAGAAAAATATTGTTCCTCCTTAAAAATAGCATTTACTGATTATTTAAAGAACTGGATTAATAATGACAGTTTTGTGTAAAAAGGGTTTTTTTGTCAAACAACCTTAAAAATACCTGTTATTCATTTGGTTATATGGAACTGTCTCTCCTCTCTGCCCTATACTGGAGAATGAAGTCAAGTGTTCTATTACAAACCCCATTTTGGGAAAAGTTGGGACATTTTGTAAAATGCAATAAAAACAATAATCTGTGATTTGTTAATTCTCTTGAACCCTTATTTAACGGACAACAGTACAAAGAAAAGATTTCCAATGTTTTCACTGACCAAGTTAATCATATTTTGAAAATATAAACAAATTTAGAATTTGACACCTGCAACACACTCAAAAAAAGTTGGGACAGAGGCATGTTTAGCACTGTGTTACATCACCTTTCCTATTAATTCCACTTTTTAATCGTTTTGGAACTGAGGATACTAATTGTTGCAGTTTTGCAAGTGGAATTTTTGCCCATTCTTGCTTGATACAAGACTTCAGCTGCTCAACAGTCCATGGTTGCTGTTGTCTGATTCTCCTTATCGTGATCTGCCAAACATCTTCAGTAGGAGACAGATCTGGACTGCAGGCAGGCCAGTCAAACACATGCACTCTGTGGCTACGAAGCCACACTGTTGTATCACTTGCAGAATGAGGCCTGACATTGTCTTGCTGAAANACACATGCACTCTGTGGCTACGAAGCCACACTGTTGTATCACTTGCAGAATGAGGCCTGACATTGTCTTGCTGAAATAACCATGGACCTCCCAGGAAAAACTGTCATCTTAAAGGCAGCATATGTCTCTCTAAAATCCCAATATATCCCTCCGCGTCAATGGTACCTTCACACATATGCAAGTCACCCATGCCGTGGGCACTGATGCACCCCCATACCATGACAGAGGTTGGCTTTTGCACCTTTTGCCGATAACAGTCTGGATGGTCCCTTTCATCTCTGGCCCGGAGAACTTGATGTTCATTTTTCAACTCAACTCATTCAATTCGTTATTCAACAGTGGTTTCTGGCCTTGCCCTTCATGGACTGACATTTCTCTGGATTCCCTAAATCTTTCCACAATATTATGTACAGTAGATGGTGAAAGACCTAAATTCTGTTCAATCTTACGTTGAGAAATGTTCTTTTTGAATTGTTTGACAATTCTCTCACGATGGTTGGCACACAGTGGTGAGCCACAACCCGTCTTTGCTTGCACAGACTGACCTTTGGTGGATGCTCTTTTTATACCCATCATGATACCCTGATCTGTTACCAATTCACCTGCTCATTGTGGAATGCTTCATAATGGTGTAACTTGAATATTCTATGAACTTTTCACTCTTATTTTGCCCCGTCCCAACTATTTTTGAGTGTTTTGCAGACATCAAATTCTAAATTTGTTTATATTCACAAAATACAATCAAGCTGGTCAGTGAAAACATTGGAAATCTTTTCTTTCTACTTTTGTCAGTTAAATAAAGGTTCAAGAGGATTAACAAATCACAGATTATTGTTTTTATTGCATTTTACAAAATGTCCCAACTTTTCTGCAAATGAAGTTTGTACATGTATAACACAGGACTCACAGACCCTGTATTTAACTCGCTGGAGATCTGGAACCTGGATAATGCGGGCGGAACTACACTTTGGCAGAGTTCTACATCTGCGAGGATGTCAACAACGCCAGTGATTGTCTTCTCTGCTGCCAACACTTACAGACCTTCCAGTGGCAAAAGGGGCGTATAGGTGTGAAGCCCACAGATGTCTGGCATGCCTGAGTAGTATAATTGTTTCATGAGAAGAAAGGGCTTGGCAGATGTCACAGCCAAAAAGTCTGTCACCTCAAAGCAACATCATTCCATCCGTTTTCTTTAACCGCTTGTCGTGGGTAGGGTTTGTGGGCTTTCTGGAACCCGTCCTGCAAGCTAGGGGCACTCAGCTAGGAAACTGGCCCTGAATGGGGCTGCAGTCCAATGCAGGGTGGCTGTACACACCCCCAATGGCACTCACACTATACAGGCAACTTAGAGAGACCAGTTACCCTGAAACACATGTCTCTGGATAGTGGGAGGAAACTAGAGCACCTGGAGGACACGGGGAGAATGCTGAGCCAGATCGGACCTCACACCCAACCACCCAGGATGCTGTGACACAGCAGCACTACTGACTGAGCCACCGTGCGCCCTTGTGTTTGCACTTTGCTGTGAATATAGCTGCAGCTCCAGCACTAACCATTCAGTGGTTGATATTATATTTTCAGTAATTCCAGTGTGGAATGAAGATGACATATGAGATTACCTGTAACTCAGACATCCAACTGGTTAGTTGTCTCAAATACTATTTTACTTTGTTATTTTTTACTGCAAGTGAATTGCAACTTGCATTCCTCCTTATCACACCCACCTGTAGATGAACTAAATACCACATTTCCTGATGACCTTTGACAGTAATTCCAATTTATCCAAAAGGACAAACGATCACAACATTGACAAACTAAATATGCATAATAAAACAGAGTGCAAAGTAAGTTCAAATAAATGCATTCTTAATAACCTGGCTTGTACTTCATTGCAACATACCTGCGCATTTTAGCCTGTGCACGAAACCTAAACTTTTACTAAGCTGTTACTTAAAAGGGTATGAAATGAACAGGGATTTGAGTGTTTCAAAGAAGCATTCAGTGGAATTATAAGACGGTTTAATAAAGTACGAAAAAATGGTTAAAAGCCCCACACAGCAGCTGGACATGGAGGACACAACATGACACATGACAAAGTGCAAAATAAATAAATAAGGAAAAATAATTCCTATAAATGGAAATAAAATTAACTGTTGATGGGTCCTTTTGTGGCATTATGGAGGCAGGTGGCTGTGGGTAAGAAGGACCCCCCAGAAGTGCTTCCTACTGCGAATAAAATGAATAACCAGTTGGCTACACTTGGTGACTGCTTCAATTTAGGGGATGTGAGACATTGTCCAGGATGGATTCACCTCCACCGAACCTGGGCTATGACCCATGACAGAACTCCTTCCCTACAGCAGCATAAGAGATGACAGTGGCCATGGTCTGAGGTGGAGGACATGTGTGAACAATGCTGGTGAAGCCCCAAAGCTTGCTAAGAAAAGTCTGCCTGTGCAGACATATCCCAAGTTACATAAAGGCTGATTTAGTCAGTTCATAATTTACACTCCTTGAATAAAATATGCACTTAACCTTGTACTATTTTAATTTTATGAACTCCATTTTTCCTCCTGTATATGTCTGGTAAAAGAAAGTGTACCTGATTGCAGGCACCTTACACATCTTCTACCTGTAAAAAAAGCTAAAGCTACACAAACAAACCTTGCCTATTTTTTCCAGATTATTGCTTTGAACTATGTGCTCCAACGGTATTCAATGTCCCTTGAGGCTTTTTGGAACTTGACTGCTTTCATGACAGAGAGGGACAGAAGGGGTGACAAGTGATAGAAAGCCAAGATGTACCACAATTTGCAGTGGCAACAAGACTGTAGAGTGAAATGCTTTGAAGTATCTGCTAAGACTGAAAAAACAATAACTGGTATGGTTTTTCACATGCAGAACATTGCCCTTCTCCAGTGATTGCTGCCGATAAGACACAGAAGCTAAAATATGTGTTTAGGGTTGGGTTAGGGTTGGGTTAGGGACAGGGTTAGGGTTAGGTTAAGTTAGGTTAGGTTAGACTTAGTGTTAGATTAGGGTCAGGTGAGGGTAAGGGTTGGGCTAGGGTTAGATTAAGGTTAGATTAGGGTTAGGTTGAGTTAGAGTTACGGTTTCAAAATACAATTTTTAAAACTACAAAGTAACCATGGGAAGACTTGCATAATACATGCTGGATTTTTTGATCGTGATATGTTTTCCATGTCAGCAATCCAGTCTCAATTTAACAACAATGAAAATATTTACACTGCAAATGTGCCTTCATTTTCTTGTTAAAACTGGTTTATTCTTAATGCCATGCCAGGAACCACAGTCCAATATTCATGCCAGAGTATAACTGACCTGCTTCATCTTGCATATTTGACTGAATATACATGGATGGATAAATAAATGGCAACTTCAAAGCTGTGTTACACTTCAGTGTCAGGTCCCTGAATACTTCCAGTAAAAATCATGCTCTGCATTGCAGCCCTGATGCCATATGTCAAACTATAACATGGATAGAAGCTGTCCCGCCAGCTTTGCGTGGTCGAGCACACAAAACACCTTTTTTAGCAGGTGATTTATTATGACATTTTGATAAATCCTTTTTGAAGCCTCCTACTGAAATATGAGTTGGTCTTGCATTCTTTGACTAATCCTTGCAAACCAGATCATTTAGACACTCAGCAGCACAAAATCTCATTGTAGCATTGACTGCGCAACCTTAGGTTACCTTTAGTGCCATTCTTTGTTGAACTTGTTTCTCAACTGACTGTTTCTTTCTTATTAGGCTAAGCAGGAAGCTGGAAGAAATAGAACAGTAAGAGACTGCAATCACCTCTGAATACATTGTGTGGGGGGGCTGAGGGTCTGATGCTTACAGCACACTGCAGGTGTGATCATGCAGCCTGATAGGTTCCAGAAGGGTCTATACATCCCAGAAATCCTCTGAATTGTCTTACAGCTCAAAAGGTAATATTTTGACCAGAAGAAAACGAAACACTTCAATCATCTACATGCAGAAGAACTTCAGGTGTGCACCATCCATGATCATTCACCTCTTTATTCTGCTCAGAGTCACAGCAATTCAGGTCTTATCCCAGATGTATCTTTGGGGGCCAGACCACAAAACTACCCACCGGATGGAACATCAGTTCATCACTTCACAAACACCTAGTCATAGGCACTATGGGCCCTTTAGAGTGACCAGTTAACTTTGCATGTGAGAAGAAACCCACATGGACATTGGGTGAAGATGCAAACTCCACGAAGACTAAACTGGACTTGAAGTCACACCTGAACAGCCCACGTGCTGTGAAGCAGCAGTGCTACCTGCTGCACCACCATGCTACCCAGGTCTAGACCCCCCATTAAAAGACATTTACCTCTCAAGATCAACCTACTTTCTGTAACTTTCTGTAAGATCAGAAAGAGAGTTTGAGTTGTGATTTAACAAGAAGACAGCCAAGGACTGACTGCACTTTTTTTCTCAAGGTTTCCTGAATGGTTGAGTAAATTCAGTCACTTGCTTACCTGACTCATTAACTTCTCTATAAGTTATCTAACTAGAACTCAACTGGCTGTCCAGATCTTGGTTATGTCAAGATTTTACTACTGCACCTTCTTCCTGGATGATCTGCATACATCGTTGGATCATTTTAAGAGGTCTGATTCAATTCAGGACCTTCTTCCTCACTCACTGTACTGTACCCTGTTTGCCACGATCGTTTGGTTTCCCAGCATGTACCCCCTGCACCCTTCACTCCTTGACTATTCATTGACCTTTGGTCACCCTGCCTAAATCGTTATGTTGTTTTTGTCTTACTTGGACCCAAAGTGGTGAAAATAGTCACCCACGGACCTCACACCTCATCGTTGCTTTTCGGACACAAATTTGAGACCCATATCACCAAATTTCACATGAGGTTGACCCACTTCCCTCTACCCCTTTAGATCAGCCATTGCCAGCCAGACTATTGTCCGTGTTCAAATCAGATTTTTCTTCCTTAGGGTTCGGTCAACTGTGTTGTCGTGGGAACGGTGAGACAGGAGTTGTAAATGACCCAGTGTGACATCTGATCCTTTTTTTATATATATATATATATATATATATATATATATATATATATATAGAGAGAGAGAGAGAGAGAGAGAGAGAGAGAGAGAGAGAGTACTGTGCAAAAGTCTTAGGCACCTGTGGGAAAAATGCTGTAAAGCGAGGATGGTTCCAAAAATAATGCCATGAATACTTGTTAATCAATAAACCTTCTAAAAAGTGCAGAAGACAAAAAAACCTTAGTCAAATCAATATTTGGTGGGACCACCCTTTGCCTTTAAAACTGTATCAGTTCTCTTATGCAAACTTGCTTGCAGTTTAAGGTAGAGGTTGGTAGGTTCTTCCAAACATTTTGAGGAACTGGCCACAGTTCTTCTGCAGACTTTGACTGTCTCTGCATGTTCTCCCAGACCGACTTGATCATGTTGAGATCAGGGCTCTGTGGGGACCATACCATCTGTTGCAGGATTCCTTCTTTTTGCTGAAGATAGTTCTGTATGACTGAGATTGGGTGTCTGAGGTCATTCTCAGGCTGCAGAATGAATTTGGGACCAATCAGAAACCTCCCTGATGGTAGATAAGAATCTACCTGTACTTCTCAACAGACACTGAAGTTGCATGTCTAAGACTTTTGCACAGTACTGTATATGTACAAGATGTGTCCAACTTGCCGCATCTATGCTAAAGGCTAATAAGCATGCTTTATCCAGCATGTGGGCAGAAGATGGCGAAATTGAGCACCATTTTCAATTCTGCTCTTTAATTCTGGTCTCAGTTAACTGGATGTACTCTGTGATGAGAGCGTAGCTGGTTAGTGGTTCCCATGACAGTAATAAGAAGCTCAGCCAAGGTCGCTGAATTTTATTGTGTTGTTTCCAGCTTCCAAGTTTTACCTGGCCTCTGGCCAGGCTGGGTAGCCAGACAACTCCAGCCATGTTTGCAGCTTTCTTTTTAAGTGTAGCTTACATCTCTGATTATGTTTTGACTACATACTGTTAGTTATAAACCATCAGCAAAATGTAATTTTAACTGCACTGTGGTTTTCATTTTCTAAAAATCAAGTAAAATATTCTCTCATTTCTGTAATGCCTAGCAGTGAGGGGACGAAGGCATGAAGGCTGAGAAAAAGGATGAGTTAATGGCAGTTATTGAACAGGATTGATTTTCTTAATAATAAAGTGTGATGAGGTCAAACTGGCAGGATCGATCAGGAATAGCGGCAAAATCACTGCGGACTGTAGCGATGATGGAAGGAGAAGTGTCCAATCTAGCAGCTCACAGCCTCCAGTAGCCAGTCATACAAACATGGAAAAAAGCCATGCAGCCAGCACCTCCTGCTGCTTTGAAGAAGTATCTCACTGTGTGGCGTCTCATGTATGGCACAAATGCGCAACTTTAATTGTCCAGAAATTTCTTTGGACTGATCTTGAGGTTCTCTTTTTTCTAACCTTTGTTGATGGTTGATACATTTTACTGAACTGTATCTTAACTTTGTCAGTTATTTTCTACACTTCCTGAATGTATTACTTAGCTGAAATCATTTTAGCTTGCAGTACTTGCCCAGGAGCTTTGATAATTTTCTTATTCACGTTTTGTGCTGCTCTTCACTGACATTCTCCTGGGTTATCAGCGGAGGGAACGAATTGCCTTGATTGTATATCTAGTTGATTTATTTTGCAAAGAGGAGGGGTTAGTGTCAGCCACGGAGTAGAACTGGAAATAATGTGATTAGCAGGTGGATTGAAGCTAATTTTATCTGCTATAGTAGCAATGAAAAGCCTATCCTCAGGACAGCAAGAAAGTTCTGCTCATAAAAGCCCTCAAGATTTCTTTTAAATAAAACACATTTTGTGTTTTTTTCTGTCAGTCTTACAGCAATATCTTGATTAATGCTGATTCCTCCAGCACTAGAAAATAAATTATGATGATAAATTACTTTGAGTAATTATCATAATAATTCACCACCTATAAAAAAAATTCAAATTGATTTTTAAAATATATTTAAATTCTGTTGGCCATTAGACGGTTTTCTGTGTTTATGTAATATTAATAAAGACGTAACTATTTTATTTTGTATTTTCAAGGTCCTTAAATGCAATATACTGCATTAATGATGTTGTTTCTGTACCCTGTATCTCAGAAACGCATCTCTAGCACTAAGTGAGGTATTACTGTTTATGATATCCTAAGGAAGGAAATCCCTTAAGCAGTGATTGTAATAACTTCTTAAATCTTGTGCAATATGGCAGGGATCCAAAGCCACAGAGCTGGGATGACATGGTGTTGCCGTAGCAATTTGGACTCTAGAGTTGTACGTAAAGTTAGAATTGTGTGCTATCGCATGTTCATAAAAAATACGCATAATTGCTGTTTTTCAAATGCCTGCAGAGGAGCAGCCAACTCACAGCTGAGTCACAGATCATCACCCCCCACAAACACATGATGGGACAAATAGAGTCAACCAGGGCACTCCCCATGTGTCACATCATGATTATGTGGATAGTGCAAGGACCGAGCTCGTGAAGTGCCCCACCCAGGAGCTGATGTCGATTTTTGTGTCCTCCACACTGCAGACCATAATGATGGCGCTGCTTCTCATTGTAGCATCATCTGTGAATAGTTTCACACATCTGGACTCCAGGTGCCCCACGCATTGCACCAGTTATGGCAGCGCAAATTCCTGCTCATATCTTTACCTCTCAACTTCATAATGCTTGAACAACATGTCAAACAGCAGCAATTCCTGCAGTTCTTTTTGCAATATTACATGCATCTTGAGGTAGAGGTGAGATGGGGATGAGGCCTGGAGATTCGAAGGTTAACTGTTGCAAGAAGATGGAGTAAGGCTACATCAAGCATCTCCAGTGCACCCCCCCCAGCAAAAAGCTGCACTCAGTCACAATGTTGTGTGTCACATCCACATGTGTGAGTAAACTCTGAATAAAGAAAAGTTCATTTCACAGCAGATGAAAACATCTTATGAGAACCTAAATGTCTGCTGCAGCTAAAGCTTTGAATTATGAGTCATTGCATTCGGCCTCTGAATTTGGCCAGGGGCCTCTCCACCATTTATTCAACCATATGCATTTTATCACCAGGTTATTTGGCATGAATGACTTTAAGCAAACAGTTCAGGTTTTTGTAAGGTTTTCCATAGCTGCAGCGTGACCATTACAGACTAAACCACTGCAGTATTTCCTTATCATCTTGCCCACTGCTGTGTTTTCAGCAACTTGGAACAACTCAGCATGAGGAGTAACATTTTTCACCCCACTGATGCGTAAACCAAAATCTGCTCCGCAATTAAACATAAGACTCATTTAATAAGGAAGCGAAGGGCACAGGCACGTTGTCCTGGTGCTCTGTGTGCACAAACACCTCCCTTCCTTCCTTAAATTCAGTTTTTCCAGACACACTTCCTTTTTCAGACATTGTTCTCCTGTATCCCTCCACGTCAGTTAGGAAACATAACCAAACAACAAAAGCAAAAAAAAATAGTTGCTATGAAGTAATTGAGAAAAAAAACACAGAAGCATTAAATACTGTATTTAGGCAGTTTTTGAGCTGTTCTACATAAGAGCGCTGCAGCACCCACACACACACACACATTTTACAGAAGAGACAGACCCCAACTGCAACTCTGCTTTCAATTAGAGAACAAGGCCCATGACGTCCTTGCGGGGTTGATGGAGACTCACTGGCACAGTATTGTAGAAACTCTAAGACAATCACTTCACGTTGCTCCGAACAATGACTAACTGTGGGAACCGCAAGTGTGTGGGTTGAGAACCCTGAACCAACAAGAGAAATAAGAGATGCAGATTTTATTTTGATCACGCATTATAAAATTGTACACACATCATCCCTCTGAATGCTACATATACAAACTGAGAAGATGTCAGTGATAGAGTAGATCTGTTTGGCGTGGTGCTCAGAGCATCAGGGTTGTTTCTGAGAAAACCAGAACTAGCCGAGCAAGTCCTGCCGTCGCAGAGCAACAGCTCTATTGTTAGGCATTCTTTTGAAGCCAAAGAGGCATCATTTTCCAGCTCACCACAGCACACACACATACACACACACAAATGTCTCAAAATGGCAAATCCCTAGCAATGCAACCACAGCCTTCTGCATTCTTCCTTTCTCTGTCTCGCTTGTTCACTTTTACTGCTGTTAGGTTTCCTCCTGCTCATGAAGTTTGCAGAAGTTTGAGCCGACACACAGTTCAAGGCTTCGCAGTGTAGACGGAGTGAATCCGCACTCCCCCCCAAGGAATGCAGATAACTGTATCAGCTTACAAGCAGAAAGAAAGAGTTGGGGAGGAAGACAAAAATCAAAAATGTTCACAGCCTGGTACAGAATTCATCTTATGAACCTCAATATTATGTTTTTTTTATTAGATGGATTCTTTTTATCTTGTGCATTTGGAGCTGTTTAGCTTTTCAGAGATTATTTTGCAGCCTCAGCAGGGTGTGGTTCATCATTTTTAAAAAAATTCTTCATACGCTCCTCCTCCACAAGCACACAAATCTGATTAGTGCAACATCAGTTTCTGTTGCATCTGTATGGCAGCCATCAAATTAATACAGGAATACTTAAAATCTCAAAAAAAAAAAACGAAGCAGTGTTCCTACTCTGAAAGGTGAAGAAACCAAAAAGTTTGCATTTGCAAAAAAAAAAAACCACAGGGTGGAATGATATTTAAGGCTAGTTTAAGGTATTGATTTAAGTTCAATTCATTCAAGTGTATAAATACACTTGAATGAATTGAACTTATAGACTGAAGCTGTGCTTTTTAATAAAGTTTTACGAGAGGTATTTTGAATGATTACGTACACTTGCCAAATGAATTATGGATCAAAAATTACATTTGGTTCAGCCCACATTAAAAACAGAGCTTTACTTTATTTTTGGAACATTGTTCCCAGGACACAATGATCTTTTGCAGCTCCACACAGACCACAGAGAGAGTTTTGCGGAGAACTTGTCCGTTGGTTCTCGGTTCATTCTTTTTTGTCTTTGCCTTTTAGATGTTCTTCAGTGCAGGAGCCGCTCTTTCCTTTCTGTTTTCCTCTTGGGCCCATTTCAAAAAAAGACGACTGAGAAAATGAGAAGTGAGAACTTTGGTTCAGTCACTGTCCTAAAGTGTCTAGAATAGCTAATGTCAGGGTACCTTTATAGTTATGCAAATTGCAAGAAAAGCAGTAGTGTTAAACAACAATAAAAGTGTCTGGTTAAAAACACACACACACACACACACACACACACACACACACACACACACACACAGACAAATGAAACCCTTGAGGACTGGACTGGCTGAAGAGGGGAGGGCAGCAGGATGGAGGAGAGGGCCGATGGGTGGGAACTTGGAGGAGGACAGCGGGGGTATAAAAACTCGGCGTCTCTCTCTCTCTGTGCTCCTCACTGCAGTCCAGCACTGACCTCGCTCACTGCCAGTTCTCATCGCTGTCTTTACAAACAACATGAGCTACAGAAGCTACTCAGTGCACTCTTCTGGGCCTCTGCCATCAGCCCACATTTCTCTCACCCGCTCTGCACCCAGCTCTACTTTCCGAGCTGCCAGTATCTATGGTGGGGCTGGAGGACATGGGGCGAGAATATCCTCAGCCTCCTACTCTGGAGTGCGCAGCTCTGCTGCACCACCTGCCTCCTTCTCCTCCTTCCATGTGAGCGGTGGTGGCACGGGCCTTGGTGCAGGAGCTATGGTTGCAGATGGGTCTGGAGCTGGGGGCACAGCCAGGGTATTGGGCAATGAGAAGGAGGCCATGCAGAGCCTGAATGACAGGCTGGCAAACTACCTTGAGACGGTGCACAACTTGGAGCAGGCCAACAGCAAGCTTGAGATGCAGATCCGGGAGTTCATGGAGAAGAAGGGCCCTGACTGTCATGACTACAGCCGCTATACCCCCATCCTGGATGATCTGCGCAAGAAGGTGAGCTACATAACTCCAGAAGAAGCAGATGAATTATGGTTTTGTCCAGGATAGGATTAGGATTACAATAAGATAAAGAAATGAATCAATAAGGAGATAATGACAGAAGATTAATTGTTTAAGAATAGGGGATCAAGAAGATGTACAAGCTGATATCTTGTATCACAGGAGTTTAATACCCCTGAGGCAGGTCCTAACTGTAGTGATGCTGTGAATCTCCATGAAGTTAGGTGTGGCTGCAGAGGTCATGTCTCTCTAGCTATTAGGAACATATAATCAGACTTGATGACACTTTTTAGAAGCCATCAGCACCTTTCCTGTCACACAGTTGCACTCAGTTTACAGCATTATTCACATAACAAAATACTTTTGTTACATCTGGACAGATATCCCAAACAGATAAACATTAGCAAGTGGGAAAACTGAAAAAGTTTTTAACTTAGATATTCAGCATCGAAGAAAAGTCCTTAACTTATATGTCTGTGTAAAAGTGACTGACATCACCGCCTAACAAAGTGTTTCATGCATTTTAATATTTTTTCATTAAATGTTCACTTATGACTTATTTTGAAAGCATGAAAGTGCCCAAAAGGACAGGAGAAAATGAAAGAGTCTTCTTATATTTAGGCAGAGCACTGAGATGGATGTCTTTATGGGATAACTTCATCTTTAGGGTGTGGCATGTGAAACCCATCCACTGTGTAATGAAGAATGTTGAAGACAAATGAGCAGTTTTACCATCTCTTTCAACGTAGCTGCACTCACGCATTTATTATTTCACTTTCCAAATCCTGTACTTGTCTATTTACAACTATTTCTCTGTTATTCTGATATGAAAATGCAGAAATAAGTTATACAGTGAAAAAATGAACAGTGGGTGTGGCTGGTCAGAAGAGTGCAGAAAATTCCTCTAAGTCTATGGTTGAATGATTCAGACATTTTCTGAGCTGCACCCGCCCCCCCCCCAGTGCTGGGGGACAGGGGTAACCATGGAGAGCCACAGCCACACAATGTTCACATTTGTCTTTTTTTTTTTTTTTTTTTTTTTTAAAAATTTCCATCCAATGAAACCCCTTTTACATTTTACAAGTCAGCTTCATGTGCGTAATTTCACAAGACTGGTGTGCAGTTACATAACTTCCTAGACACAGTGTAATGAAAGCCAGCAGCAAAAAAGCTCCTCAGTCCTCTGGCTTTACTATGACTCATAAACACATGCTGGTCATTTTCCCAGATTTGCCTCATTCAAATGCTATAAATATTTAAAAATGTTGCATTTGGAGGGTGGATACAACTTTTTTTTTTTAATCCTAAGGCTTGGTAACCCTAATCCTTACTCTAACTGACCCCTGCTGCACCTCTCACACCTGAACACTACACCTAGGAGCACGCACCGCACAGACACACACAAACATCCAACAACAAATACACTAGGGGGGAGGACAGTGTTGCCAGAGCAACAGGAACACAAATTTGTGGTGATCAAACAAAGAATGCCTAACCCTAAAATTTAACCAGTTTCACTTCAAAGCCTGACTTAGGATCCCCTAACAGAATCTATTTTCCATCTGCACTGCAAATTGGTAAACAAGCTACATGAGTTTCTCATAAAGCACTTTTCTGTGCTAGTCAGTTGCTAGTAATTCCTGAACTCTATATCTTAAACTTTTAAACTTCATAGGTTCTACCTATTTGGATTTATTCTTCTCTCAGAAACTGCTATTTTTGAGTACCCAGCCAGAGGCTTGGTTTGCAGGAGGCCGTGTTTTCACTGTCCATTTTTCTGTTGAGTAGGTATTTGACAGAACAGTGGACAATGCCAGGCTGGTGCTCCAGATTGACAATGCCCGTCTAGCTGCGGATGACTTCAGAGTGAAGTAAGTATAGCCTGTTGAAAGTTGCGAGAACTTTGCTTTAAAGCTTGAGCCCAAAGTGCTACTTTCACGATATTTAAGGTTCTCAGGGGGGTATAACAGAACTGCGTTTGCAGGTATGAAGCAGAACTGGCTATCCGGCAGTCAGTGGAGGCCGACATTGCGGGGTTGAGAAAAGTGATCGATGACACCAGTGTTGGCCGCATGAACTTGGAGAGTGAGATTGAGGCAGTCAAGGAGGAGCTGATCTTCCTCAAGAAGAACCATGACAATGTAGGGCACTGATATTTCACTGCCTCAGTTAAATTACACATACAATGCAAGTATTTGACGTGAAACCTTTTGTATATAACAGGAAGTTATGGAGCTGCGCAACCAAATTGCCCAGTCAGGAGTCCAAGTAGACATTGATGCTCCAAAAGGACAAGACCTTTCAAAGGTTATGGAAGAGATGCGGGCCAACTATGAGAAAATGGCCATGAAGAATGCAGAAGAGCTTAAGGCCTGGCATGAAAACCAGGTATGTACCTTTTTGCAAAACTGCATAGAACTGCTTTTTACATAAAGCAGAGAAAGTTTTTCTCATGCCACCCATTGTTGATGTTCCTGTCTTTGTTTCTTCTCAAGCTCTCAGAAGTCCAGGTTCAGGTGTCACAGAACACAGAGGCTCTTCAAGGAGCTCGGACAGAAATGAGTGATCTGCGCAGACAGCTGCAGACACTGGAGATTGAGCTGGAGTCCCAGAAGAGCTTGGTAGGGTATTTCCCCCCAATACATTAAACTGGGAAGTCAATGAAGACGAAAGTGAACCAATGGCACTTAATGCTGAGCAAATTCACAGGTTCCATTACTGGAACCTTCTTGCACTTTTGCAGCATTTCCTTACAGTTTGCGCTACTCTATTGTGTCTACTCCCCTCCCCCAGAAAGCATCACTTGAGGAAACCCTGCGCAACACAGACCTGCGCTACAACATGGAGGTGGAGAAGTATAACAACATCATCAAGCAGTTGGAGGCAGAGCTGATGCAGCTGCGCACCAACATCCAGCAACAAGGCCAAGAGTATGAGGCGCTGCTCAATATCAAGATGAAGCTGGAGGCCGAGATCCTCACCTACAAAAAGCTGCTGGATGGTGGGGACTTCAAGTGAGTCAGAACCAAGGATGAAAGGAGTCAGTGAAGGATAATGACAGGGGGAGAAGCCATGATGACTAGTTGACTCAATTGGTACCTATCCTTTCTTCTACATTATACAGTGTCTAATTGATTCCTTGTGTTTTACTCCATGTTCACTCCAGGCTTCAGGACGCTCTTGATGAGCAGGGATCCAGAGATAACTGAAGACAAATGCACAAGTCAGGACTTGAAGGCTGCACCCCTCAGCTTCCACCAGCACCCTATTCCATCTTTTAATCCATTTTCCAGGTCCTGGTGCCCAGATTGCTTTTTTGCTCCAGTCAGATAACTCAGTGGTTTTCAAAGTGTGGTCTGTAAGTTTGGGGCTGGTGGTTCACAGGATGACCAAAGAATCTTTTTAAAATGGCCATTCACAAAAATGTACATTTATGAGGTTGGATTTTCAACACTCATTGAACTTAAAACAAACAGGCTGAACATCGAGCGCGACATAAGACTAAAGCTGTCCATCTTGCACCCAGATATCATTTTTATGATTACTCAACCAAACCAGCTCCAATCTTCACCCTGCATTTTTAAACAATAAAAACAATTTGTAAACTATTACTTTTTTTGCAAAAGGTGATGATTTTGACAGGTCAACAAGTAGAGGTAGATATAGGCGGTCCACCACATTTCTGACTTGATTTAAATGATCTGCAGACCACGGAGCTTTGAAAACCACTGAATTAATTCCCACCCAGCATGGCTTTTTCCGGGGTATTCCAGCACACGGTCGTGGTCATTATGAATGTGCTGTAATCTTCCTGATTTCAAATAAAAAGCAAGTCACTTCAACAGCTTTCTGTTGTCGTTGACTTTGTTACATAAATCTGCATGTCTTGTGCTATTTTCCACCATCAGCATTTTACTCCAACTTACACAGTTTACACATTCAGTAATGCTATAAAATTCAACACAATGAAAAGAAACAAGTAAAGAAGTGCAATAAATAAAACTAGAAATGATGACGGCAATAAGCCGAATGAGTTACTATTAGTTATATACACTGTTGCGGCAGTTTTCTACTTCATACAGAGAATAAGACTGTATTCTTAAAAGACTCAATTTTAAGGGTTTTTCTTGCTGTGGTGGAGCAAAAAACAATTTCAAACCAGGTTTACACTCCTTATTTAACCAGAGAACATGCACTAAACAAAAAGAGCCACTTTACAGATAAAAACGACACTGTGGAATCAGCACCTGTTCACATAACATTGTTAGTTTCCCTGCTTAACCAGCTTTTGCTGGCATGGTGATTTGTACCCAGTGTGGCGGAAACTGGTGCCTCTCCACAAAACCTCAGAAAGTCAGCACAGGGGGTGACAAATCCAACTCATACGCCTGCCACTCATTGGTCAGGTGACAGAATAAAAGCAGCACCCCGTGCGGTGAGAGCTGGGCATCTCTCCAAGGGAAGCGAGTCCCTGAAAAATGGAACACGTCCTTTTTTTTTTTTTTACAACCCTATGGTTTAAAGAGGAACATCTTACTTTTTAAACAGCTGCAACTTACAAATAATAATACAAAACCAGCTAAAAATTGGCTGTTGTACTTCAGTCATGCATACAAACACTAATTTCATATTTAATAACTAAAACAGGACTTATCCAGAGATGTGGGACTGGAAAACTGCTTGGGTGCTGGAATCCTGAAAACACATGCAATGTTTAATGGTTACAAATACAGACAAGTTCATTTTGAACACAAGCAGAAATATTTGACCGCTTTTGTTGCTTTTACTTTGTTTAAAGTTTAACTAATTTCCGTAACATCTTCTCTAATTTCTATCATGTAAAATATTATGATATGCAAGAAAGACCTCACGGGGGACTTCATTCTCTGTCCACATTTCACTTTTTTCAAACTTATATCTGGCCTTGTGTTTGGTTTCACCAAAAAAGGAAACATACAGGCATCACCACACCGACACAGAACCTTTTCCCTGAGAGGGCAAAGTACTATTTTTAAGACACAGAGAACAAAGGTTGGAAATACTGGGCTTGATGAGAACTGACATTTTCAGAAGGATTTTGCCCCATAAATAGCAGTTGGGACATTTTTTTTATAATCATCTATGCACTGTTATGGTTGCAACTTCAAGAAGTTTCTGCCAACACTAACCAAAGAAACCATAAAGACAGGTATTTAAACACAAACTGTACAACATTTTGAGTTTGTTAAAGTTTAATAACAACACTGAAGCAACGGAAAAGATATGTATGGGTCCTAAAAGGACTCAAAAACATTTAAAAGAAAAAAAAAACGGAGGAGAAAATTCGGTGTACACATGCTTAACTTGAATAAGGTTTCTCTAGACCATATTAGAATTATGAAACTGCTCTTTAGCATTTCTAAATAAAAAGTGCTCTTAATTTGCATTACACACTAATACGCACATAGATTTAGATATCATATAATTTAAGCACGATTCTATTGACCTGTAAAATTTGAATAATGGATGAAATTGATCTTGAAGGTGCTCCCAGCAACTTGCTAAAGAAGTGAGCCAGCGAGGCGGCAGAGATCTCCACTGCCTTCTTCAAGACCTTCCTATGTAGCTCTGGCAGTTTTCTCCAAGTGCTCCAGGTGTACAATCATCACTCGGACCCCCAAGAAATCCATGACTGTCCTTCAAAACACATTCAGCACCATCGTCCCCCTACAGCTGGCCAATAAACTGTCCCCATTGGGTCTGGACTCTCCCAGATTTAACTGAACTCTGGACTTCTTGACAATCCATGGAAACACCTCATCCTGAACCATGGTGCTGTGCAAGGCAGTTTTTTTGTGTTTTAATCAAGCAGCTCAGCATAGGGTTTCTCTGAAGACACTGACAGCTCCCTGGGTGGGATAGTGACCATGGTGAGGACAGTAACCATTTGGAAGATGCTAAAACCAGCATGCCAAGCACAAACTACCATCCCATGTTCAGAGCCACCGTTGGCACTCATTTTGCTCTTTCCAGCATTTAACTGAACACTGTCAAAGATCTGATCTGCCTGATTTATGCCACACACCACTGTCACATGACGTATGACATGCTGAAATGTATAATTTGTGTGCAGGTGGGGGGTATACCTAATAAACTGGCAACTCAATATACATCTCTCTATTTATTCAAGTATATATGTGCATTGTTAAATATATTTGACCTTAATTTGTCTGTATTCTCCTGTGTGTGTGTGTGTGTATGAGATTCCTTTACAGGCTTTGGACCACTACAACCATGTGGTGGATAAGTGATTATAGACAATTGATAGATGGGTGGGATCTGGGTGGGATACATCCTGGTGAAGTCAATCCATTTAAACCATTTTACACCTTTATGTTGATATTATGGTTTACAGTCTAGGACTCGGTTGTTCTGAGGACCTCTAAGGAGGTGTTAAGGCAGTGAGCTTTTTTTCTCCTGAAAAACACAATAGCTTTTCTGCACCATTTACCTTGTGTTAAATATCAATGCCTGGTGATGTTTGCTATTTTTCTAAAATGTTGAAAACCCTCAAACTAAACCCTTACCACACCCAAACTGCTCCGTATAAATGTTCTGTATATTTCGCTGCCCTTCAGCGCCCCCTGTTGGCTGAGTAAAATATAGCTCTCCTCGGAATCGACGGACGTTTCTGATTATGAATTGGTGTAATTTATCCACCATCCGTCATTAATAACCAGCAAGCAGTGTGCATGTAAAACTCAAAGTTTTCAATAAAAATTTGACGCAAAAACTGCGTTGTAAAATCAGAATTACACCCCAAAAAAGAAATATGCAAGGCTCAAACTGAAAATGATCACAAAACTTCAGTGTCTAATTATATCCTGCACAGATTTAGCCGTAACCTGCAGATGTGTTTATGGGAAATGCTGTACAGGAAGGCATTTCTGTTCGCATCAGGTAAAGGTTAAAGGCAGGATGGATAAAAAGAAGGCAGTTATTGCAGCTCTGAACATTATTATTATTACAATTCATATTAGCATCACTATCAGCACTCACATTAGCATCAGGGTTAGCACGAGCACGAGCACGAGCACGAGCACGAGCATGTGTGCCGATCCTTCATCCGGGGCTTCCGCGCGCAGTCCGGACTACAGACCATCATGGCGGCGGCAGGTAAGCGCAACTTTAGAGCTCCTGTGGCCACTTACGGTGGAAAACAGCTGTAAAACACACTTTTCGTTGCGAAAACGTGGAAATATGTTTGATGCTCGGCTTATTTTCGATATGGATACCTCGTGCGATGGAAAGCGGCGGGTTACAACCTTTGTGTGGAGCCCCGGCGAGCGGGCCGGAGGTGGTCGATGGCGGGCGGGAGCGGACGGCGGTCCTTCGCTCCCCTCACCTGGACGACTCAGCAGCTGCCGAAAGTTCACTTCAGCCGGAGCTCCAGCCGAGCTGCTTGCTTGCATTAAATGTTAGATGTGTGGTTTGTTTAGGTAAAAAGCAGGAGAGTAGTGCGCCGTGCGGCCAGACACGCGCGCGTGCGCGCGCGCGCGCTGCGGGTTGAGCCACGTTGCTCCGACATGGAGAAGCACGAGTTCGTCACGCCGCCAAATGGAGACTCTGCGGCTCGTAGACTGAGGCCCTCGGCCGCTGTCTATAAGCAATTTTAAAACAATTTAACCTTATAAATAAATGAAAAGTAATGCGGGCAATTTGTAACGGCCGCGGGTGTGAACGTGCAGTGCGACCTCCGGCCATGTGTTCGGTGTTGCGGGGAGTGAGTGTTTGTGTCCGCGCGCGATTGTGCGTGAGGACTCGCTTCTATCTCCTTTTTCCTGAGGAATCCAGGCGTTGAAACGAAAATCTCATAAATATAATTATTATGGATTTACAGTGTAATTGGGGGAGGGGCGGCGCGGATTTAGCTGTTGTCTGCAGTCGATGGACCTGGTATGAACTGGTATGAGAGTGGCACTCCCACTGCAGCACCGCTTCATTCCTTGGTCAAAATTACCGTACTGTACTCTATAAGCGGGTAAATGATGGGGGGGGTCGAGCCTTTTGGCCAAAAGCTACACTTTTTATATATCACAGTGGGTCATATAATGAATATTCAATGTCTACATTAAAATAATGTATCTACTTGTACTTTATTACGGTAACACATTTCCTTCACACTTTTGTTCCAGTATTTATAAAATCCTGTCTACTTAACAAAATGTCCCATTAAAATTAGTTTGTGTGGGAAGTAAGAAATGACACCCCCAAAAGCACAGTGTAGTGAAGAGGTCTGAGAAATTACTGACTGGCGTGTACACAGCTTGTGATCAGAATTGTCTCCTCCACCTAAACAGGTAAGAAGAAGAACAAGAAAGGTAAGACTCTTACCCTGACTGACTTCCTTGCGGAGGACAGCAGAGGCAGTGTCCCCAACTATGCCCCCAAGTCCACCAGCTGGGCAGATGACACCCATGACCTGGATGGAGAAAGTAAGTCAAAACACGTTTCTGCATTTTTACTTTTATTTGTACCTGTTTCTTGAGGCCACATTGACACATCCGAAAATAAATTGATAAATGTGGCTTTTTTGTGATGGGTGTACAGTGGATAGTCCTTTTTCTTTAATGCATTTAGAGATTAAGACCAGGTGATATCTCTCTCGTCTATCAGTCTCCACTACCTGGCATTCAGAAGATGTGTACCGTGTGCCTCCGATTGACCGCTCCATCCTGCCCACGGCCCCCCGGGCTGCCCGAGAGCCCAATGTGGACAGGTCCCGTCTCCCTCGTAGTCCACCTTACACTGCCTTCTTGGGGAACCTCCCCTACGATGTCACAGAGGACTGCATCAAAGACTTCTTCCGTGGGATGAATGTGCGTATTAGTGTTCAGTGTTTTTCTTCTCCCCATTTTGTGCACATTTATTTATTCAGTGGGTACTTTTACTCCTCATCTGTATAATAATGTTGTTAAACTCAGTTATTAGTAACAGAAGTGTAGTATTGTGACAATAGTGTGTTTGATTATCTTAAAGATCTAGGTTTTTTTCTCCTTTACTTACTGTCATCCTTCTGGTATCTCTTCCCTTTTACAGATCAGTGCAGTACGTCTGCCCAGGGAACCCAGTAACCCGGAGAGACTGAAAGGTTTTGGTTATGCCGAGTTTGATGATGTTGATTCTTTGCTGCAGGCTCTCACACTTAACGAAGAGGTAAATAACTAGATTGTACCATGTAGTAGTTATTAAAATGTATTAAACTTTGTTACAACTACAATTAAGCAGCTGATTTTTAAATAATCCAAATTGGATTTACACAATGGTAAATATACTTGTATTTGGTTCGTACTCTCACTTTGGATCAAGGGGCAGCAAGGAGCGTTATGCTTGCAATTGATGTCTTGCGGTATGAAGGTCACTGATTTGAATACTGCACCTTCTGTTGAACTCTAAATTGCTCCAGTAAGAATACTCTGTATAAGTGTGTAGCTTTAAGCCTGGTGAATAAACAGAATGATCTTGTTTCTTGCAGAATCTCGGGAGCCGAAGGATCCGAGTTGACATAGCCGATCAGTCCAATGACAAAGGTGTGTGTAGTGAGTAATATACTCCAGCTATGGGTATGCTAATGCTGCTCATAATTCTAATATGTATTTTAAAAAAAAGGGAGGGACAGGTACAGATATGCTGTTTCTGGTAGTGTCAGGAGACTTTTGGCTACTTTTTTGCAGTTGTCTTAAGTTGTTGAAAAATTACATTTCGCTAAATGTATTTACAGTTGGTCACTGGTTTTCACGCTTAATAGGGCCCTATAGTTGGTTCATTGCTCACTGATGGTTTCAGCACTGGAAGCACACTAGTATAACTTCATTTTCTGTTTGCTTCCTCCTCTTTTGAAGAACTTATGGCAGTGTTTTATATTCATGGTCACTCTGCTCTGTTTTCTTTATGGGAAAAAAAATGCTTGTTGAAAGTTTTTATTTGTGATAAATGTATTATTCAAATGTTTTCCGGTCACCAGCTGTGCAGTTATAAATGTTTAGAAGGATGATATGATTTTTTTGTGATTTTAAACTTTAATACAGTGCAGTTATTGTTTTACTTCAGAGCGAGACAGCGGGTTCATGTCTGGACGGGACAGGGACAGAGACAGGGACAGGTTCGATGGGGGCCCCGACAGGACCGACTCTGACTGGCGCGCTCGGCCAAGTACTGATAGCGACGATGGGCCACGGAGAGACGGCAGTTTCTCGGACCGTAAGTGGTGTTCTTTACTGAGCTTTGTAAGGAAGAAAATTAACATTTTACCTATTAATGTAGTGGGTTTAGAGAAGCGGTGGTTAAAGCTGCCTCTCATTTAGTGCTGCTGGGGAAAAAAAATTGTTCTCCCCCAACCCTGCCTGTCTAATTCACCCAAGGTAATCCCAGAACCAGGGTGTTTTTAATACTTATTAATGTGATAATATATAAAATGCCTTAGGAATGTTTTAAAAGTACATCGTAGAGGGGTGAGTGGTGTCATCCACAGCGGCTTGTCGGTGTGCGGTTCGCTGCTTTCCTCCAAGTGTTATACAATTTATTGTTATATTTAGGGATCGATAACAATTTTGCTCCACAGGCTCACGGGACCGCTATGAGGCAGACAGGTTCAGAGACGGGCCGAGGCGGGACAGATATGATGATCGATACGAGGGGGGCAGAGAGCGTTACCGGGAGAGGTACGATGAGCGGGAGCGCAGGGATTACGACAGGGGAGGTAAGTTGAGGTTTACTTTGTCAGCATGTCAGGAAGTTGTTGAACTGAACACCCTTTGTTGTGCTTAGTGGTGTTTTCATTACTGTTGGATGCATCTCAGATTGGAATGTTTGACATAATTTCTGCCTACTTGTTCAGAGGATGGCCTAGAAGAATCTGGCTGTACACCTTTCTTTTGTCAGTAACTACAAGTGTTTGACTGAGACTTTCCTGTCGTCTCCAGGTTTTGACTCCTACAGCGGGGGCCGTCGAGCCTTTGGCAGCAATTTTCGCCGTGACTACGATGAGCGGCGCGATGACAGCCGTAATTGGGATCGCTATGGTGATCGAGATGACCGGTATGGGAGGCGTGAGGAAAGAGGTGAGTTCCACGTCCTTCTTATGCCAAACTTAGCCTGATGTTGTTCAGGACAAACGAGTGTCTGATCTGCCCACTCACTAGAACCTGCCCAACGGCCCAAACTGAACCTGAAGCCCCGTAGTGTGCCCAAGACGGAGGACCAGGGCCCCTCTTCTGACAGCCAGCCCAGCAGAGCCTCAATCTTTGGTGGTGCCAAACCGGTGGACACAGCGGCAAAGGAGAGGGAAGTGGAAGAGAGGCTGAAGAGGGAGCAGGAGAAACTTCACAAACGAGTGGAGGAAGACAAAGGCAGGCACTGGGAGAGGTAAGGAGCAGGGAGAATGAGATTGTAGGAGCAGTGGCATTTTGTTAAACTAATGTTGTAGGCGGGGCTTATAATATGGGTCTTTTTTTTAATTGTGTATTTATGTGTCTGCATAAAATAATGTTAATGTGGAATTTCATGACACCACAGACTTTAAGTTTCTAGCAAAATTCAAGCCATTTAGTTTCTCTGGATTTGTCATGAGTTGTGTTTTTGTCTCTTAAGAGACCCAAGTTGGCGCTGTGATGATCTGTCTACTGATCGCACCCGAAATGGAGGTGAGGCAGCGCTGCTAGGCCACTTCTCTGGCAGAAGTGATGTTATATGTTGTTTGTACATGTTCAGTTTCTTTTATTCTTTCAGTTGTGTTGAAATTTTCCCAAGATACTCTTACAGAAGACCTTTATTTTTTTCCTATGGTCTGTGGTCTTGTTCCACAGGCCTGCGATCCAGGGAGAATGAGAATGCTGTGGAAAATGAGGGGTCTGCTGGTTGTGACCAGGAATCCCGCTCTAAATGCAAACAGGATATTCTGCCCCGTAAGACGATGCAAACACCACCTCCCAAGGAGAATGGCTGCGATCAGAGCGGCGAGAGCTATTCCCCGGATTCACTGTGTAATGGTAGATCACCACAAGTCACAGGGTGAGAAGCCTTTTCATGCTTGGGTCCCCTTATTTCCCCTTTTGCATCTGTTGATTTTTAGTCGCTTTCAGTGCTGTTGAGTGTTTTAAGAGTTTAGTTTGAAAATGCAATCTGTATCGATAAGTAGTTGCCAAAATACAATGGCTATGACACTCTTGGTTTTCCTTTTTCTTTTCTTTGGTGTTCTAATGAATTTGTCTTTTCAGTTCCTCAAATTCAGTGGGAGAAAAAGTGCTTAATACAGGCAAAGGTAAGATCTAAAAAGACATGGCAATCCTAACATCTGCCAGTTGTTGAATCTTGCATAACAGTTTTAGGAATGTGTTGCGCTGATAATCCTCACATTTCTCTCGTAGACGAGAACTTGGTAAACGGTTTGCAGCAGAACCAGGGACAGGCAGGACATTTGGATTCTGGATCAGGCAAACTGAGAGGAGGAGATGCCAACAAAGACCAAAGGAAGGAGTCGGACAGGTTAGCAGTGTCCCTTAACCGTTTTCCTTGAGTGCCTACAGTGATATCTGTTTTGTGGTGTTGGGGTAGATATTGGTGGGTGGTTGGTGCTGAATACAGTTCCCTTTACGGTAGACTGTTGCTGTCCCATAGAAGCATTAAAATATCTGCTCAGTAAAAACAAGGGTACGTGGTTAGATTCTCAGTGGTTACAGGAACAGTCTAGTTTTGCAGTGTATTGAGTGACTGTTTTGTTACGTGCAGATGGGATGGGAGAAGAGAGTGTGACCTCGGGGCAGCTCCAGAGCCAAAGCAATATGAGGAAACCCACAGTGGCGTGAGTTTCTCAGAGCATCGTCACATGAGCCATGCAGATCTTTCATGCACATCTGCTTTAATGTCTTTATGATGCACTGTGGTAAACTAGACTCATGTGGCTAGGTTTTTATTTGTTGGAACAGCCTTTTTTTTTTTTTTTTTTTTTTTTAACCAATTTTTTCTTCCTTAACAGAAATTCAGCTCAGCTAGTAAATATGCAGCCTTGCTCCTGGACTGTGAACAAGATGACGATGGAGAAGAGAAGATGGAACGGCTGACTTGTGAATGAGTAAAGGAGATGATAAACAGTGAAAAAGGTCTATAGAATACTGAGAATTACTTGGAGAATTAACTCCACCCTAAAAACCTTTTCCCTTCTCAAGACTGTTATTGAAAATAGATGAAATATTGGACTTGTTTCTACTTTTTCATAAAGAAATTTAAAGAACAAGCTGGATTTTGAAGGGTAGATGCTGTCAGTGTTCAACTGTGTGCCACATTTTGCGAATGGATGGTGTTTTTTTTTCCCCCTTGTCAAGCAGATGTGATAGGGGGTTGGATAAGACATTGTGGTGAATTCACCAATATCTTCCTGGGAGAACTATTCATGGGGTCTTTATCTGTGTTAATGGGACCATTCTGGTTAAAATGGATGAAAATGTATTCTAAAGAACACTGGTAGAAACATTTTCATTTTTTTCCCCACACAACTACTTTTTAACTTCCAGTTCATTTAATAGTCTGGTTTGTAGCTAATTGATTTATGTGTCTGTGTTCAGTAAATTAATGTAATGTAACAGTCAAAACTAAAACTCATTAAATTCCATTACCAATATTTTTGATGGAATGATTTGCTTCACAATGTTACAGAAGGGAAATTTAATTTTTCACTGGAAATATAATACAGTTCTACATATAACTGGGGAGGTGTATGGATTGCTGTAATTCTTTTCAAAAAAGCCAATTAAATGTGGGGGGAAATTACGTGTTGATTTCCATTGTGCAGCTGCTACTAAATTGCATGGCGGCTATTGAGGGCTGTCATGTTGTACACTATAAAATACACCAGCACTCTGGGCTGCACTTGGTTTACACATCAGTCCTTGAACTGCTTTGTCACAGGCAGAAACTGCAGTCTTTCAGCGAACGTCAGTTTTTAGCTGAGGAAGGTTCCGCAGAAGCAGCCTGAACACAGGAGGCCGCTCGACAGCTGCTACTGCAGGTCAGAGTCACAGTGACGGTTCAAGTATCGTCCGTTTCCAAAATAGTTCCATTGTCGGTGTGACACACAGCCTATTATGCTCTTAAATCATGCATGGTTTGTCTCAATAGTTAACCAAATATGCAAGTGTATGAAATATTAATAGTGTTAACATTTTGAGCTAGTCAGCAATTTTTCATTCCCTATGAGAATAACCTAAAGGCTAAAGGGTGGTGTAGCTGCAGTCTGAAGGCCCCTGTATGATATGAAAACATAGCTGTATGCATAACCAGTCAATAAAAAATAAGTCTAAAACACAACTTATTCTTCACTGATATTTAAGATATTGGTGGCCAAATAGTGTCTCAGCTGCTCTTACAAATACACAATGGGGCTCAAACTGTCACAGTCCATCCTGGTCTTTGCGTTTGCTTAGTTCTCAGTGCCTTTAGAAGCAACTGAGTATCTTCACTTTCATGGTTCTCCATGACCCCAGTTGGATGTCGCCTGAGCTCTGTGTGCTCAAGGACCTGCAACAGTTCCTTCACTGGATCCCAATCGTGCCCAGTGACATCTGTCTTGGAAGGAAAAAATGCCACAAGGAGGACTGACCCCTCCTAATGCTACTGATACTGTAACTATATTGTTACTTCCAAATTAATGTTCATAAATTTGTTTGGTGGTTCGGGGCAAACATCTAATATATATTGAACATGTTTCAGTACCTACTTTTTAGGCTGTGCTAACAGAGATAGTGGGGCAAGTTTTTGCAAAATTTGAAGACCGAACGTGAGACATTAGGATGATGGAGCGTCAGGGCTGTGAGGAGGCAACCTGGGGTGGCCAAGGCCTGGTGCTCACTGGGACTGGGAGCTGTAAAACACTATGGTGTCAGTCCAGTGTTTACGTTACTCCCCCCCTCCCCTCAGCTCTTCAGGGTGTTATTTCTGATGCCCCAATGGAATCTGCAGTTGGCCAGAAATGTGCTTCTCCATGTGACTGCAGGGGGCATCTGGCTCCTCCCCCTCCTTGAGCTGGGCTCTTAGTTTCACTTTGCGTGGCTCATTGGTCAGATGTAAACAGAACACTTGTCGTTATGTTAATGCTTGTGACAACAATTTGTTATAAAAATGCAACATTTGTCCATTGAGGTGTGTTCCTGTGTAAATTCATTCATGGTGCTTTACTGTATTTGCAGTGCAACTCTCATGGGGGGTCTGTTGGGGTTTGCTCACAGCATTGGGGGTGAATTAAAACTACAAATTTTAACACTTTTTTTTTTTTTTGGTTAATGGGGGGGACTCAATGCAGGTGGTAACAGGGAGTCCAGCAGTTGGCGGCTTGGGAACTCCTTTCTTTGGAATTGCAGGAATCTTCCAGCTCCTCGTGGGTGACTGAGCACTGAAATGGAGCCAGGGAAAGGGGACGGGTCTCTGCGTCAGTGGACGACAGCAGCTGCCTCACTGTGCCTTCATAACTGCCGTCAGTCAGACGGAGTGCACAGACATTCACAGGATCCATGGGGTGTGCCCTGGCTACGGGGTGCTGCGGCTGGAGCCCAGCGGGCAACCGGCTCAGGTTCAGCTATTCTGGATCCAAACATGAGGCGAAGCAGACTGAGGTACGGAGATAAACAGTGATTAACGATTGAGGCCTTCAGTCCCGAACGAGTTGCAATACTGTGCCGGCAGTTTTATGCTGGTCCTTAAGTACCTCCACTTGTAGAATGTGGTGAATACTTTGCTTATTCTTAAAGGTTGACTAGTTGTGAGTTTGTGTATGAATTACATTGTTTTGTGAATATTGGCTTTTAAATCTGGAATTCTTCACACTCGAAATCTCTTTGTAGTTACGTAAGAGAAACTGTCCACAATTCATGCCATCCAGTCTTCATATATTCGAGTTTCAGGCACAGCATATTTTTTCCCAGTGGTAAAAACAAAGCTTTGATAATTCCTGAATGTCCCGGGTTCCTCCTTCATTTAGTCTGTGGTGTGTGTATATATCGTCTTCTGCAGTAAACGTGTAATATTAGCTGTTAATGACAGTGATATCCTGGCACATAAAGCTCAATAGGTTCAGCAAACATTCTGGAAAATTTGTCTTATAAACACGTTGAAAATTGGCTTTCATACAAAAAGAAACTCATGAATGAAATGAAAATTGTGGCCGAGTCACAAAATGTTAGAGTTCATAATAAGTTTTGGTGCAGCAGGTGCTGTTGTGGACCCAATCTCACCTCCTGCTTTGGGACTCTTGAGCAAGGTACTTTAAACTGTAAAAATTACAGCAAAAATAGTTTTGAGTAGCTTGACACTCCAAGCTGCTGAAGAGAAAACATTTGATTAAATGAATAAATAACAGGATTTGTAATGGGTCATAAGTGTAATAATCCCCATTTTTTAAAATCAGTTCCATTATTTTCACTAAAAATTCAATACTTACAGGATCTGTTCGCTTCCATTCATATTGGGCCTGAGTTCGGTGGTTTGTGTAAGAGAGACGATGGATGTTCTGCCTGACTTGTGAGTCAGCGGGTGTTCAGCAGGGATTAAACCTCCAGTCAGGGTCAGGCCAGAGCACCCTATCTCCTCATGAGTGGAACAGAAGAAATTTGAGTTTCTTCTCAGGTTGCATCTAGAGCTGAAAATGTTGTCCTATTCTTGCAGTCTGTACGTCTCCCTTTGTCTTAGGAGCCGACTTCTGTTACTTTTACATTTAGCGCAAGTGTCATTTCCTTACACAGCAGATCAGTGTAACACATGTGTTTGGACTGTAGGAGGAAACTATGGGGAGAAGCAACCTCCCAACAGGCTGAGGTGGGTTTGAACCAACATTCAAATGGATTACAGCCCAGGAGCAGCGAGTCAAAGGCTACTAACTGTCCCTTTGTGCCGCCAACTGTCCTTATATTTCTCCTAAGAGATAAAACAAATAAAAAGCAGTATCTTGTAAGCTTAAGAGAAATAAAACACTAGGCTGTTGGTAGTTTTAGGTTTAATGTGTTAATCTAAATGCTTCGATCCGATATAAACGGGGATGTTAATACGGATAATATGAGAAGACGTTTTGCTCAGCCAATCCCGGTCCTCCTCCATGTCCCCGTCCTGTGTCCTCCAACCTTTGTCCACACAGGTGCATGAGATGTTTTTGAGGAAGGGGGCTTGAAAGGCATCTTGTTCCGGTGACCCCGGGTCCCAGGCATACCCTGCATACAGCAAGCTGGGGAAAAAAAGGTGCCCGGCGGGGGGAGGGAGAGAGGGATATAAATACGACGTCAGGACACACTCCTGGCTTTCCACCTGCTCCTGTCCCATCCTGGCAGGAATGTGAAACGTGAGGCGGTTTTTTTTTTTTTTTTTTTTTAACTCTGGGTCCTACTGCTCATCTGGGCAGCATTTATGTGAGTTTGGTGTTTAAGGCAGACACATCAAAAGAAGTAATAGATAATAAAGGCAGATATTCAAATGTTAAATTCATCATAAGTGCATTCGTTTCAGGACTTGGCAGTGAGGGGGGTTTTACCATGGTCAGAAACATAGATTGTTTATAAAGTAAAACAAGGAGCACTTTAGCTCTTTTTCTCATATTTCACCTATTAAGTGCCACCTTTGCATTTCAAATCTGTGACATTTAATCCGAGTAACCAGACTGGTGGCAGGTGGGGGTCTGGGAAGAGGTGACACTGGGCACCAGTGACAACACTCCAATATGAGTCATGTGACAGGACCCGCAGGGTCATTCTGAGGGTAGTGTGGAACTGTGATCCATGGCTCTTAACTCATCTTGTTTTGATCAAAAAGCAAGGATGTAAAATTGAAAAAAAAAGATGAAAGTGACATGAAAAACTTGAATAATGTGATTTGTATTATAACTTATGTCCTATAAGCATGTGAAGAGAGGAAGAACTGAACCAGGGAGACCAGTTTTGTGATTTGTGTTGTGTGGGGCTATTTGGTTTGCTGGGTTGAGGTACAGAGTGAAGACAGTAGAAGTGACTGTTGAATCAGTGACATTTTCCATACTTTCTGGATATCTTTGTGGTGTAAGAGCCTTGCTGGAATGTGTTGCTCCAGTCGTGCTTTTCAGCAATGAGACCTGACAACAGCCCCTGTTTATTTTGTGTTTGCTCATGTGTGTCATATTTAAATGTTTGTGAAGATATTTAAAGAGCTACAGCATGCTTGCTGCTCCTGAACTCTGTATTGCTGTTGCCATGTGCCCACCTGGCAGTAGGAAAGGCCTTTCATGAGAGCAGTGCCTGTGTGGAGTTTGCAGGCACAGTGTTGGCACCCTGGATTCTTTCTATAGGGTTAAGTATCCCAGACATGGCCCACTGCCTGCCCTCCATGGCATCTTCATGTTATGCTGCAGCTCCATACAAATTCCATTTTCTCAGCACTCATCTTAGGCTGAGATCTATATAACTTGGCAAGAGTGATATTTGAAGTTGTATTGCGAGATGTTCAAACATTCTCATCTGTTTTCTGTCCGTGGTGCATAAAATACCCGCAGTAAGCCCGAACGCTCCTGTTTCTTGGAAAGATGCAAAACACATAGAGCTGAATGGCGATTTAACATGAAGTAACTTCGTTTTGTTGCTGCGTTTAGATCATCAGTGTGAGGCGATTGGTGTTATCGTGGCACTGTTGTTTCAGTGTGAAGGTGACGTCAACCGCGGCTCTTTTGAGGACATCTGTGTAGCTCATTTAGGGTTTTGGTTCACATTTATGAATTAGGAGGGCAGCATCTGGGTTGTTCTGGAATTGGGTTTGAATCCTGAACACTGTGTGAAGTTTGTATGTTCTCCCCAAATCTGCATCAGTTTCCTCCCACAGTCCCAAGACGTGTATTTCAGCTTGACTTGTTACTGTGAACATGTGTGTGGCTACCCTGTGAAGACCTACCACCCCCACAGGGAATAGCCTCTCAGCCCGGCGTTTCTGGGATAGGTCCTAAACTGTCACGACAGGATCAAATAAAAGCAGTTAAGGACTTTCTTTAAGATCATGTTAGAGACAAACTCAAAATACATACAAAGGAATAACCAGGAGGGTGGTGGTAAGATGTTCCGTCAACGTACAAGCAAACTTAACGCCCCCCCTCAGCTTTTGTTCCTCCAGTTTACTTGGCAAGCTGTTACTCCCCTTTTACATTTTTCACCTGTTCAGCTGCGACTAATAGAAAAAAAAGCATGTTTAATTTCCTCTGGTCACCATTCATATTTTCACCCTTTATCTTTTATATTTAAACCTTCCAGGGAAATTGTTTTTGCCTTCCTTTTTCCAGTTCCTTCTACTCATGGTATTTCCATGTTATCTAGGGTAAACGTAGTATTTTTGTTGCATAGCTAATGACTCGTAACTATGTTAGTATATACACTATGTATAAAATTGTACTTGTATTGTGTTTGGGTAACTTTGATTTGGGCTATAAATGAACAGCAGCTGTCCTCTGTGTGAGAGTATAAATATACAGGGAAGGACAGCCGGGCCAGGAGCTCACCAGGATGCAGGTGTCAGTAACTAGAGATCGACACACTGAATCCCAGCCTCAGTTTCTATCAGACAGAAGGGTGGTGCGGGGAACAAAAACGGGGTGAAAGTAAAGAAAGGACAAGGATTGTACTTCTCACAGGAGATCCCTGGACTGTCACAGAAGATCAGTGTCCAGGGAGGCAGCAGGGAAGGAAGTAGCTGTGTCTTCCTGCTAAGAGGTAAACTCCTTCTTGTGGTTTATGGGAGGAGAAATCGGGTGGTTATGGGGACCTAGATTTACATTTTAACCATGCGGAGGGTCGAGGGTACTAATAGATCAACTCTGATCACCAAAGCACCTTACATCCTCTGGCATACAGAGACAAACAAAGTGTTTAAAGGCCAAGACCTAGTTTCATATTTTCACTGCCTTACAAACAGCAGATGTGATGAACTATGTAGACAAATGGGAATTTAGCAAAACCAGTCAGACAGAAACGAACTGCATCCGAGTGCAGAGAGGGTCAGTTCCAGCCCAGTGAGGTGCAGAAGAAGCCAGTGTGGCTGTTTTCAGATAACTATTCTTCACTAGTGTAGCACTAAAATGACCGCTTTGATTGTCTCAACAGTATGGTTTTCTTATTATTAAAGCCATGTGTTTGGAAACTCAAGATGGAGGGACTGAAAAATTTTCAGTAAAATGAATGATGAAGGCAGTTAAAATATGAAGTGATGGATTATACAGACCTCTTTTGGATTCCCTTTACTGGCTGTATATACTTTTGAGCCATTAATCTGCCCACATTTGTATTCATATTATTTATATTCCTTATGTTTATTTTTGCTGGATAGATGTGGTCATGCTGCCAGGTTTAGGGCTGGTGTGGTCATTGTTAATTCCTGCCCAGTAACAGTAAATCCCATAGGGCAGAAGAGGCCAATTCTGATGGAGGGGACACCTCTGGAAAAAGGATAAACAAGGTCACCATCCTCAGCTGAATGTTTTAATGTCTTAGGGAGAACCAAAAGATAGAGAAGAGAAAGGAAAAAGCAGGAAGACAACAGAAGATAAAGCGATCTGTTTGACTGCAGCGTTGTCAGTGTTGCTGTCCTGTAGGTTAAATGATGCATCTTCAGAGGTGAGGGTACTAAACAGGAGTGGTGATAACTGATGCATCTGATCATGTTGTTGGAGTAGATGCTGGGCTGAACTGTAGTGTAATAACTGCAAAAAATTGACTGATGCTATGGTTTGATGTTTTAGCACCAACATCTTGTACCTCAGAGTTGAACTGCTTGGTCTTTCACTTGTTACCACTTGTTGATCGAGATATAATATTCCATTTGAAACAGATTTATCTTTAACAACCTTAATATGCACAGATTGTGGGAAGTGAAATGAATTTTACCTGAACTACTGAAGCTGTGTGAAAAACTCATGTTACACAGTTTGTCACCTTTTACATTTACACGGTCAAAAAGATTGGAACCTCACAAATATTTTTAAGATACCCAATGTTGGATGGATCTGACACATTAGCGTTAGACCGATGGGATCGTCTTTGATCTATGTGTGATGAACCCTCCGCTATCCTGAAGATGCCATCTTGAATTCAGCTCAACTGTTCCAAATGGAAAGGGGGTCAACTAACCAACATTTTTAAACTTTCAAAACATGGTGTAGTCTGTTTTTGTGCTGGGGGCGGGGGGGGGTGGGTCCTTGTACTGGTCACCGCCAACACTGAGGCCAGCCCTGTTGACAATTTACTGTTTTTACGTTTTGAGTCATCGGCTTCTTTATATATGCTGTTTGTAAACCACGAAAGGAGATTTGGCATTGATGGAAACAGTTTACCTGAGCGAGTTCCTTACATCTGAAGACACGTTTTGGGCATTTTATCGACTCCTATGTGTAGTGCAAGGATAGTGCTCCATTAGCATGCTATTTCGGGGTACGAATGTGTGTTTGTCTGCGCGCCGTGTTTATGTACTTTTCTTGTGTTCTTAAAATCTGATTTGGTGTATGTGTGTCCAAAAAATGTACAATCTTAGGGATGATATTCCACTGTATCAAATTAGGTTCAGAAATAAAAGCAAAGGACAGTGAAATAAGCACATTTTTCTCTTTTGTTTAGGTAACAGAGCCCTCTGTCCAGGCTTCTCAATCCAAGCAGGTGAGGCTTCCCATAAGGTTATGGGTCTTTTTTTACCCTCTCAAAAACGCAGTAAACCTGGTTTAAGTGACAAATATTCAAAGTGAAATAAATTTGGTTATTGTGGTCTCGTGGTCCTGGTACCCACCTTAAAGGCATTTTCCAAGAACCCTCTCCTTCCAGGATAGACTCCGGACCGCTGCAACCCTGTTCAGGATATGCGGTTTACAAAGAAGGATGGATGGAGGGATGATTTTACTGTTCACTTTGTATGTGTTTATTTGTAGTAGATTGTATTAAAGTAGGTCTGTCTCTGCTGCTAGAGCTCAAGCTCACCTGGGACCTGCGCTAAACAAAGAAATACTGATCACAGGTATCTATGTTCTTCAATGTATGAGTCATTGACAAAGAGCTAAGCTTTGTAAATAATGTCTCGGAACCTTAACTTTGCATGTTTTCTCTACTGGGAGCTTCAGTCTCAACTGAGTCAACATTTCTTTCTTGCTTGAGCCCAGACTTGTAGTTTTTGATAAGCTGCTCTTTACCTTTTGGTCTCTCAATTTCAGTTTCTGCCCCAGTTCAGCAGAGGACTAAATTCTCCTTCCTCTTGGTGCTGCATTTCAGTGTGGACCTGGTGATAGACACGGTGATGGAGAGGCGCTATGATTTTGACCTGACCTACATCACAGAGAAGATCATCTCCGTCTTCTTCCCAATCCCACTTGAGGAAGAGCGCTACCGGACCAGCCTTAAGAATGTGTCTGCCATGCTCAAGTCAAAACACCAAGACAAGTTTCTGGTCTGTTCAGAAAAGGAGAATCTTCTCCAGCTGCTTCTTTACTTCACATATTGTTTATATTTTTTATCTTCACAGTTGCTGTTATCCACATCTGCCACATAAACTTCCATCTACCTGTGTAGACAGCAATTTAATTTTCACAAATGTATGGGGTGGGAAATGAAAGACAGTCTTTATATGTAGTTTAGTTTATGTATGTTTTTTCCGTATATTTCCTGTATCAACAATGATGACAGGTTGAGGATGGTTTTTGCTTGATTGTCACAGACCTGTTGTTCTTTCACCACAGCTTTTTAACCTGTCTGAAAAGCGTCACGATATCACCCACCTAAATCCCAAGGTACTGCGAATGTGATATTGAGAACAGTGTCTCTCTCCTGCCATCCTTACAGACATGTCCATATTACTGTATAAATTTAAACATTGTTTGTCTATATAAAGTCTGCAAAATCATTTTCTAAAACCGTTTGGTTTACAGTTGTATGTATTCTGTCCTCAGATAACCTTCTACTTATTTTTTTTTGATTGTCTTTGTCCAAGGTGACTTACAAGAATGAATTTATACATTAAAAAACTGCCTATAAAGCTGTAAAAATAACAAGCAGCTGATGACACACTGAGATACTGGGATACAAAATACTTTGACACATTTAGAACAATCAACATAATGCAGGAATAAAGAACCATTTAGCAATTCAATACATGCTTCATAAAGTGACAGTTCACACAGTTAAGCCACTGTGAAAAGGCAAAGATAAAACAAACAATTAAGGGGCAACTGCTAATTGAAAATCCAACTGATCATTAACTGGTTATAAACTTGCTTCTATGTTCTCTCTACGATCAGGTCATTGACTTTGGGTGGCCTGACTTTCATGCTCCACACCTTGACAAAATCAGTGCCATCTGCAGAGCCATGGAGAACTGGCTGGCATCTGACCCCCAGCATGTGGTTGTCCTGAGCTGCAAGGTCAGAAATTTAGTTTATAATCTCTAGTAGCAACATTAGATATCCTTAGACTTTTTCTATATTATCTATTTTCTTCTGATTTAATGGAATTTAATCACTCACTATGTTGATCATAACACACTCATGGAAGACATCAAGGACAGTTCATTGGCCACAACTTAAGTGCCTGCAGCAGCCAAACCTCTTCCCTTCTTCATTCCAGGGGCACAGAGGCAAAACGGAAATCATCGTCTCTGCCTACAGGCACTACAGTGAGATCTGTGCAGGGTAACCCCGATACATCTACATTGCTTTCAGTCCTTCAGGTGTTTCTCGCTCAACATCTGCCACATGTACCTGCTGAGTGCTTCTTTTTGACCACCAGAGTGCCTGTGTGTTTACAGGGATTACCAGGTTCTCAGCACTCTGGCCATGAAGAGGTTCTGTGAGAATAAGGTTCTGTCATTTCTCCAGCCCTCCCAGAAGAGGTGTGTTCTGAAACCCACCATCAAACCCTAACCACAGCACAATTATTTCATACACATTTCTTACTTACACTTCTTTTTAAATGCGCATGTTTTGTTTCTTTCATCTATTCCTGCATCTGTGCCAAGTTCTTCAGATTTTTTTTTTGTTTAATCCCCATCAGGTACATCTACTACTTTAAAGGTCTGCTCTCTGGGGCCATCAAAATGAACAACAGCCCACTTTTCCTGCAGCAGGTCCTCATACCCAACCTGCCCAACTTCCAGCCTGACAAAGGTGGAGAGTCTCTGCTACATTCTTTAAAGATTTTTAACATTTTCATGTCCATGTTATTTTGCTGGATTAAGTACTTTATGCTTTGTATTAACCTAACCCAGTACGTTTCTTGGAACAAAAGCATCATCTAAATTATAAATAGTATTAATTTTTAAAGAAAGTAGTAAAATCTGGGTGCCTGTATACTTGTGAAAGGGTAAATATTGTGAAATATTGTTGTGCTGCATTGTCATCTCCCATCGACACTCCTCTTCGCACTCAGGTTTCTTCCCCTTCCTGAAGATCTACCAGTCCATGCAGCTGCTCTACACCTCAGGAGTGTAGTGAGTGATATAACCCTAACATACCTCTGCTGCCAGTCATATACCTGTGACTGTAATGGCTGGTGCTTGACACTTCTCTGTGGACTGTGTAGTAATCCACAGGGCTCCAGGACCAGGAGGCTTTGTGTTTCTATTGAACCTGCTCTGCTGCTGAAGGGAGACATCATGGTTAGTAAAAGCTGTGGCTGTCAGACACAAGGAGCAGTTTGCCCTCCTCTGATATGCCGCTAATTATATCTCCTGCTGTCCATTTCTCTGCAGGTGAAATGTTACCACTGGCGGGCCCATGGGGCAGAGAGGGACACCGTCTTTCGACTGCAGTTCCACACGGGCACCATCCAAGGGGCACAGCTGTGGTTCAGCAAGGAGGAACTGGACGAGGCCATCACTGGTACACTGACTGATGGGCGCTGGAGAACAGAAAGCAGAGAGGATGTTAACAAACAGTAAAATTTTTTAATTTAATTTATCTAGCAGTAAAAAAGTCCAATTAAAGACTGACTTGAAAAGACAAATGAGACAGACAGTTTTATACAATTAGCGTGAGATCTGTGTAAGTTACGTGTTTGCAAGTGGACATGTAAAGTGGCCGTACAGCACCTGGATTAGGTTCACTCCCTGTTCAGAGAACAATTTATGTTTTCTCCCCACAGTCATAAGTGTTTCCTCTGGGTTTTTTTGTCCTGAAAACATGTGACACAGTGCAAAGATGTTTCAGGAGGAATGATGACTCTTAGTGTATAATTGCACTGTGTGTGTGTGTGTGTGTGTGTGTGTGTGTGTGTGTGTGTGTGTCTGTGTCCTGTGATGGATGGGTGACCTGTCCAGGCTGTACCTTACCTATTGGATGGACTCCAAACCATTGGGTACCCTATATAAGGAAAAGTGTTATATAGATACATAGATGGATATAGAGAGGCAGATAGATATAGACAGACAGATACATATGGATGTATAGATAGATAAAGAGTGAAAGAGAGAAATAAGCTTGTTAAACTTCATTAAATTGTAAGCATGATTTCTGTTTCTAAAAATGTCTATTTTAATACCCCTTTGTGATTTGAATGTTTAATTCTGTCTTCCTTTCAGATAACTTTCCCTCAGATGCCAAAGTGGAGTTTATCTTTTCTTCTGGCCCACACAAAATGAAAGGTACACCTCTGTTTTTCCCCTATTAAGATGGTTTTTATCTCTCCATCTGTTAATGGGTTTGCTTTTATGGTACATGACCATAATTTATGGCTGTGTTTCAGGTTCTCAGTTGGATAGAAAGAACAGCGAAGTGATGGTAGAATATGCCCCACTAGACCCCCTGCTAAGGTGGGACTCCTACGAGAACTTCAATGTCCGACATCAGGACAGTACGGAAGGTAGCTATACTCACTCTTTCTCTATGTTCCCGCTCATCAGAAAAAAATTTTGAATTGACATTTATTGAAATGAACTGAATTCTGTTTTAATTAGCTACATTTACTGTTATATTTATCTTAGATATCTCCCATAAACCTGGGCCCCTTGATGGTAGCTTGTATGCCCAGGTAAAAAAGCGCCATGGACCAGGTCCCAACACCCTGATCTCCATCAACGATGGTCTAGTGGGCAAAGTAAAGGAGAGGCCCAGCCCACTCATACACATCAACTCCACTCTGAGATACCCGTCAGCCACCACTGAGCACTGTGGGTATAATCCACAGTTTTTCAGTTCGAAGGAGAGTGAACCAATTGGAGTGGATGACCACTTGGGGGAGATCGGTGGCAAGAATGTGAAGGAGACAACAATGAAAGAAGACAAGACCCTCATGGACAGCAGATGTCCTCCTCCCATGAAACAGTCAGGGACAGACAGGGCTGGGCCTTGGTCTGGGTGCTGTGAAGATTTTACCCATGTGGCATCAATCTCACAGCCAAATGAATATTTTCCAGACAGATCGTACAACTGTAAAAGCTGTCCCACTCGACCCACATCCCCATACCCTTGCCCAGTAACTTCCCCGGAACCGACAGTCATGTGTGAGCATCGCAAAGCCCCCGCTCACCGATCCCTGCCATGGAATCTGCAGTGCTACAGTTCTGAAAGTTCTAAGAAGTACTTCTGTCCATGCCGAACCCAGGATGCTGCATTACCATCCCATGCATACACACTACCTCCTTCAGGGAGGCTGCCCTGCAGAAATGAGGAGTTCACACCATTTCACCAGTCTTCCAGTCAACACCAGCTTTACTTTCATAGATCACAGACAGCCAATCTTTCCCATGAAATGTCGCATAATGGACAAGTATTTCCACGATGCAACTGCCAAAGGCAGGAATCGCCCATGCCCATTGGCACATTCTGTGCACTTCGACTGGGGGGGGAGATGCCCCAGAAAAAAGAGGTAAAGACAGGTCTAAGGACTGACCTGGATACCAGAGAGGCAGACATGTACAGGAATAGAGAGAGACAGCAACGTCAAGAACAAGAGTTGATGTGGTGCAATGAAATAGAAGCCCACAGGGAGAATGAAGAGAGAGGATCTCAACAGGAGAAAGACTCAAAGTTCTGGCATCAAAAGCACAGATGCAGCCCCTATTTGCCACAGTTACCTCAGTTTGACTCCCAGCCTTGTGGTCCTCTTGTTTGCCCAGAACCTTCTCTCACCCAGTTCCCCAACAGCTCCAACTCCAACCTGGATCTGAAGAACAGTTGTGACAGCAGTGGTTATCAAACCCCACGAAGGCCCTGTTCCTGCTCAACTGACCAGCCATCTCTGTCAGAAAGTCGAGGTTATGCCTCTGGGTACCAGTCAGGCTCTATTTCCCCTCTACCTACATATGTTGAAGATTCCATAGCTTCTCTTTCTAGCACTGGAACACATGACAGCCTTGATTTGACTGCAAAATCCACAACCCCCTACTCTCATAGCAAGTTTGGTGAGTTCACACTGCAGGTCTGCACCTCAACATTGGATTTATCTGTAATTCTGGCAAGTATATCTGGTTCCCTCCTTCTTTCTTTTTCAGGGCATCTCTTTGAGAGTGTTATGGAGGGCCATCACCAAGTTCTCCAAAGTGCCGTTAAAGAAGAATCCCCAGATGCTGTCTGCACTACACATTTGGAGGTCTCTAGGCCACCCAGTCCTGCACATATTCAGAGGTAACAAGATCTTGTTCTATTGTTTATACACTTGTTCAGTTGTAGATTGGAAATACATTTAAGTACAACTGTCCTTTTTGCAAGAAGTTTGGCTCTCGGCAGGAGAAATTATCTGCATGTGAACAGGGTGAGAAACTATCAGCAGTTTGTCTCTGTTTTTTCCAGGCTCTGCCCTGAGGAGGCAGAATTCTTTGAGACAAAACTTAAGGCCATCCCAGCTAGTGAGGTGTGTTCTCAGCTCCAAGAATCACCACCACCAACAGAAAAACACCACAACCTCTCCCTCAGTCACCATGACCCTCAATGCGTAACCATTACAAACATCACATCGCCCTCAACTACTGAGTTACTAGAATCCACAGTCATAGCTGAGGAGTCCACTAACCTGCAGACCACTCCCTTCTACTCAGCTCCCAGTCTTGAGCCCACTTGTCCTGGCTTGGGATCAGCAAAATTGCAACTCACCAACAACCTTCCTGAGGACAGGGGCCTTGAGACTGACAGCAGTTTGAGAGGGTCTCCATACTGCAACTCTATACAACAGCCACCCTGCTCTTTTTCTCAACTTTCCTCCTTCAGCCCAAGATGCCTCACTTCACCAAAACACCCTCCACCAGGCTCTCCTTCAATGGCACAAAATCTTGAAGCAGAAAGTTCAGAGCATCAACCACCCCACTCTGACCTAAATGGCCACAACAGCCATCACATACCTCATTCCCCTGATGGTTTCTCCACACCTTCTTTCCCCATGTCCACTAAATATTACCCACTTAGCATCCCACTAGTGCCTTATACAGGTTATACTGCTGTTACCATCCCCTCTCCCCAGCCTGAGCTTCCTGAAAAGCGACGTGTCTATAGTACAGACTCTACTCAGAGGCCAAGCTCTGGACCTCATAGCAGCAAGCACTTGCTACGTCCCAACCCCCCACATGCCCCCCCTCCATCTTTGGGAGAGTTACCATCTCTCACAAAGTCAAATGAAGGATCTCTGCATCTGGGAGAGGAGATACAGAACAGAGTCAAGTTTGTCCAGGATAGATCTCAGTTTTGGTATAAACCTGACATCTCCAGGGACCAAGGTAAAAATAACTGTAAAGACATGCATAACTTCAGCAGAAAAGGCATAGGGACTTATGCAATAGATGTTATATATAAACTGTAAATAACTGTACACTTATACTTGATTTATTTTGATACAAATACAATGCCTTGGCAATGCAATGGACTGGCATCCAAGGTGTAGTTTCATAGCCTAGGTTCTGGACAACTGCTACCCTGACCAGGGTTAGGCGGTCAGTGATGATGTATAGAATTGACATAATACTTTGACAGAGACATGTACCAAAAACACATAGAAAGTAATCAAATGATGTTAAATCTTGAGGTGCGTGTGTGTGTTCATCCAGGAGCATTTGACCATACTTTCTAGTTTTTGCGTCTACCCAGAGTATATGAGTACTGTATTACACTCTTGATTCCTTCAGCTGTTGCAGTGTTGAAGGGGATGGAACCAGGTGCCTTTCTGATGCGGGACAGCAGTTCATTTCAAGGAGCATATGGCTTAGCGCTGAAGGTCGCTGTACTTCCTCCCAATGCCACCAGTCATAGCAGCAAAGGTATCACGATTGTTTTGCTTTTTTTCTTCACATATGAAAACAATCCCTTTTCTGCCAGTGAATCTGTACACATGTACTACATGCCATTTATTATACGAAGTCCACAGCTACATCAGCGTATAAAGAATGGAGTATTAAGTATGGAATACTTACCTTTTTAAAGATTGTGATTCCTTTCTCTCCTCCTGATGTCTTCTTGGGCTGGAGTGCAACGGACGCCTTTATTCCTGCTCTAAGCTGTCTCTCCACTTCTGAACAGGTGACCCCCAAGAGCAGCTTGTGCGACACTTCCTTATTGAAAAGGGTCCGCGTGGTGTGAAGATCAGGGGTTGTCCGAATGAGCCTTATTTCGGTGAGGAAGACATACTGGGTGGAACTGACGTACTCATACAAATCTGACAGCCTCAGACACCCACAGTCAGTCGGGACCCTCTGACCTGTTGTTTCTGTGTTCTAGGGAGCCTCTCGGCCCTGGTGCACCATCACTCCATCACACCTATCTCCCTGCCATGCACACTGCGCCTCCCTGAGTCTGGTGAGTTCCAGTTGGGGCCGAGAGCAGGAGAAATGTGCCCAATACCTGTCCACCATGAACGAGAGCCTTTCTGTGGCTGAGTTCTATCTACTGAAGTGACTAGAGGTGTTTCGCAGGGCTCATAGCAGTCCAGTTCTGTTGAGCTCCACTTTATTCAAATAAATAATATTTGAATTGCAAAAATGTCAACAGGTGACCCTCAGAAGCGGGAAAAAATTTGAGCGTGTGTGTGAAGGGGTCCATGGTGGGGCTCTGCGCTAATGTGTACGTCATCTGTCTGTGCGTCAGATCCAGTTAAAGAGCTACCGGCTGCCAGCAGCACAAGTACAGCAGCAGACCTGCTCAAACAGGGTGCAGGTATGTCCCTCATTTGAACCAATGGGCAAAGCGTTAAATTCACATTTTACAATTTGGTTATACAGCGTTTCACCTCCTTTTTTTCAATATTTAGCAAAATAAACATGGCCATATGCTCTATTAGTAAATACTTATTAACAGTAACTATAAAGACATTAGCGAAAACTGATGTTCTGTGTCAGAGAATTTCATTTCTATTTGACTTAAATTACCATAAATTCTAACTTAATGTGGTATTTATGTACAGGATGGATCTCACATCATTATACTTATACATACCCACATCATAAAAGTGTGCATACAACTGTATTATTGTTATTTTCTATAAATTTAATCATTTTATTTATTTTATTCCTATGACCATATATCCTGAAATGTGAACTAATAAGGCCCAAGTTTGTCCTTAACTACTTAACTGTGGAAAGTAAAACTCTTCAATTCTTGCCTTTTTCCGCTCTTCAGTTCCAATCAGTTTATTTTTATAAACCACTCGTGTCAACCAAGTGATGCAGAGCACTTAGCATTTCATTAAAAAAAAAATGCATTTCATTAAAAGAAGCATTCAGGTACATTTCAAGTGGATCATTTTATTCAGCAGTCTGTGTGTCCCTGCAGCCTGCAATGTGCTCTACCTAAATTCAGTGGAGACAGAATCCCTAACTGGACCCCAAGCTATTGCCAAAGCCACCAGTGTCACCCTGTCCAGAGAGCCACATCCCGACGCTACAGTGGTGCATTTCAAGGTGTCGGCCCAGGGTATCACACTTAGTGACAATCAGCGCAGGTATCCCTGCTTTCTGAGCACATCTTTAGATCCATGTTGTCAGTCTTGAGGGAAGATGGTACGCTAAAGATATCCTTCTCTTCTTTCTAGGCTGTTCTTCAGGAGACATTATCCTGTTAACAGTGTGACCTTCAGCAGTGTTGACCCACAGGAGAGAAGGTGGGCTTCCAACTAAGTGCCTTCAATATTGCTGGATCCACTATGAGAGATTTCTTCATCTTGATCCTTTGGGACTTTGCTGTAGTGTATTTACATTTATATGTATGTATCCAACACATTGTTTACTCCAGAAGCAACATACAGCACAGAGTACTGGGTGAATGTGCACTACTGTCATTCTAAGACTTGTTTCTGTCTGTCTGCTTTTTGCTGTAGGTGGACCAACTCTAACAGCACAGCAACAAAGTAAGTTCTCTCTGGGTTTTTATGCCAGCATTTCATCAGTGGTCCTTCAGTGGACCTTTCCAATCCACTGAATATTTACACAGAAATATTGCTGTCTGTGCACTTCACTTTTGTAGTGTATGTTTGGTTTTCCTGCATTTTAATTTCACATTCAAGCTGTGTGAAGCTGTAACCATATGGTGAATATCCACATGTCCAGGCCCACTTGAAGCTCATTGCCATTTATTCATTCTTTTTTTAATTTACTTGCAGCTTGACTGAGATTTTTCATTACTTACTTATTACAGTTGTTTCAAATAATGCTTTATCTCAGTCCTTTGTTCTTCCATTACTGATGTCCCTTTGTTATTTCACATGTCAAAACATCTCACTTTTATCCAGGATATTTGGCTTTGTGGCTAAGAAGGCTGGCAGTGCATCTGAGAACATCTGCCACCTGTTTGCGGAGCTGGACCCTGAGCAACCTGCCACTGCCATCGTCAACTTCATCAACAAGGTGCTGCTGAGGCTATAGAGCACATGATGGGGGGGAAAAAGGAAGAAATAGGATCCAGAGGACAAGAGAAAGAGAACCAAGGAGACCTACAAAGGGCAAAAGATTTATTAGGGCCTTACTGTGAGACTACTTACATCACGTGGGTCAAAAGTTTGCATTTTTAAACAAACTGTATCAGAATGGAAAGCTGTGACACACATCCAGCTATAACTGTGTTCTGTATTATTTTCTAAAACATCACGATCATTTAGTGAATAAGCACATCCTGGAGGGATGTATGGATGGATGGATGTTTTGTAATAGCACCATTCCATGCATTCCATATGTATTTGTACTAATACCTTAGTAGATATTTACGTAGATATTTTTGCACATGTCAGAATTTTTACATTTCCTCAGATTACACATTGTTGCCAAGGATACAAAAGGACCATACAATATGTAATTGTCAATACAGATAACAAAAACGGCAGTATATCACCCTGTAGTGGTCAAACTGAGAAATACAGACCCGAGTATTTGTCTTTAAATAAATAAAACAACCTACCCCTTAATGCATGCAAATGTAATTACGAGCATCCTTCACCTGGAATAAATGCATTTTGAAGATGTTTATTATTGCTAATGCACAATGCCACACACAGCACCACTTACATCAGTTCAGGCAGGTGGTGGTGTGTATGGTTGGAGAAAATATCTACGCAACATTCTGGCCGCAGAGGTTATTACCAAAGCCTTGTTTTGGGGTGGTAATTTAATGGCAAAGGCCTGAATATTATGGTTATTTGTGTTACTAAGGGTTTATGGTATTCTTTTTGGACTTGAGCAGAATTTTAGTTACCACTTGATGTGGATTCAAAGAGTTCCACTTAGCCGAAAGCATTCAAAGAACATTCTTTTTTAATAATGAAGCAAAGCGTGGGGTGCTTTAATCTGTCAAAGGTCATATGAAAGAAATTGCTGAGTTAGCTTTTAGTTACTCTATGTGTAAAACACTGGCTATCAGGCTGTTTTTATATTCCAATTTCTCCAAAGCTGATTTAGTTATTAGATGAATTAGAATAAAAAAAGCAATGTAGATCATTTTGCCTGGCCAAAAGGAAGGTTTTGTCATATTTATTTGGTTGTGCTGTATTTATATAGTTTTGAATGTTATATATTGTGCTCAAGATTGGATCATTTTATCTTATATATTTTTGTAACATGATTCCATATATATTTGTAGGCCTACCTATATAAAAAGGCAATTATACGCTTATACTCTTCAATTCTGTATGAAATAAACTTCACTTGTGAGTGAAACAAACATTTGTATGTGAGAATTGGGTATGGAATAGGGATAGAGAGTGTTTGTGTGACTGGCTAGAGGTGGGGATGAGTGTTTTTTTCACAAATTTTTTTTATTGAGGAAAAATGTGTTCAAATGTTTTGGCATTTAAATGGTTTCTTTTTCATACTAAATGCTTTCTATTAAATACTCATGAAGAATAAGTCTTGGTCTCTTTCTGAATACAACAGAAATGTTTCCATCTCACACATGAAAACCTGCGAAACATGGCAAATTTGATTTTATTTTTACTTTTTTTTTTTATCAGATCAGAATGGACATGCATTGACATGTAGTGTCAAGCATCATCAAACTGTCCCCCTTGACAGTTATAATCACTCCATTCATCATCTCTGGCTTTATTCTTTTTAAAACTACTAATAAAACCACTACAATAAGTAATTAAAACCATCACATAAAAAGTAAAACCAGTTTATAAAATCCTAGTTAAAACCAACAGATATTTATAATACATGACAGTAAAGATCTAAGACAGTTAAAAATATACCCCAAGGTTCTAATTAAAAGGCTAAAGGAAACTTAGCAGCAACTCCACAGCAGAAGATGGGCGGTCCCCTGGCCTGTTCCAGGGTGCTGCTGAACTCAACCTATCTTTGTGGGTGTTAAACACGTCTTCCCCTTTTAAATTAAAATTATTACAGACAAACACTCGAAACTATAAACAAAGAACTAATTAACAAACAAATAATAAATATAAACAAAAAAACCATACATTACATAAACAACCCACCTCTATGAAAAACTTAAGTACAGTACAAAAACCAACATCTAAATATAAATAAATAAATATAACAGCCTAAACAAACACACACAATATATATAAGTAAATACTCAAAATATACAACTAAATATATAAAAGTGAATAAATAAGTAAAACCCTACACCTAACATGAACACACAGAAAAAGGTAAACACAAACACTGACCAAAAACAAGGGTCGCAGGTCCTTGTATGCGAAAACAGATGCGTTACCCAAGATGGAGAAGATGCCACAAAAGCTTCTTGAGGCCTTTCCATCTCTCTTTGGCATCTGTGTAGCCCCACTGTGTGACATCCACCACCATCCTGAAATGGAGGTTGGCCCAGATTTCTGAAAACAGCCCCTGTGTGGACCAGCGGGCATCTTCTGCTCCAAAGCATCTGCTTGGTCACACTTATCACCAGCCCTTCAACACCTTGTCATCCATCAATAACCATCTGCGGTTCAATCTTCCCGCACAGGCGACTCACCAAGAGCCACACCCCCCCTCACCTGCTCACAGTACACAGTCCTGAGGTCCCACCGAGATTTGAACTCGGATCACTGGATTCAAAGTCCAGAGTGCTAACCATTACACCATGGGACCGGCCACGCTCACTGCGGCGCACGATTTTATTGTAAATACTGGCAAGAATCTGCGCTCAACGTTTACGGATTAGTCAAAACTCATTCGCTGTCAGTTATTACGGGCCAAAGTTACGGCATCTGATTGGAAATCAGTGGCTTCCGGGGTCACGTTGAGGCCCCGCCCCTTAGCGGCGGAAGCCGTTTGGCACGTTCCGAAACAGGATGACGTAACGAAGCTTCTGTTACGGGCATCATGTGACTTGTCCACGTCGGTACGGGCCTCCAAACGCAGTTGCAGCGCAGCAGTGGCGTTTGGGTTGTGCTGTGTCTCTGCGCTCTATTTCCACGGTGTAACGGATCGGCGGGGCCCGTTATTATGAAAATTTACCATCAGACACACGGGTGGCGTATAACTTGAAGCCCCATTTAATCGGTTTTCGTCACACCCTCGGCATGATATTACATATTTTCTGGCCCAGCAGACCTACCTACCCACTTCATTGTCAGGTTAATAAAACACAATAAAGCAAACCGGTGCCCTGTTCACAAAGACTTATTTTACAAGTGGGGAAAAAACTGAAAACGATTACTAAAGTCAGGCCGTGTACGGTTCGTTTAAAGTACGGCGCGATAATTGGAAGTGCTTAGCTGAGCTTCTACTAATTTTCAGTTATTTTGGAATGTATATATGTTTTCAATACGGTGTATATTTATTTGAAATGTAGCACTACAAAAAGTTACGAGGTCCCACCGAGATTTGAACTCGGATCGCTGGATTCAAAGTCCAGAGTGCTAACCATTACACCATGGGACCAGCTACATTCACTGTAGCGCACGAAGCCTTATTAAAGGCTTGCCGCCACCAGCTTGTAGGTCTAGAGCGTTTTTTCTGGCGGTGTTTGTCTTTTGTTTATGTTGTTATTACCGATTATGAGTGAATTACCGAATCTGGGGTTTTTTCCAAAGCTCGAAATTCACCGGCTACTTCAGATTCACTCTCGAACAAACTGCTCTCGTCGCGTACCAGGTTTGGACCTGATGTGTCATTTTCCCGCGACAGGCGAGATCCCGCGCTAAAGCTGTTCATGCAGTTACAGTAGGTATAAACCACGGCTTCGCTCTCTATGTCTCTACGTCTTTATGTCTAATTTTGACGTATCAGTAAATTCAGATTATAGAATATTTAGTACATTTATACTCGGAACTATTTGGTGAGCTGAGCCGCCACACTTCAATGCAGATGTAGCACTTGCCTTGTCCTTTAGGGGGCAGTAAGGGGTTTTTTGCGATCTTTAATTGGCTGACATTGAAGCGATCTCCAAATACAGCTCGGTCACCCCTAAAAATTATTTTAAAGGTCATAGAAATAACGAGAAATTGTTTAAATTATCACATGGTTAAGAATTCATTTGAACAACGTACTGTGCTTCAGTAATCAAACCATACCATTTTGATCTCAGTTTTAGCGCAGTTATTGTAATTAACAGTTACCCAAAATCAGTCCATTAATGTTCTCTTTTCTGGTGGTGTGAGCTTCTTTATTAACCAAAATGTTGAAAGAATTTAAAGGGCAATATTAACTGCACACCTGAGTAGAGGGGCCAGAGCCTTCTGGTGCTTCTGCAAAAGCTCAGAAGACTTACTGCTCAGCGTCGTAAATTTACAGGAAAGGAGTCGGTGATTTAATGTCCCATGAAGGATTGATACTCTAACCTTGAACAAAACAAGATGAACTGTTTCAGAAGCCATATAACTTGTCATATTGTTTTAATAATACACACTGTCAAAGGAAATGCCATTATTTTCTGGCCCTTTATTTGTGCTGACCGAGATGATGTGATCTGCAGGACCTTGCACCCCTTCATCTGCTGTTAGAGAACTGGTGTGCATTCAGAAGAACAATTTTCATAAATAAATGTTTTTAGCATCAATATAGCTTCTCTAAAAAGGATGATCTCCATCTTTTTAAATCATCTAATAATGATTAAATCATAATCATCAGAAACTGCCTACCTGACTACTATGGCCTTGTGACCTTTCTATTTTTCTAGACTTTGCTAAACTTACACACCCTCTCAAATTGAAATAATAATGAATGTTCTGAAAGTATAGCAATGATAATTATTCTTAGACCATCTCTTGCATAATACTATGGCCCCTCGTATTAGTTTAGCACCTCTGAAACCTAACTTTGGTTTACATAAAAAGTCCTGTTGTGTTTCAAAGTTTTTTATTAAACGTATGAGTTATTTAATACCAGTTGACTGGTTAGTAAAACAAAGAAGAGTGGGAGGTCTGACATCTACCTGCTCTCAGTAGGTACAGAAGTCTGATTAGCGCCCCATCCCCTGAGTCTGTAGTTCAGTACAGTGTGGATTTTATGACCGATCAGCAATGAGGCCAATACTATTGAGATACGCATCAGTGTCAATATAAAAGAAGGTTCTGGTCACCCAAAGTACATACGTAGGTGCCCCATCAACTAATCACTGATCCAATATGTAATGGTGTAGCAGCTCTTCTTTATGTGCTACTACTTTCTTACAAGCTGTTACTATGTTATAAACTCTACCCTTGTAGACCTGCCTGAGAAATTTGTCACAATGTTGGACCAGGATCTCATATGAAATCTTGACTAACATGTTTTCTACAGCTTATAAAATGTTATGAAATGATCTGTTTAGTTAAGATATAGAACAGTTTTGACACATCTGCAACGGACTGGACTACTGCAACGCCTTCCTCTTAGGTAGTGCGATGGCTAGGAATTTCACCTACATTTCAGCTCCAGTGTCAGAACCCCTGCTGGGCAATGCACTAATGCTGAGTCCCTCCAGTACTTTTTAACATGGTGCATAAATGGTAAATCACTGTAAGTAGCTCAGAGAAAAGTATCAGCAGCATTAAAAATCACAATGAATTCTGAACACTGTTGCAAGGATTGTAAAAATAACCAGAAGGTGTGATTTTATCATAGCACTACACAAAAATCTCTCTATTGAGAGATTTAAAAATTTTACTGGTTACTTACAAGGCAGTGAAGAGCTCAGGCACTTACTTACTACTTCAATACTCATGTAGAAGCCAGAACACTCTCTTTGATCACAGGAGACAGGTCTGCTTGTAATTCTTGCAATATATAAATCTTTTGGCAGTAAAGTTTTCAGTTACAGGGCCTCTAAGTGTAAAACAGTCTACCAGTCAGTGTCAGAGATAGTCCTTTAGTCACTGCAAATCTGTACTTTAGGCTGCACTACTTCTTGTTCCACATACTATGAACAACCAGTTGGTGCTGCCATCCAGTGCTGCTGTCTGTTTACCAATCAGTTCTGCTGCCAGTTCTATTACCTGCTTTGTATATTACTCATTCATATGTATATTTGCCTGGCAAAACCCCTAGAGTGAAGTAGCTGTAGACCTGAAAGCCATTTTTGTTACCATTTGTGCTGACTGATCCACTGATGATCACCTGCTGACCAGTCGGGGGGTATCCGAAAAACCTCCTGACTGCTTCAGAAACGGCTAACAAATCACTAGCAGTTCTTCCTAATTATGTATGATGCCCAAGACAGGCAGCTGCCAGTTGGTGTTGGGCTTTCAGAGGTTTTCCCCTCCTTCACACACCTTAGGCGTTTCTTCCCTTCCATTGTCTTCTGGACATTCTCCATGCCTGTTTTTACCTGTATAGCCTTTTGTTGTTATTGTTGGATTATTCTGTGTTAAGCACTAGAAATGTGTCAGAAAGGCAGCCTGTTGGGCAGGTCACTGAAAAAAAAGGTGAAAAAAAATGTATTTTTTAGTGTTTATAGTTTAGTGTTTATATGGTTTATTCTATGAAACGACCTGAAAAGCCGTGAGGTGAGAATGTTGACAGTCATTTTTGGACACCGACCTTTTGCAAAAATCTATAGTCTTTGGCAAAACTATGTAAGGACTTTCTTACTAACCTTTTGTCAATTATCACAAGAAGCAGAATTCCATTAATTAAAACAACTTGAAAAAAATCTACAATATGATTTATTACTGTAACTACCTTAATGACTTTCCACTTGCAGTTAGACAGAAATGTATTTATCAGTATCCAAGTTAAATGTGTTTTTAGTCTATAGTCTATATACTGTAAGAAATATATATAACACATGCAGAGAAAATATCTATTACAGATGTCTAATATATGGTGTATTCTGTGAATTTGTTTTCATTGTGGTCGATTATGATTCAAACTAATCGCAGGTTTTATTCCTCTCAAAGTATAATTTGCATTACAATCTACATTATTTCTTCTCCCACCATAAAGGACAGTTATGGTTCACTGCCATGACCATCCTTAGCGCTGTAGGCACCGAAGGGGTCCCAGCAATAGTCAACAAATACCTGTACATGTATATAACTAACAGTCCCTGTCAGTAGATTCAGTAATAAAGATGAACCCAGTAGCTCTACTGATGGACATAAACAGCACATGAAGGCATCTATGGCACCAGTATAGAGACACAGAGTGTTTTAAATGTACAGCACATTTTCCCTTCCTTTATTCTAATGAATGTAGTGTATCTAAGAAATGATTTAATATTTATTCATGTAATTTGTCTTGCTCCAGAGACCATATTGTGTTGTTCTTGTTAACCGGGTGCAGAAACACACGCTGTTCATGAACTCCAAGCTGCAGCTCTAGCTTCATATGTCGAGTCCTTCTTTTCGACTTGGATCCGCTCACAGATATACAGTGAACACGGCAAATGTTCTGCTTGCTGTGCTTAAAAAAAAATCTAAATCTCCCACAAATGTGACACTTTGAGCCACTGTTTAAAGAAAAATGGAAACACACAGCATTAAGTCCGGAAAACTGGACTGCCGTCAATGTTTGCAACAATTTCCACATATTCCACAAAGTATTGAAGCAGGGCCAAAGTCCAGATGGTTGCAGGGGTCCACCCCCGGCACACATCAATGAACCAAATAGCAATGAGGGACACAGATACAGTATTTAAACATCTAACACTTCAAAGGGATGGCAGGCTGATGCCTGCAGAGTTGTATAAGATCTGTTTACTGCCTGTGTATGACCTCCCACCTTAAAATAGAAAAAACAATTAACATCACATTACATCTATGTGGACTGACAACCGTAACAAGCCGACTGAAAAGTCCAAACCCACCATTAAATCTCCAATAATTCCATGCTTTCCCTGATCTGCAGGTTTGAAAGAGATTTTGGCAAAGTTGCATGTAATGTGTTGCTTTTAACCCTGGCAGTGGGTTTAAATGGAATCATAGAGCCAGATCTTTCTTATATTTTTTTAAAATGCGCTTGAAGCTATGAAACCCATAATAAAATTGGCTCCCTTTTGCTCCACCCCCACACTGTTTTGTGGACCCCCATGGATCACCCCTCTAAGGAGAGCGTGAATGAATAACAGCAGAGCTCCAGAGGACCTGGAAATCGTGGAAAGCACATCCAACAGAGGCGCCATGGGACCAAACAAACCTTATCAACACTGAACAGTTTGACTCTTTGCAGGTACCATCTGGGCTCAGTTTCACCTGCTTTAGTGCAATAATACACTTTTTAATTGTTTTTTTTTCATACTGTCAACACTGGAAGGCAACTGAAACCTGAAGAACTACATATCATCAGCCACAAGCTTGGTCCTGAAGATAGGTGTCCATAGGTACATATTGAATTAAAGCATTTTCTAGGGAACCAAATAGTGTAGCATGTAGCAGTCTACTCATACACCCTGAATATCTGCAATCAATATGAAAGTTTATTTATTTATACAGCTGGATATTTTACTCAGTCAAATCAGGTAAAGTTCCATGATCCCACGAATTCAATCTGAACAACAGACTTCCCGATTTGTCCTTAAAGGATCTGAATCTGAGGATCGTAGGGAGGATCGTCTTCTGAGAGGGCGATGCTGTGTCTCTACTAACTCATTTTTCATTACTGGTTAAAACAATGAATTAAGTAAAAAAGAGACATTATTTCCGTTACAGCCTGAACTTTGGAAAATCCCTCAAGCTCATCTCCTGTTACTCATAAACATGAGTGATCAGCCTCACATTTGGTCGTAACTCAGTAACGGGTATTAAATAATTTCACCCGCATAGGAGAAAACACTCATATCGTGAGGGATGCCTCTATCTGAAAGATATCAGCTTGGCTTCAATACTTCATACAGTTATCTTGGTTAAAAAAATCACTTATCCACAAAGATGATTAATTCAGACATATAAAAAGTCCAATATATGTAATGTTGTACACGTTCAAAGTAAAGTGGTTGTGACTGGCTGTGAGTGTGTTTTTAAATATGAACTGTTGAACTTTATTTTCTTTCTTACTTACTGATTCATTCAAATAATCAATCAGTTGTTTATTATGTGTTTTTAGCCACTACTTGGGAGCATTATTTAAAATACTAGAACAAATTTTTCGATCCATTCATCATCAGTAACCACAAACATTTCTGCTTCACTGAATGTAGCAAACAGAACCCCTGACCCCAGAAAAACAAAATAAAAAACAAAAACATTTGACCTATATTTAGATCTTGTACCTGACATACATATTCAACAGCCATTATCCTGCATATTAGTTTTTAAGCTGTCTTTTATATTAAATGTCTGATAATTCACCTCGATATGTTTCATAGCTTCACCTTTGTCGTCTTCTTCATTAACCCTCATCTGTCATGTTTTATCAGTGTCTACGATGCCCAAGGGAGCCAATCAGGGAGTCTTCAGGAGAACAAGAGATGGGAGCCTCTTTTCTTGTTTCTCTTTTTCTTAACAGATGCTGGCTTTTGCTTTTGCCATGAAGCCTCCAGCTTGCACGGACACACAAACACACACACACACACACACACACACACACACACACTGCAAAGCATGAGTAACCATCTACATTCCAACATGTGTGGAGTTCTAGAACTCTCAGACCGCCACAGCTTCTGCATGGTGAAATTCATCTTACTCACTATGCTCTTATTGGAATATTTAAAATATTTTTCAACTTTGCCTTGCAGCTTCTGAATTTTTTTTATTTACGTCTTGCAAGGTAGTACTGAAGTTTTATTTATTCATGTCTGATATTTTTTGCTCCATTGTATTTTTCTCTTATGAAAGGTACCTATAGCTCTGGTGACCATATGAAGCAGTTCCCAGGATTCCCTGCATTTATTATAGACACTGAAATGTTTCCACTGTAGCTCATGCATACCATGTATCTCATATTTGTGCAAAGTGCAAAATTTAAATTATGTGCTCTATTATAAGTAATAATTTCTATATCTTTGTCTGATTTTAAAAAAGTGGTCATTTCTGCTCAGAAGAACAAAGATGTTATGTAATTTCAGAATCAATCCCCAGCCGATCCGCATTGTCAGCTGACAGCTGCAGTTCACCAATAAAGCGCTGACGTGTCTGAATTGAAATCTTTTGATTGGAAGCTGTTGAATATAAATATTTTAACGTTTTTTAAGCAGTAGCACAATGGTTGACGTGGGGTAGGATGAAATCACAGTCAATACACCCCCATCCAAAACGGTTCATAATGTCAAAGTATTTGTCAGTTTCTAAGAAAATGCCCCTAGTTTAAACTGTCTGATATTTTAAGTCTAAATTACTCTGTACAGTAAAACGTGTATTGAGCAGCATCGCGTTTCAGCAATCAGTTGTCACGCAGGAAAAACTAAACCGAGATTTCACTCTTAGACGGTTTCAAGCAAATGCGGCACCAAAACTACGTTTTATAACAGCACACAGGGAGTGTGTGCCATAATGTATTCCGATCACTATTTGTGATGTTGTAATATTTCGTTTACCCGTCATGCAGAGAACAAAAAAATATACGCATATGGACAGAAATTACTTAATATTGAACTGCCTTTTTAAAATACAGTTCTATTTAGCAATGAAAGTATGAATTTTAATAAAAAGACGTACAGTTTGTAAAGATAATTTGTACGTGTACACAACAACAGCAATAATAATAATAATAATAATCAGTTCTGTCACCTTAAGCTTCACGAGGACAGAGTTGTTTACCTCTTCGTTGCGTCTGACGTCACGACACACCCCTAACTCTGGGAGAGGAGGGCGTGGCTCCACATGTGTTTACAAGCCTGGAAGCCGACAAAGCGGCTCGCGAGTCAGACGAGCCGTGGCCAATTAAAAGCGCGGGTCGTCCGACAGCGCGCGTTCGATTGGTCACCGACGGGCGTGATGGACGTCGCTGCAGTTGAACGGGGCGGGTCCCCTGTAAAATTATGTCCCTGTGTTTAAGGGGGGCGGCCGAGGAAGTCTCTCCGATCGAACTAACGTGAGTTTTGACTTTTCGCTGTTTTTTATGGGTCCACTGTGCCGCTTCGCATATTTTCACCTTCACTGCAGGCGGCGGTTATGAACGCCGAGCCGAGTGTCTCCAAAAAGTAGCGTTAGAAAGTGTAGAAAGACAATGAGCTAGGTGGTGCCTATACATAGCAGGATACTGTATTTGGGTCAGTCAGAGAGCGGAGCTTATTCAACAACGTGAGCGTGACTGGAGCGCGCAGCGCGGCCCCGTGTCCCCCACTGAGACACACTGAGCGGCTCCCGTGCGCCAAGTTGGAGTCCCGCATTGCGAGAAGCGGTGCCCGCTGGGCGCAAAGCCTGTTAGCCTGTTAGCTCGTGTGGAAAGTGCTCCAGGCTCTGCTCGGTGCTGCTTCCCGACCCGGCTTGGCGGACTGCTGCGGGCCTGTCAGCGTGTTCGGTCAGCGGCGCGTGGACCCGCTCTGTCCCACAGTGTCCCCGGTTTCCGTGTTTTCTTTTGTTTTGCGTGTACAGTATGTCTCGTGCCACGTTCTGTCGTTCATTGCTTGTGGAGTTTGATAACTTGGCTGAACTGTGCTGACATTCAGGCGGCGCGCTGTCGAGTTCACCGCGGGGAGAAGCTTCTCCTGGTCGAGTTGAGGAGGGACGAGTCATGGTAGAACCACAGGTAAGCTGTGTGTGTGTGTGTGTGTGTGTGTGTGCGTGCGCGCGCGCGCGAGAGAGAGAGAGACAAAGTACTGGAGTGCATCTGTAAATGTGTGAGTTGTATTAGTCTATAAATATATATGTGGAATACAGAAGGGAGTGTAACTGTCTGTGTGGAATAAATGTGTCCCCCATCGATTTGTGTGGGACTCCTCCATGTGCTCCTCAGTCTGAGCGTGTAAGTGCTTTCTGGTGGTACGACGGAGGGTGAACAATGCTCTCTAGGAATGTCCTCCTCAGGGGGCATCAGGAGGTATGTGTTTACAGGTGAAAAGGAATCCAGCAATTCATACTTATGCCCCTACTCCTACTGTTAAATACGAAGTTCTCCGAGATACCTCATCGAGATACCTTCTACAGCAAACTGCGTCGAACCTGCAGTGGACATCTCTCCATCACTGCACAGTGCATGACTGTGAGGAACACACTGGTACAACCTGCTTCACTACTGGATTCGAATCCCCTTCTGCTGCAGGACCTTTGCTCTTGAATTGATTCAGTAAAAATTACCATGCTGTATAAAATTGTTCTAAGTAGCTTAGTGGACAAACTTCACATTGAATAAAGGCATGAGCTAAATAATCATTAATAATAGTAAAAATGTGCTACAGTTTGAACAAAGTCATCAGCTAAATAATGGTTAATAATAATACAGTACAGGAAAAACTACAGGAAGCTACTACAGCTTGTGGATAATGGCTGACATCTCCTGAATGAAGTGCTGGCTGTGAGCTCTTTTAGTCACCAGGTTATTCAACTTAGGTGCGGTTAGAAGTGTTTCTGGGGGTTCTTCTTTCCAACAGCCATTCACCTACATAATGCCACGCAAGGGCCCATCAACTGTTGGATGTGGATGTTATTTATTGGACATTTGTGTGTTTTGTTCTTTTGCTATTTATGTATATGTGTGTGGATGGCCAATTTCCCTGTGCAGATCAATAAAGTCCTATCCTATGCCCTTCTAAAGCCCCTTTGTAATGTAAGTGGGGTCCAAAAAATTAAACTGTATAAAACGTGGGATCGTCTTACTGCAACGTGAACGAAGAACGATATGTTTACTCAGTCTTCCAGTTACTGTGAGAAAAGAAAAGGCACAAATGTTTTTATTTATTAGACGTGGAGGAAATAGACAAATTATTACCAACAAAACAGGTGTTTGGTGAACATAATATGTACTAATAATAATACTAGTGCTGTAACAATCCGCTCAACCACGTGGTTGGAGGCGTTAGAGGAGGAGAACTGGGAGACTGCACTGTGGAAACATGAGCTTCGTTTGTCTGTTGCACGTTTAAACACCGATGCTCATGGAGCACGAGGGCATGCCCACCTCAAAGTTCTCAAACAAAGCAACCCTGGAGCAGATTAACAGTCCTGCCGTAACTCCCCACAACGGCTACACACTTGCTGTAAAAACACACAGCAGCAGTGCATTACAGTGCAGGCACATCTCCCCCCACTGCTGCTATGATGCTAATAATACTAATAGAAGTTTTTACCCAAATATACATTTGTCTTCAGTAGATCCTGTAAATTTTTCACCATCTGTTGTTGGTGCCTGGAAAGGGAGCAGGACAGAAGCCAATTGACAGTCTCATTATATTTGAGTTCATCTTAATGCTGGTCACCTTATGGCAGGGTTTTACTATCGTCAATTATTTAAATTACTTATTAATCGGTTTGTGCATATGGTGCCTATTTATGGTAAACTGCCTTATCGTCTCCAGAACTTCTCACATAATAATCTTAACTTTATTTGTTTGTAAATCTGAATATTATGTCATGCATCTACTGTGGTGCAGTTGTAGAAATTGAAACAGAACATTTTTTTCCTTTAAACACAGCTGTACCTTAATAGTATGTCATTGTGAGCAGTCGTCTTCACTTCTTTTTCTGGTTATGCTGCCTTATGTTTCCTGTTTTTACCATGTTACAGGTTGTTTCTGCTGGGTATTTCCGAGTTCAGGATTGAACCATTTCTCAAACTCTGTTGGAACTTGTGTATATATAGGACCACTGCTGACAGTTTACTGTAAATGTTTGTGATAAGTTAATCTTTACATTTTTAGGCCTGCTTCCAAGAAATATGGTGTTTTTTATTTGCTTTTACTTGTCATATAGGAGTAAGTGTAATACCTTAGGTCAGTGTTCTGTTTTGCTTTGGTGTTGTGAATTATGTCCCATGCCATGTTCTGTCACTCATTGCTTGTGGAGTTTGCTGTGTGGAAGTATGGGCCTCAAATAATTTTCGAAATGTCCTCTTTTCCTTATGTAAGCAACTACACAGTGAGAGATATGTATTTTAAGCTGGATGGTGGTGTGTTTTGGCAAATAATTTTCTGTGGTGTGTATGTAGTTACACCATATAATGTCCATTTCATGATTATAACGCTGGTTTTGAATACATGTACACATTTTCCTGGACAGTGTTGTCATGCTTATATAGCTGCTCATCTGCTTAGAAATGTCATTATTTTGCTGAAATTCTGTGTCACTTTTGAAATCTGAGCAATATACATTTCAACTTGGGGTTTCCAGATCAGTGGTTTTGTGCTTTTTAATGTGTTATGTTTACAGGGAACAGTGGATCTGAACTTTTCCTGCTTCATGTGTTCAGCTTGATTTCCAGGCATCTTTGTTTTTTTAACACCTGCAGAGGACAGAGGTTGTGTTCTGCCAAATTCCCTCACCCTTCATGGTATAGAACTTACTATTTTCTGTTGTCATTCTCTTGTCACTGTTTCATCATCTGTTTTTAACTCTGTTTGGATCAACTTGTATCCACTTTAAAACGGGTTTCTGTTCTTACAGTAGTCTTTTGTTGCAGTAAATTAATACTACAGCGTTTTTTTTGGGCACCTTTTTCCCCTGAAGTGTTTGAGTAGTGTTTGATGCTTCCCAGTGGCAACGTAGTTAATGTCCAGTTTGGTGAAACTTCAGTCTCACCATGGCGAAGAGATAGCCTTGTATTTATACAAAGTGTGTGTCTATGCCTTTCCGAAGAGGCCCAGTTGTAGGGGTGTCCGTTCCTGCTCGTGGTGGGGATGAGGGGGGCGGGTGCTTTGTCCGAGGAGGAGGGCTTACATGGAGCCCACTGGGATTGGACACAAGACGTAGTCCCCCCATTGTACCCCGCCTGTTTGTCACGGTCATGCGCCTGTGGACGACTGGCCTGCTGATAATCCACGACAGTCGGGACAGAGTTTGTGTGCTGGTTTTTATTCTGCTCCATGCTCTGCTACTAGCTCATTCTACAACCTCAGCTCTGCCCCGCAAGTTAAAGTAATGTGTGTGTGTGTGTGTGTGTGTGTGTGTGTGTGTGTGTGTGTGCGTGCATGCATGCGCATGTGCGTGTGTGTATTTGGAGGCAGGTCTGTTTAAATATAGAGTCGGACACAGTGCTTCACTGTGTTTAGTGGGTCATTTGAGGTCCGCTCACTGCAGATTTGTTTTATGTCTGTGCTTGTGTAGTGAATTAGCCAGAGGTATGCAGTAAAACACAGCGTCTGCATTTTCCCCTCTTTCACCCCCCCACCCTTTTCTCTTGAAATCTGGATGGGAGGAGGTGAGTTGCTGGATCTTTGAAAAATGATGTGACGCACCGTTCAATGATAATGTTTAAATGTATGCTTTTATAAGTAATTATTCTACTAAAATGTCTGCGGTTCTCTGCTGTCATTTTTCGAAACTTTCAACAGTTTTAGCTGCCCATTCTGTATCCCAGAATGCCATTAGTGTGAGCTAATACATTTTTTTAAATGTATTTCAATATTAACACACTTTGCACAGAAGTTTGTGCACAGTGTTCTATTGCTAAGATACTGACATGTTTCAGAAACACTTGTCAGAACATGACTTCAGTTTATTTGTAGGCACACATTCTTTTTGGAAAATAGTTCATATTTCCAACTAACACTCCACTTAAAACTGGTTATTCAGATGATTTATAATGAATGTCAGAATGTCAACAAGATTATAGTTAAAACTACAATATGATATTCAGACATAGAGACAGAATGCATAAGGTTCACAGCATTTTTTGCCCTTTTTTTGTCTTTTGCTTTTAAGTCCACCATGTTTTCTTAAATGCAGTTTAGGTACATATTCAGTTAAGAAATGCAATATTTTATTTTCTGTTTCAAAAATTTTAAAGACAGTTATGTTCTGTAGACTGGTAAGATTAATATATTGCATATATAGTGTAGTATATCACCATGGCTATTTGAAAACTTAAAGAATGCAATAGCTAACATTTATGTCCCATAATACAATTTAAAAAAGCAAAAATGGGTTTTCCACCATCTAAAATTGTGGCAAAGTATAAGTTGACATGTTAAAAATGTAGTTGTTTTAAATATTTTAAATTCACTATCAAACTCAGTTGTCCTCTGTATATTTTTACTGCCAGTCAAGGTGTGTGAGAGGAGAGTGTTTCTGCCAAGATGACAGTCTCATCCCACACGATCAGTTAAGTGGGGCATCCCTGCAACGTGGCAATAGCTGATGCTGCTGGCAGCCTGTAACCTGCTTTGATGCACTTGCCAGCAATTAGCAAAGACTGACTTCGTCCCACCCCACCTTGGACAGAATGTTGCAAGTTCTGTTCCCAGTAGCAGAGACCTGACACCCAGTAGCAGCTGATGAATAACAAATGTCACGCTTATACTGGTCTGGGTGTGTCTTTTAGCAAGCACAGGAGCTTGAGGCGAGTGTCTCAACAGATGGTCAAGCGGTCAGATGCTTAATACACACCATCTCCTTGACAACCCAGATGTGCACTCCCTTGTTTTTTCCCTTTTTGTCTAGCAGCAGAGACAAATTTTCGTGGCTTTTGGTTGGAGCTGCTGGACCAAACTGTGGAAATGTCGGTCTCCAGCAGTGGCACACCAGCTCTCTAGTGTGCATCAGCTAGGTATGAGTTCCTGGGTCTTGCATGGATTCTAGGTGCTGTGATGGTGGTTGAGGTGTGAAGGTCATTCCTCAGCGGATGCCCAAATGGATGGCTGAGGGCTAAGATGTCTGGCTGAGCTATACGCACTCAGCTAAAGTAAACAACCCACCCTCCACCACCCTGAACAAGGCCAGTAATCTTTGCCTTAAGCATTAGAAGGCCAGTGGTTTGTGGATACAGCTGGTTGGAATGCATCTGTGGAACATGCTGTTTGTTCTCCTTCCAAACAGCCAGTCTATGTGCAGGTTTTTGTCACTTGTGCTCCTGGCAGTGCTGCTCTGATCTTCTGTGCATTATGGCAAAACAAAAAGTGAAAGTCTGGTGCAGGCTGGACATGCAGAAAGTGAGACCTTTTCACACTTGCTTGCTAAGCTGTTATTTGTTTTTCTGGTTAATTGACACCAGCCTTATAGGCCAAAGGAGAACTTCTCAGAAATTCCCTAATAACACATCCAGTGTTGTTTTATCTAAGTGGATTAGATGAGGATTTATGTTGATGGCGGTGTTATTTTTGTTTTTTATGGAAATGCCTATTGCAGTGTGTCATGGTATAATGTGCACAGTGTGATGCTCTTTGAGACCAATGCATGAAAAACATATAAAATTTAACTCCTTAGTTTCTGCCTCATCCTCTCCAGAATTTTGCAGTATCTGTGTCTCAAGTAGCCTTCACATTCCAAGTATATAAAAGTCTACCTTGATTATGGAGACAGGCAACATGAGCTACTGATGGTTTGGCTAAGAAAACAAAAATATATCCAAGTATCTTGTTGATTTTGACATACAGGTGTTGGTACTTCCTGCTAATGAGCCAATGTTGTACACTTAAATGGCAGTACTTGGTTTAAATTATTTTAATTACCATTTTAATTGACCTGGAAGCAGTAAATTTGCTGTTTCTTTTCACACATGACTTCTGCTTGTTGATTTCGTTTCGGTTCAATAAATAATGACAAAGTAAAATATGTTTTGTGTTATTTTTCATAGTGCGGATAAATTTATCTTCAGTTACGACTTTTAAGGACTGCTTGAGCCTTTAGGTATGTCCCGGTATAAAAAAGCCATGAAAATGAATGATAGTTTTCATATCACTGTATAGCTTTATCACCTTTTCTTTCTTTTTATACCTTTATCACACTGCTTCTTTATCACTTATCACTCTACAGTTTGTTTTATTTTTAGAAATCGCAGATGGATCAAAAGATAAATGTTTATTGATAAAATAATAAAAAAGATCAGTTTGCTAGCTTTGTGGAATACCTATAGACTGTAGAATAACGCATCCAAAAGAGTGGCGATAGATATTGTTGTAAATCTGACCAATTGAGAACCAGCTCTCTTAATAAAATGACTTGCTGATAACTTAATGTTATATGTGCAAAATTCTGTGTTATTTTAACAGTAAAATAATTTAAAAGCTTATTATTTTAAAACAACTTTTAGAATGTAATTCCACTTCAAGGGTAGCTGAATGTTTTAGAAAACACTTTGTTTTTGACAATATTGCTGTGTTTCCCAATGTATTTATTAATCTCTTGCTAGTTTATTATTCCTGTCTCTTAGCTGATGCCTCACCACCATTTTTGTTAGTTTTGTTTTCCCCAGTTTATTAATAATTGTAGCTAATGCCTTTATTGAGAGTGACTTTTTTACCTGTTTACGCAGCAATGTATTATTACTGTAGAGAATTGAAGTGCACCTCAGCAAGTGTAGGATTTAAACCAACATCCTCCGAAGTGGGGTCCCTAAAGGGTTTCTAGAGTTCAGAATTCAAAAGTGTGTTGAAGTTAAGCCATTTTTCTTAGTGGAAGACAAAAAGGATTTTTTAAAATCAGCGAAGTCTGAAATTAGCAAAGATACTCTTAACACCTCCCAAATTAACCTTGGTAAAACTTGTACAAACCAACAGTGACAAGTACCAACAGGGTTTAAATTACAGAAAGTATGGCTGTCAAAACGTTACAGTACTCTTGTATTTGTCTACCAGTGCGCCAGCCGCTTTCTCAATGGACTCATGTTTGGCCCCCTGGTCAGCCTTCAGCTCAGCATCCGGGTAGAGAACGGGGACATTGTGGCACTGGATGTCACAGATGTCACAGAGGCTTTTCGTACAGAAAAAAAACATTCTCTCTGTGTGGGCAGACAATGCATTACCTCATAGTGCCTCTCTAATGTTCACAACTGTACTGCTTTGATGTTCTCTAGATTTCACAGAGGTTTTGAGGAAAAAAGTCACAGTCATTTGTTTATTAGAGGGTTGGAGTTTAGCATTCAAACAGATGAATTGTTTTTCTCTTGTCTTTCTTGGTTGCTGTTTCAGGGTGATGCTGTGTCAGACTTGTCATTAAATGACTGAATAGTGTTACAGAAGGTAAAGTGTTCTGTACTAATATTTTCTTTACTTTTACTTTCGGCAAACCTTGAAAACACCAAATTTCGATTTAGGTCTGGCACAAATCAATCTTAAATTTAACTTAGAGAAGTAAGGTGTGTGATGTATTAAGAGTGATGCTTACAGACACTGAAGGAAGAAAAGCTGTGGCTCTAGATAAGTACGTAGAATTTGAACAAAACATAGTAAGATCTTTTTAGATGAATGTGAAGCTTTGAGTGATATTTGTGAAGTGAGTAATGTTTTATAGTGTCATCCTATTTTTTTTAGGCATAACAAAGATTCCTGTCCTTTTGGATTTGTGTGTTCTTGGGTTTTGTTCTCACTGTTCATGAACAGGTACATTTGTTTTGGATCCAATTCCATTTACAACCTTGTTTTATGAATGATTGCTATGATGTTTAAAAAAACATTTTTCTTCATATCTTACTGTATTTGTAAATTTCCAAAAATGGTTGCAAAAATCACCTGTGTTGTGGAGATGTGAGAATTTGATGGCATGAAATACAGGTAAACCCTGATTAACGCACTTACATTATTCTTCCAATGGACAGTATTTTCAGAAATAAATTATTCGCAGCCCACCCAAGCATCCCAAACCAACTTTCCCAAATATCACTAAAAAAGTGTAAAGCACCTTTTAGTACATGCAGCACCACCCTATGCACCCCAGCAGTCTCCCTGCACAGGAGAGCAGTGCATAGTTGCACAGCAACTGCATTGTGCACGAGCCACACTGACCAGGATATTAGCAAAGTACCTCCTGTACAGCTTGTGGTATTAAGTGGCAAGGCAGTATGGGGTAGGAACAGGATTCTTGTACAACACATAAACTTAGAATTTATTGATTTAAGGCTCTGTGCTATAGCAGGACATCTGTTGGCCAAACTGGGAGCTGGTATTCAAAGATTAACTGTATTCTACTGTAATAGAGATACCAGGGTTTGTCTGTATTGTGGTTTACCTGTTGTATGATTTTTTTTTTCCAGGTAATGAGACCCTATGTAGGGAAAAAGACAGTAACAAAAGGCATAATTAAACATTTAGGTTTTTTAACATTCTTTTGGTCCTGCAAATAAAACATCTTTCTTTGTAGTGAAAGCAAATCAGATGGGGGGAGTGAGCACATTTAAGAATTCAGTGTTGCTACCTTTAGAAACCCAAACACAGTATCTACCTTTCAGAAAAAATTAATCAACTCGATTGATCTGCATTTGTAGCAGGGTGAAAGGTAGTTTTAGACTAAAAATGATTTAACAAGTAAGAAAAACGGCCTAATGTGTGTCAGAAACTGTGTGGCAGATTTAATGATTATAAAATATTTCTTGTGTAGCAAAATGTTATCATTAATTATCCATTCATTTTTGTAGTGTACTGTTTGAAAGTAACGTTAAAGCTGCAGTGCTGTGAACCTCTCCAGCCTGTAAGCTAACTACTGTTACATTACTTAGTTTATCATTATTTCTACCATGAAGTGTGTATGGAGGTACATACGGTCATTATGGAGAAGCTGAAACAGATAGATTAGACGTACCTGAAACTTCAAACTTTTTCAAAATGTTTTACAAATTGGACATCTGTTGTGCACACTCCCGATAATTTTTAACACATACAAAATGGTCCTCCACAGCTGATTTCAGGTGCATTTTTTTGGTGAGTATAAAGCAGAGATGTTGTACTGTTCTGTCCATAAGCTAACTAAAGTGTTGTTGGACTAACCCACCAAGCCAAGTCAGGCACACCGCACATATACGTGACTCGCAGAAGTTTTCAGGGCAATGTGGAGTGCCAGGCTTCTAAAACAGAAATTTACCACAGTTTCTAAAATTCTAACGGTCTGCAAACCACAGCACTTCTAATTGTGAATCAGAACGGGTTAATCACAACATTCCTAGTTGGCAGTGATGTGCTCACATATAGAACAGAAAAGTCTTTCGTGTTACTGATCAGTAACAAAGAATGTCTCACAGTTATGGAATAAATCAGTTGACATTCAGAATTGAATATGAATTTATAAAGACAGTTTTTTTTAACCATTTGACTTTAAATTTTAATGTAGCTCAAACTTAATAAAAGTTTTAACGTTTAACATCAGACCACGAAGAAGTGCTTTTGGGTGTCCCTCCTATTAACAGAAAGACTTTTTATGTTAGCTTTTCTACACAGGAGTCATAAAGCTTATCAGCTCATTTTACTGTAATTGGCAGTTGTTTTTTTATTGGTTATTTATTTAGCAGTTTTTGTTATGTGTCTTCTGTTGTGTGTCCTCAGTTTAAGCTGCTGACCGGGTGAATTTTCCTGTAGGGAATAATAATGTTATATCCTGTTCTATTCTAACAGTGTCACAGCATATTTTTAATTTATTGTAACTGTTTCTGAGACAGGTTACAGAACCTGCATGACAAATAAAATATCTGACTGATTGTGTAGTAAAGCAAAGTGAAAGCGGCCAAATGCTGTCAAATGTTGCACGTTTTGTTTCAAGTTGCCATTCCAAGACCTCTGCAGAGCAACGTTTTTTGTGTCTGGCAGACCTTTTCAGCAGCTGAACTTGGCTGCGTTTCTTTTATTTTGTCTGTAGATTTATTGTGACTGTACACACTCCTGTGGCTTTGTCATAATGTGTCTTGCATTATTACCGCTTTGTGTGCTACAGCAACCCGGTATGATTTCTTTTTGGGGAAGTATTTTCAATTATTTCAGTTTCAATTATTTATTAAGTTGATAAATGAAAATAAAAATCCTGTGATGTGTTGACATTGAGCCCATAGTGTTTGCTGGCCAATGGCCCGTGTTTCCAGGAATACAGCAAACCTGCATAGGATGAGCAGTTGACTGTGTTACACAGGGTAAGGAAAATAAAGCTGCGGTGTACACTTTACCTTTGGAAGATGTATTGGACTGGAAGCTAGGTGCTGTGCTATATCGATTGGATACTGTTTTGCAGTAGGTCTGCAAAATTCAAAGTTTGAGTATTACACTGTTTATAGAGAGAAAATTGTTCCTTTCACACAGAACTTTGATCCCAGGGGTTTGAAATCTCACGTTATTTGAACATATTAAATGAGCAATGGTTGCACATCTCTGGAATTCTGTTACCTGATAACATTTTATACGTTTAACAATCCTCTCATGCAGAAGAGCTACCATTACCATTCATTCTTGAACAAGTACAGAGTTCAGAGTTTATATGTGTGAAAATGGAGTGGAAATACAGTTAATTTCAACTGCATTTGTACTGCATGCATTGTAGAGTGGATTATTGCCACCTACCCAGGACTGGAACTAATAGAAAATATATCCAGTTTCTAATACTGATTAGGGATGGTATTTATTTGTGACTTTTAAGTCTCAATACTTTCATTTTATCACATAACGTACATTGAAATGTACTGTCAAATTATTTTGCACTGATGACTTTATTTCTGTGGGTTCTTATTTGGTCAAATAGCCTCAGCTATATGAATGACCTCTGTTGGAGACAAGATCACAACGGTTCCATCTGCAGCACTGTTTGGAGAAGGGGTTCAGATGGGTGTGGAAATCCGGCTCTGTCATTCTCGCTTTGAAGTTTGCATGCTCTCTGCATGTTCTGGTGGGTTTCCTCCCAGAGGCTAAAGACAATCATGTTAAAAAAGCAGTAGTAAACCACTACACTTCCATACTATGAATTGGCGAAAACCATGCGAGTCGTCACCAAGAATCGATTTTTGATTGATGGCACTTCCCCTCCCCACTCTTTGGATAAGAGAAACCCTGCCTCTGTCAGGCCACTGGTTCACATGGCTAAGAAAAGTGTTCCTTTGGAGCTGCAAAGCTCTTTGGAGAATGCAGGAGGGGTGGGGTCCCACTAGGGAAACTTACAGTCTGCACATACTGTTCAGCATTCACTGTGTTTCCACTGCTTGGTGAGAATAATGTTGAACCAAGCCTTTTCTGATCTTCCCAGCACTGTTAATAATGCAGACCTTTTCTTTAATCTATTTCCATTCATTAACAGAAAATTAAAAACTGTTGGAACTGGTGACTGTTTTGCAGCATATATATATTTTTTTAATGTTATGACATATTATACTATTATGTGCATATGAGAGATCTTACATCTGGAGCAAACTGCAAGAACGTTGTAGTGATGTATGAAGATAAGGGGCTTTTGAATGTATGGTGTAGCAGTATGTGGCATAGCTGCTGAAAACTGGGCTTTCTGGTTTTTCTGAGCTCAAGCCTTTGTGCAAATAGAGCATGAATAAGGAAGTCTTTAAAACTGGTTGGTTCATTCAGTCCCCTGTTAGGAATATAGTCTACCAAAATAAGGAGTAAACAGAAACAGCTAAAAGTAGATTTTACCTCATTCAGCAGCATTGCAACTTATTTTTCATATTTTGTTCAACAGTTCTGCACCACACTCGGCAGTTTCCGAGCTCTTAAAGGAAGTTTATCCTTTGTATTTCACACTGTTCCATAGCTTATTTATGCAGCTGACATTAAAAAGCACAGAAAAAATTTCATAAATACCTTCTTTTGCATATTGTAGGAACATTTTGAAACATGTATGTCTCAACTTAGCATTTACATTAAGATTTTGAAGTACATAGTATTCATGAGACATAAAGCAGGAAGCCTTGTGACCAGAAGGTAATGTGCACCTTTTTGAGACTCATTTCTAGCATAAATTTCTTTACCTAAAAGGTAAAGCAAACCTAAACCTAAAAGGTTTTCGTGAATTACTATAGCTCTCATATTGTACATCATTGAAAGTGTATAAAGTGTCACCGAAGTGCGTCACAAAGGTAAAACAATTTTATCCATCTACCTTCACTAGGAATTTATTCACTTTGCCTTTGTCTTTCAATAGTTGCTTAAATTTTTTTCTAATATTGTTGTTTAGTATTTCAGACTTAAAACAAGATTAGTTTTGACATCAAACCCATGCTTAGTATGTACTCCATTAGAAAAGAAATGCTGACGTGTTCCTCATTCCACTCGGATCATACTTAGGAGGTTTAGCCCGGTGTAATTTACACATATAACAGCGCGTTATAGGCGTTGTGGCTGTTTCCACAGAGTGTTTTGCTTTTTTTGGTACAGCATTGTCACTGAATTGCGCTGTGCATGTTATAGACAAGGTGCAAAGCCTTAGTCAGTGAAGTGTTTTGCACTTCAACTCGTTTCTTGAGCCACAGTCAACAAATCCTAGCCAATATCAGGTGTGATCAACAAAACCTCATATTAATTTCAGAAATCTATGCCATTCTGCCATTTTAATGACTTATACCTTTCCAAGACTTTAACTCAATTGCCTTTTTATAGAACTCTCAAATTTTCCTCATACATTATTCTGCTTTGTAGCTGAACTGCTTGTAAAAATGTGTCTTACTAAATTGAATTGAATTTTTGGGGGTGCTATGGTGGCACAGCAGGTAGCACCGCTCCCTCATAGTGGGTATTGCTTTATGTTCACTTGTTGTCCAGGTTAATTCACAACTCTGAATGGCCTGTTGTGTGGTGATGCCTTCCTGAGATGAACAAGCATCCTGGCCAGGGTATATCCCTCCTAATGTAACACACAGTGATTCCAGAATTTACTCTGGCCCACTGTAGCCTTCACAAAGACAAGTGGTTATCAAGAGTGAATAAATTTGAGACTGGCATGGTATTTATGGACTTCATACAGTGCTGTTTAGTGCAGATGTCTGCAGGGTTCCTCAGTAAAGGTTTAAGAGACATCTGGAAGAATAATGTAGAGATGGGAAGGTGTGTTCAGGAGACAGATAAGAGGAAGTAAATGTGAGAAAAGGTGAGCAGTGTTCAACAGTTACTGCTTTCACCTTTGATTTTACAAAATGTAAAATCAAACCTTATTCTGGGCACTGGGCCCACAGTGCTCTTTCCCAATGTGTTAGGAGATTAAAAGATTGACAGTAGAAAGTGTGGCCACTGAGGTCTAATGCTTGTCCCCATTTCCCTTCAGCTCTTAGCTTGGTCAAGCTGGCCTTGAAGAGCATGTGTCAGAGGTGATGAATATGTGGTTGAAAGCAGAGAGATGGTTGCCAGCAGAAAGACGGAGTAAAGGCCCACGACGGCATACGTAAAACTCAGAGTTGGCATCATATTGGCCATCCTAAGTCCAAAGCAAGTTTAAAGTCCATAAGGGCTGGTCTCTGGTCAGGTTCCAAGTCTCAGAAGCTGGCTCTATTAAAATTTGTGGAGCATGTGATGCTGCTGTGCAGTGGCCGACAAATTACAAAGCAGTGCACCGCAATGGTGTGGAATAGCTGTGTTTTGATAAGTGAATGCGAAATGGCACACGTGTATCCTAACGTTCTCTTCTCTTTTGGCCACTATTGGTGTTACTGATATAGTGTAAGGGTTAAGCAAATGACTTTCTGAGCCTCGGTGGTATTTTGGCTACTTTTTAAATGAAACATGGATAGTTATTTATTTGCCAGTCACAAATTGAAGTTTCATATCAGTTTTTATTTGTTCAGGTTTGTTTATTTTTTGCAAGTAGTAACAACAGTGGACTACCTGAATATGAGCAGTGTTTTAACAGATAACCAGGTAGATTACTAGGAGGAGGTTTTGTATGAAAAAATGACGATTACAGAGTGAAGGAAATGGATTAACATCAGCAGTGTTCTCTGTGCTTTCTCCCTTGCAGTGATGGAGTCCACGGCAGTGAGCACCTCGGCATCAGGGCCAGAGGAGTTGGACCGCAATGTGCCGCGTATCTGCGGGGTCTGCGGAGACAAGGCCACTGGTTTCCACTTCAACGCTATGACTTGCGAGGGCTGCAAGGGCTTCTTCAGGTGGGCTACGGTGGGGGAAGTGTCTGCGGTGGGGTTGACATCTGCTTGTTGACTGAAATGAGCAAGTGTTGTATTTTGACCACTTGGAGATTGGAATTTGACGTGATGCAAACCTGACCTGAGCGTTAAGAGAAGGAACATATCACCTTAAGGCATGAACCTTAATTCAGTTTGTTAATTCAATAAGGGTGCCTTTGGTAAGTGTGCATGTTAGCGTTATCAAAGAAGGAGTCAAAAAGGCATCTGAAGGACTGGATTTATTTCCATCTGCTCTTTCTTTAGAGTGTTGCTGGCCCTTTGTTAACCGCAGCTCTTGGCTGGCAGAGTCCCTTTTCTGACGTACCTGTAGAATCCAGGGGCAAAGATTGTTTCCTCATGCAGGGCGGTCGTTCTCTAGGGCAGTGGGTGCTGTGGTGTGGAATAGGAGACAATATGAAATAAATGTTCTGTAACGTTGCTTGTGGGAGACAATATGAAGTGGTTCTTCTCTTAATGCCTGGGTGGAAATGGGGACTAGGAGAAAAGGTGACCTTACTACTGTCATATTCAGTTATTAACAGACTGTAGATTGCAGTCAATTTGTTTTTGTTGCTCAGACTGCCTTGTGTCTGTTTTGTCTGCTTGGCTTTAAACAGAGCCATGTGGAGCAGAGGTGGCCCTGAAACAATAAATATATGTACCTTGAACTGCCTGAAGTGTGTCTGTGTAAGTTACGTGAAGAAGTTGGTCTCTGCTTGACTGTCTGTCTGTCTGTATGTCTGTCTCTGTCTGTCTGTCCACCCAGGCGTAGCATGAAGCGAAAGGCCAACTTCACGTGCCCGTTCAGTGGCAACTGCAAAATCACCAAGGACAACCGGCGTCACTGTCAGGCATGCCGGCTGAAGCGCTGTGTGGACATTGGCATGATGAAGGAGTGTGAGTTTGGAGCTCCTTCTGTTGCCCCCCGTGTGAACGCCAACTTATTGTGACACCTGTGTACAGCTGGACTGGCAAAATTGTTGACATCATTTAAAACCAATGCCCAGTTTTTAAGGTTTTTGGCCACACTGTACAGAACTTTTTGCTTCACAGGAATGTGGTAAAAGTGCACATAAACTGTCACATGCTGTGGTAAATGTATGTCTGTATATTCATGTTCCAGAAGCTGCCCACTGGAAGCGACAGCGTACTGTATTCACACACTTTTCTTTCACTGGTCAATGGGTTGCATTAGTTACAGGAATTTGCCAGAGGTCTCTTTGAAGTTTTGATTAAATTGGCTATGTACTCTCCTAATGGTTGTAACCATTGAAGGAATGTGACCGGTGACCGGGGAGCTATTTTTATATGTGCTATGCGGATACATTTAAAGTAGGACTAAATATTAAATCCTGCAAAATCCTTTAAAAAATGTAACTAAAAGACTAACTTTTGGTAACAGATTGCATATGTAAAGGTATAACACTTAGGTCAGAATGTATTGCTGAAAGGTGAATAATTTAGATTTAATTTATGGCTCATGCTTATTTAATGTTATTTAGGGGTTCTCAGTTGGGAAACTTGTGTGATACATATGAACACGAATACTAGTTTGAAAATATTTTTAAAACATCTAAGTTTATGGTTTGCAGTTTTCTGTACAGTAGGATCAAGGCTGGATGGGCCTCATGCATTGTTTGGGAATGTGCTGGCATGCCTTTGTTGTCCCTTTGTTTGGGGTGTGTGGAAGTCATGGAAGTCCGTGTGAGCATGTGTATGTTCAAACAGAAATAGCTCTTTTTCAGTGTGCACACAGCCTCTTTGTGTCCAGTGTATTCCGGATATTTTGTGCTGATGTGTTTGTGTTCATTGAATGTCCCCCGTTGCGTGTGTGTGCGCATGTGTGCACACACACGCTTGTGTATGCATTGGTAGGTCTGAGAACAACAGCTGCTGGAGGTCTGCTATGAACATGCTAGAAAACAGAGCAAAGGCAAGCTGGCTGGGCTTCTGGAAGAACAGTGAGACAGAAAGCAAAGTGTTGCTCTATCAGCTGTATGTCATGCTCTCAACTTGGTGAATTATTACTTTATTAGCGAAGGCTGATGTGAAGCTTTCCGCCATTATTTAGTTTGTTGTACTCATGCATAAAAAGGTTTACAGTGCAGCATTTCTTAATGAGAAATTTCTTTTATATTGGATTTTAATCCATGTTGTCACGTACTTGTGCTTTCTCCCAGTCATCCTTACAGATGAGGAGGTGCAGAGGAAAAAGGACCTCATCCAGAAGAGGAAGGCAGAGGAGGCACAGCGAGAGGCCCAGAAGCCACGGTTGAGTGAGGAACAGAGTCAGCTCATTACTACACTGGTAGAGGCCCATCACAAGACATACGATGAATCCTACTCCGACTTCTCTCGCTTCCGGGTTAGTCTCCATGGTTGCCTACGGTCATTTTACAGTAGAATATAATTGTGTGTATCCATTCAGGGCACTCTGTTCTGAAGACCCACTCAGACCATTCACAAGGTTACAGGTAATACAGGTAAAGCAAATGACAAACGTTCACATCTAACACATATTTGCAGAAGACATTCATTATATGCAGGATTAAAGTACAAATCATTTCTTTTTTAGGGGCGTGATGAGAACAGTTTCTCAATGGTGCATTCTGTATTTGAGAGGGACTATTGAAGATACTGTGATGATGATGATGATGATAATGCTGATGCTGGTTTCTCCTTTCTGCTGGTTGTGTTTATGACAGCCCCCCGTGCGGGAGGGTCCAGTGACTCGCAGTGCTAGCCGGGCAGCTTCCCTACACTCCCTCTCCGACACGTCCTCTGACTCTTTCTCCCATTCTCCAGGTGAGACACCTTCTGCTCACCTGTCCTGTAGCTCTTTATGGGGTAATTGATTATGAATTTGTTCACTGTTTTCACACTTAAAATATTAGGGTGTTGCATGGACTGACAACATGTTCAAGTCAGCTTGTTTGAGGTGCCATTAAGCAGTCTTGTCATTGAGGACTGGTACCATATGTCTTCATTATCTACAGATGGTACAACACAGTAGAGTCCATATACTGTTCACTGGCAGACTCATGGTCTTGGTACTGGAAAATAGGAGTGACAGATCGTTTTTGTTTTCTCAATTGTGCCTCTTTACAGTTTGTCACTGTACCAAAGATCACCTTCAAAAGTGAACCTTGAAGATTTCTTTTTCAATTTGTATGTGATGTTGGTTAGGGAGTTGTACAATGGGGTCTCCAGCATGCCAACTTTCAGGTAACAAGCTGTTAGTTTGAGAAATACTCATTTTTTTCATAAATACTGCTGACATACCAATTCAAATTGCATTCCAAATCTTCTCTCCATACACCGACAGATGTTTTGAATAAACGCGTAACGTATTTCTGACATCCTACTATAACTCCGTTCTTTATTATGCTTTCTTATCTATAACATGTCATAAGTAGCTCTGGCAGGGGATTCAAACATGCAGACGTGTTCACGCAGTGTCTCAGCTCACCGGGGGCTGTCTGTCAGTCTGGCTGCTGTGAGCTGCTCAGTGGGATGGAGAGAGACAGACTGCTGCTCTGCTTCTGCTTTTCTGCACTGCCCTCTACCCGAAAGTGCTGTCATGTTGCTGATAATTTACTTTTATTCATTTACCAGACGCTATTCTCCAAAGTGGTGTACAAGTCTAAGTAAACCAGTGTATTTCACCAACAGAGGCACACAGATACAGGAACACTATTACTTAGTCCAGCACCGCTGTTTTTACTGGCGTGTGTGAGACTTGCTGCATATGGAATTGCTGACAAGGCCTTGGCCCACTGCGTGTCACAATCCTCGGACAAACTTTTTGAGGAATGTTCCAACTTTCAGTCCTGTTTAAGTTTGTAACTAGGGGGCCCGCTGTGTTTCTAGTCACTGATCTTTTGTCTTAGAAATGCCAGCGCATATTTATTTGGCCATTTTCCCCCCTAAAATGTGCATCTCATAATAGAAGGTAAGGATTCATTATGTTCAGAATACGTAGCTACCACCTACATACGATAATAATCAAACAAAGGTGTACAAGGGTGTATATTGGCTCAGTCTTTACCTTTTTGGTGGATGTTTCTAGCATGACTGTTTGCTAAAGATCACTTTGGCCAGCCTGTCAGTTCACTGGCTTGCTTTTCAGTACTGTTACAAAGACTTCATAAGAAGGAAACACTGTCCACCCCCATGGCTCGTCACTCTTTCAGCATTGGTGAAAAAACTCATCCCTGTTCTGAATCTCCTTACTATTTGACTTGTCTTATAATTGAGGAAATTAGTATTGTTTACAAGAAAATGGTACATTACTTTTGCAAAGTAGAGTCACCAACAGTGGATATTTCTAATGATTAATCCATTTGAGATCTGATATGATTCAGGAAACGCAACTAGTCTCTGCTGATAGAGTTTTTAAAAGAAGTAGATTTTGAGGACACATGACAGTATATATTAACACAGAGGAATTGTGTGACAAAAGTTGTAGAATATATTCAGATAGTTCAAATAAAGGGTAATTATTCTGCAGGGGTTCACTAACTGGGATATGTTGTGTATCCAGAAGGCTGTAAGAACACTGTGAGATAGTCTCAAGAACTTTTCAGTAATTTGTGAAACCTTGTACGTAGAACACCACAGCGATGTTACTTAGCTCACCAGCATTATTTTGTACACTGCTTAAATGTTCCTGCTTATCAAACACATCTTTGAAATGTCTTGCACACCCAGCAAGCAGTACAAGCTTTTTCCTTTCTCTGTAATACATTGTTAACACTGAGCACACAAAGGGACACACATAAACATCCAACGATAAATGCACTGTTCACGACAGGCTTCCTGCACCCACTGCTGTCCGTCTTGGTACCTCTCAGATGGCTTTGTAGGTATTAGACCGATCAGGGTGTGTTCTTTTCCTCTATCTCCAGAATCCACAGATATGAAGCTGATGAACTTTAGCAGCATGATGATGATGTACCAGGAGCAGAACAGCAGCCCCGAGTCCAGCGAGGAAGGCAGTTCGCGCCTTTCCATGCTGCCACACCTTGCTGACCTGGTCAGCTACAGCATCCAGAAAGTTATTGGCTTTGCCAAGATGATCCCAGGGTTCAGGTGTGTATCAGCCACAGCGCTGTGGTGGTGAGTGCCTACTTTAGTGCTATTTCTTACACAAACACTGCCGACATGTGGACTGTCTTTTGTTAAAATAGTGTATGTGCTGAGATTTTGCACTGAGTATGTCAATAGTATGTTTGGCTGCAGTTTGGAATCTGTATGTATGTATATATGGACATTAGAGTGGTCCAAAAAAAAAAAAACGAACAAATTTTGTTTTGCCCACAAAGATATTTTTTTCCTTTATAGATTGAAAAACATGCAAAGTTTTACTAAAAACAGTATTTAGAGGTCACCTCATCTTATAATCTAAAGTCACTGGTGCCAAGTAGCTGAAAACAGTCATGTACTTGACAAACTGACATTAGAGCTGTGTTTTATGGAGTGGGGAAGTTCTTCTGGTGTTTTTTTTACCAGGAAGAAAGGAACTTTGTGTTGTTAGTTCTTTGCCATTGTGTCATATGTTTTTACGAGGCTGATACCCCTTTCTGCCGTATCGTTTGCTACTTTTGTTTGAAAGGACTGATCCTGAAATTCGTTGAAAATAGGACCGTTGGTCCACTGTCCTGAGAATTTCTTCAGAAAGGATAGAGATTTTGCATTTCCTCCAAGACATCAAAGAAGGAATTGGTCCACAGCAGGAACGACACCATGATCCGGAAGGTTGGCTCGATCCAAAGCGATTGCGTCTTCAGGAGACTTGAAGATATTCTTAGGTCTCTTTGTTGATGAGGAAGCATCTGCAACAGATGATGTGGAAGGTTGATATTCGTCCTGACTTTCAGATTCGTGAGAAGATAACATGGAAGAAAGTTCAACTGTAGCCTGTTATGGATTTGGTCTCCCTTTCTTTGAATATTACGTTGATCCTGCCTTTTTTTCATGTCATTGCCTCTTTCTGCTTTCTTTTGCAGCTGTATTTAGGTCAGCTCCACTCATGCTACAGGAAAATACGTCTTCTGTTTGCTTCCAAAGGAATTCGCAAGCTTCCTAATGCTTGATTTTCCATTAATGCAACCTTTCTAGTGATGTTGCACGAATCCTCCATATTGGGTTTGAACATTAATCCCTCTATTCAGTTACTTTCTTGTTGCCAAGTTTGGTGCAGCTTGAAGCCTAGGTAGTTCTCGTACAGCTTTGACAGTTTTCTTGACACTCAAGTCTGTCGGTCGAATTGGAATTCTGGCGTCCCATGCAGGACAGGCTCTGGGAGGGTTCTTTCTTCATCCAGGACATGTAACTGGACATTAACTGGATGGGGTAGTCTTGCTGTCTGGGAACTTGTCATCCCAAGGAGCCAGTTTTCAGGTGCAGACCTCAAACCAGACAAAGCTATTATCAGTCATGTAAAAGACCACACAGAATGTTTGGCTAGAGGGTGTGGCTACCTTTAAATTTCCTGTTCATATTTACTACAACAAGGCTGCAGGGAAAACAGGACCAGCTTTAATGTACATGCCTACAGACTTGATCTGTATTGCTTTGCAAAACCCAGGTCAGTCCTGGTTGTTACTGATTTCTTTAATTTATGGAAGAGTTGTAATAATAAATCTTAATCCCCTGCTGAACTGTTTGAACGCATGTACTGAATTCTCGTTGAATTCTGGTTACCAGGACAGCAGCGATATCACAGCTGACTAATTCCCTATTCGCTAAGTGATTATTATGTTCGGCTTTTGTTACTCTTGCAGTACAAAATGAAAGGCTCTTGAATTTAATTTCATGTCTGGGAGATAGTGCTTTTAGCCGACTAATTTTCTCATGTTGCCAGTAATCCGGTTTGCACAACAGGAAACAAAGTGAGAATTATTTTTTTAGGACAACCCTGACTTTATTTAAAACGTTTACCACGGTTGCTGCCTGTCAGAGGTCCACTGTCCTCGTGGTTTGTTTTGGAATTCTAGCCATGTGTGGTCCCCACTGTTAACCTTTTTTTATTCTGGGTTAGAGACAGGCTTACTGAAAACTGTGCAGCACTTGTGTTTTCTGGCATTATTAGCTTTTGTTTTTAAAGTAGGCGGTTGCAGATTTGACCGTTGGCTGCACACCATGGGGATACCCCAATGCTCGGTTGTAATTCAGAGTTTATTTTCTGCATCTTATATTAGATATGAAGGGCTGTCATAAAGCCTCTGACCTCTGTGGATGTTTGCTTTTGCTGCACTTGCTGACACTGAAGGTGCAATTTGCATGTAGTACTTTTGTGGTAATCTGAGAGACGGTGGTAAAGTATGATGCTTACAAAGTATGGTGTGTGTGTGTGTGTGTGTGTGTGTGTGTGTGATTCAGAGATCTGACAGCAGAGGACCAAATTGCCCTCCTGAAGTCTAGTGCCATTGAGATCATCATGCTGCGTTCAAACCAGTCTTTTAACCTGGAGGACATGTCCTGGAGCTGTGGCAGCCCTGACTATAAGTACTGTGTCAACGACATCACTAAAGGTGAGGGACCCTGTCGTACCCTGTATGTTGGTGTTTTCTGCGAAGATCCACATTTACTTCAATCTTGCTGTTTCCTTCAGCCGGCCACACCCTGGAACTGCTAGAGCCCTTGATTAGGTTCCAGGTGGGCCTGAAGAAACTTAACCTTCATGAAGAGGAGCATGTGCTGCTCATGGCCATCTGTCTCCTGTCCCCTGGTATGACACCCACCCCCTTCCCATGTATTTGTGTATCTTTGCATATTGCAAGTGATCTGGGTGGCATCTGGAATCATGATTTGCAGCTGAAGGGTCCTGGGTTCAAATCCCCACTGTTGTACCCTTGATGGTTCATGGTTAGAATACCTAGCTGTACAAATGGGTGAAGCACCATTAAGTTGGTTATCTAAAATCGTTACTCTCTTTGAATAAATGCCTTACCTAAACAATGGCTGTCTGCTGCTTAACACCCAACACCTTAACCATATGACTATTTTTCTCTTAGTATCCGTGCACTCAGTTTTGCCTCTCTTACCTCTCTGATCCCTAAAAGACCGACCAGGAGTACAGGACCATGCCCGTGTGGAGTCTCTCCAGGACCAGCTCTCAGAAACCCTGCAGGCGTACATCCGTGTGAACCACCCAGGTGGTCGGCTGCTCTATGCCAAAATGATCCAGAAGCTAGCAGACCTGCGCAGCCTGAATGAGGAGCACTCCAAGCAGTATCGCTCGCTGTCCTTCCAGCCCGAACACAGCATGCAGCTCACACCCCTAGTGCTCGAGGTGTTCGGCAGCGAGGTCTCCTAGAGGGGCCTGGGAGAACGAACACGTTGCTGTTTGGGATGAGCTTTGTATTCAGACATCATGTGCAGGGAGGAGGAAGATAACTGGAGGTCAGTGAGGGGCTGCAGGTGACTACAGGATAATTTTATATATAAAGGGAGATGGGGGACAGCTAAATTTAAAGACAGAAGTTTATATTCAGTTCAATGAATAATCAGTCCTGTTGTATTACCACATATTGTAAGTTTGTGTATGACTTTTGCTGTGTATTCTACAAGTACTGCTCCTGTGCATGCTGTAAATACACAGACATACTCACAAACATGCTGCTGCCTATAGACAAAACCGCCTTCTATTTTCGATGACTATAAATGTGGACTTAAAACTACCACTTGCTGGCACTTCAGGGTCTGATGGAGGGTTTGGTTTTGATTTGTGTGCTTATTTTATAGTGTTTGTGTCTTGGTTACACTTAACAAGCCAACATCCACTGCAGTGTTTACGAGTTTCCCAAATACTTTCCAGTCTGACCACACAGCTAACGCATCTTTATAAGCCCTGCAGCCTGAGTTTGCCCCCCCCTTTTTAGTTTATTATGAAGTTTTTTTTTTTTATCAAACGTTTTGCTGTGAGACTGAACTTTCGACTACCTGAATATGCCATCGCATTATGTTTAGCAGTACTTTTGTTTGTGTTCATATTAAAGTATATCAAGTGTATTTAAATAATATTTCCTTTTAGCTGGAAAATTAAGTGACAACATATTGGAAAGTTTAAAATGACTCTTCTGGCTCTCAAGCAAATTGGGACTTTGACTACATATGTAGTTCTTTAAATGATATTTCAGAGGCCTTAGTTTTAGAATAGCTAACTAACTGTGTTTACTGTGTTATGAAAGAAACATAAGATATAAGTGACAGATGATCAGTGATGCTCAGTTAGCTTGTTGGTAACTATTGAGTATAAACCTACTTGATTACTCATAATCACACCGAAAGTTCATTTACATCCACGTGGTGCTGAAAGCCATAACTTTCAGTTCTTTCTTTCAGTTCTCCTTCCCATCAGCTGTGATTGATTAGCTGCTACCGGTCAGGATCCCGACTAGTTTCCTTCTCCAGTTGCCACCGGTTGCCAGTTTAAGTACTTTTGCTCAGGTCCTTCATTTTATTCCTTCCAGACAGCACTTATATGTAGATGTGTTTATGGGACGACTGTAACGTCCTGCCGAAGGGTTGGTATATGAATAAATGTTGGCTTGTGTTTTTTCAGTCACTTACTTTGTTTTTTAAATTGGGGCATTTTGTATATGCTAAATAATACTGAAAATCGCAGGAAATATGGAGCGATGGACAGTAGCTGTGATTTGTTTTCCCGGTCAGCCCTTCCTCTATACTGTATTACAATCATGACTCCATCAGACTCTGAACTGGACTCCACTCAGTGCTGAGGGACTCCAGCCAGTTTTCTTTCCCTATGTTGCGCCCTCTTGTGGCTACAACCTGTAAATAGCACTTAATTTCTTTTTCCGCTGTACATAGAGCTGAATAGTTTATACTAAAATATTTAAATATTCTATATATGCAAATATAATTACTTTTAAAACATGTTATTGTATAAATCAAGCTTTAGCAACCTCATATATTCCTTTTCTGGTGTTTCAAATACTATTGTTGCAGGGCAGTATTTGAAAATGGTTTTTATATTTGTTCTTACTCGAGAATTAGTGAAATAAGGACATTTTAAAAAGCTACATATGATGCTGCTTACTAATAAAGCCATAAGATATAAGGAAAAAATAAATGAACTACAGAATGAAGTGTCAAAAGCCAATGAATATTGTAGAAGGAGAAATCGGTAACTGGAGTACAATCTACTGGGTTGTTCGTGTTGACGCTAACAGTTGTTTATCACACTCATTGTGCTGAAAGCTGTAACTTTCAGTTCTTCTAAGTGGTTGGGGAGCTTGGTACCTCCAGAATCCCGATGGCTGTGAGAGTTGCCTTTGAATGGTCCGAACGTCCCAGAGGAATGAAGACTAACATATTGAAGATGCGTGCAGAAAGTCAGTGGACGGTCGTCAGGGATTGGTGCTCTTTGTGACCCCAAGTTTGTATATATTATATTAACCATACTGAAAATAAGCGAGACTAGCAGCTGGGACAGGTGTTTGAAAACTAGTACCCGATCAGTGAATCTTTGGAACAGTGAACCATCGACATCCGAAGATTAAAATGCCACCTCTGCAGACGTTTTCATCAGTGAAATGACGAGTTTAGGAAGACAGTTTTGAACACAGTGACATCGCACGTGTTTACTGTGAAGCGAGAGGGCCTCTCTGAACGGTGCACCACCCCACCCAGTGACCTCTGAGCACGAGCAGAAAACGTTCACAAGCCTTTGCAGCAACTGCATTTCAGCATATTCTTGTTTTTTGGTTGAAAAAATGGAGAACGGGGGAATTTTCAGTAGTCTTATTATGAGACTTTTGAGTCTATTTCAGTGATGCTCAGACCGGTCTCCGGAATGCTCTATATCAGCACGCCATTGGGATTTCTGTGCATTTGGTGGGGTCCTGTACGGAGTCTTTCAGCCAAAGTGCTCGCGTGTCCGTAGCAAGGCGTGTTATACAGTCACCTGGTAAATACCTGGGTTCACAAACACAGGATCAGGTGAGCTGTGCAGTCATATAGTAAAACACTAATATCTGTCGCCAAGTTCATTCTACAGAACGAAACAGTTAAGATCCCTGTATTTATACAGTAGAGGATGGTTACTTCATTTTTTCCCTGTTACAGTTGTCTTTTAATGATGTTCACTTTCATATTTTTAAGCGTAGGGCTCTTGCCCTGGTCTAACATGGACACACTGATAGGGAGCAGGCCTCCTGGTCCTTGAGAACAGAACCTGGACTTTCACTCTCGCTTCACTGCCTACCATTCATGACAGCTTGCGATTGTTTTGGAAAACTGGTCAATGCTATCAGATCCCACTGTTGGCTGTGAGGCCAACTGATCCTGAATTATTACAGTTCTCCTGGGAGCAGAAGTGTTCGCCTTGGGTTTAGTTAGTTGCTTCTGTAGCGCAGTATTATTAATGAGTGGACTGCAGGCTGCCACTGTATTGTTTTAGCAAAGTCTAACATTTACGCACGTGGTTTAGTTTGTTTCTTGTTTTGATATAGTTAACATTTTTGCCTGTTGGTTTAGAGTATTTTTTTTCCTGTAAAAGCTGTAATCGATGAACTATGAAGTTCTTTAGCATGACAGGGTATATGGAACCAAATTTAACTACCTCTCTGATAAGTAAATATCTTTTTGACAGAGGTTATTTTTCTCTTTCGGAATCTTGTTTCTATTTATTGCTATTCAGACAATTGTTGGACAGTTACCTCAAGACATCTCATAGATTACATTTTGTCTTTCCCATCGTCCCTTGGGGTTCAGTTGTTTTGTGCTTGTGGCTGCTGCATGTCAAGAAGTGAAGTGGGTGTGTGTGTGTGTGTGTGTGTGTGTGTGTGTGAATGAGAAGGGTGTGAGGAGGGTTTTCCCTTTCGCCTCCTGCTAAAAGATTAGCATCACACGGCAGTGAATTCCTAGTCTTGGCACTACAGTCCATCCTTGATTTGGCCTACTTCCATTTTGTGGATGTTGGGTTTTATGGGCCGTCCCAGAAACGTCCCATGAAAAAATGGGAAAAGGCGTGATATAAGGGGAAATATATTTAAGCTTTTTTTGGGTGAAAATAGCTTCATTAACGCACAAAATAATGTTTTAAACATTTTTGATAATGCGTCTCCAAAAGGATCCATCCAGATGCCCGTTGTTTCAGTATGTGTACATTTGAATTGCACTACTGATTTCTGTTCATCACACACGACACCTGTGTTACTGTAGGTTATAAAACATTTCACTTTGACACTTTTCCAGCATGTCCGCATATCCAGACACCTCCCCACATGTAGTCTGGAGAATCGAGGATGGACTGTGCTAGCAATTTGTTGTGTACGTAGATGACATACGTAGATGTTTCTAGATCCTGTTGGACCCGTTTAAGACCACCTGTAAGCTTCCTTTAGCAACCATGTCCTCCTCTGTCAGTCTGTTTGTTCGCGGTGCAGTTCTCAGACTCTCGTTTTCTCCAGCAGGTTGGAACAGATGCGTCCTTGACGTAGTCTTAAACCTCTTGAGATCCAGCATGAAAAGCTTTGGATGTATTTGGAGAATTTCTGGAACAAAAAAAGGTCCAACTCTCACCTCCAAACTTGTATCATTTTAAAACATTTGGGGTTAGAATATGTACATATTCAGTGATATGCGTATAAATGTGTCCTCTAGGGTAGACCAATATGAATGACCGGGTCTCAGGAAGATGTAGCTGGAATGGCACTGTTAACACGTGTATGTAGCCCCTTTCTGCTCGTTTCACAAAGTAGTGTTTTATAAGGGAATTAGTGATGCTGCTGCTTGATCAACATGATGGTCGTCATCCTCATTATAATGATGTTCGATGCCTTTGCTTGAATAGACTGGACAGGATGTTTTTTCACGATGCAAAGAAGGTGTCAGAGGGAAAGAGGTGTTTGTCAGCAGTTTACTTCTGGGGGGGGTGTTCCTTGAGTAGATGTGGAGGAGAGGAGTAGATGTACTCTGTATGAGTCATGTAGGGCAGCAGAGCTGTCTCACAACCCCCCCGGCTCGCTTTCTCACTCACTCACTCACTCTCTCACACACACACACACACACACACACACACACACACACACACACACCCCCCGATGCCGTTCCGGACACGCCAACCAAAACTCCATCACTTTCTGTGTCAGACATTTAATATGTGGCACATCTGGTTTATCCTTTGACGCATTTCATTTTTACACTGTGAAACCTACAAGTGCACAACAAGGATAATTGCTGAGGGCATTTTTGTTCACCTGGTCAGGAATGTCTGAGGGACAAGCAATCAGTTTTACAGCCAAATAATAGTAATAATAAACATTAACAGAGTTTGCAGAAGCTGTTCATATAGGCTGCATGTAATGGATGTTGCACTTCAAACGCAAAAACATATGGAGTTTATTATGTACAGTCAGATATCTAACCACGAGTACAAAAAAGCATGTTCATGGTAAATGGGTAAAGCAGAGTAAAATCTGTGTCATTTTAGTGATCCTTAGGCAACATACTGTGTTTGAGATACAGATTTCTAAGTTCAAATGGCTACTTCTCTGTGCCTATAACCAAAAAAGCCTTATTTAGGGAGATGCTTACCTGTGTATCGTTTGTGTACAGCAACATCCTTAAGGAAACATCAGCGCCGGGTGTCACTCGCATCCGTGACGTCGGCCCCTCTGCAAACAGCACTCAAGCGCACAGGTACACACACCTGCACCACACACACAATGAATGTTTGACAGGATTCAAGACTCGAATATGTGAATGCCTTAAATCATAGAATGCAGCTATGGAATAAGCTGGGTTGCATCATTTTGTTTTTATTGAGTTTGGAGTGGACACTAAATACCTCTTCATTTTGTAAATACGGAATTACAGTGCATTGTTTTTGTTTTTTTTATTGAATTTATGTATATAGCTCTAAAATGTTGTCTTTGCCACCAATCAGTGAATAATCCTGACTGCTCTGTTTTTTAGGTTGAACACAGATGAAAACACTTAAAATACTGACAAATTGTAGATGGAAGCAAATAAACTTACCCTGGTATAATTTTCTGTTTTGGCTTCAACTGCTAGTCAACTTAGACCGTATGTTAATTTCCTGCTTTTGTTAACATTGCATTTTCCTGTCTTTATTATGTTAGTCGGTCTCCTTTTTTTGGTTTAACTCTATTATGTACATAAAAACATGTATGTTTTTCAAATCAATTAAAACCTGTCTATACTGGTGTTTGACCACAATGCAATTTGGATGATTGTGTGTGTGTGTGTGTTTTTTTTGCATATTTAAAATATTTTATCTTTGATTTGACTTCTCTGCAAAAATGGCTCAATTTCTGTTAGTTTTGCAGTGTTTTTACTTGACTTGACAGCCGTCTGTGTTACTGTTTGGCTCCTGAACAGCAAGAGCACCTGGACTCCCAATTTTTGGATCGGAAACAGGGGCGTCAGTGCAGCCAAAGAGAAAACGTGACTTTAGCCCAGATAGTCACATTTGAGGATCAGTGGGGTCAAGTGGAAAACACTTGTTGTTCAGCCGCAATTAGGTGATGGCGCAGGAGTCTGGCAGCCAGTACTTAGAGAAAGTGGGATGGCTGATCTGGAGGTGATGGCTGAATCGGAACACAGTGAGATTGAATGAAAAGGTGTGATTGAGGCTGAAATTTTACTGAGAATTTAATCTCAGAAGTGAAGGCTTGAGGCCGCTCTCGCCTGGAATAAGAATATCGGGCAGTTTTCTGTAGGACTTCCGTTCTGCCTAGTTTTTGTAGATGTTGTCCTCTAGTCTGTTGCTAACTCCTGTTGCACAAACAGTCAACCTCAAAAAATGAAGGATGTTAAAAAAAAAAAAGTGAATTGACTGCATGAGGAATCAGGTGAGATCTGAAAAATCACACACACACAGAGTACCAGCCAATTCACCTGAAACAAGACTTTGGACTGTGGGAGGGAACCCACGCAGACACCGGGAGAACATGCTAACTCCGCACAGATTGCGGGATCCAAACCCAGGTGGTGGGAACACCAGTGAGCGACAGTTCAAGTTCAATTTCTTGCTTTGTCATTTGCACAATTGCCACAGGATGGCAGTAAAACTTAAGCATTTCGGCAGGGATTCGAATGTCTGATCGACAAATGTAAACCTGGCATCATAGCTGCTCTGTGTACAATATGAGCGTCCTTCCTGCCACACCGTCTTGTCCTACTGTGTCCTCTTCTACGCGCCGCACCTTGCTTTTTCGCCCCCTCCCTTCCAGCAATCTGCCTTGAGCATATAAATGGGGAAAAAAATCCCAAATAAATGTCTTCCATAATTTACGTATAGGAGTATTTTTAGCAAAACTCAAGTGGGATGTATCTAGTTAGCGTTTGAATTTTTTTTTTTGCCTCATGAAGAAGCAAAAGATTTATCTGTATATCCAGTCAGTTAGAGACAGTTAATTGTCAGCTCTCATCCAAAGGAGAGACACTTGTGCAGGCAGATAAGAGTCGGTCTGTGCTGATGTTGCAGGAGGCCGTTGCCGTGTGAGGGCAAGATGGGGGGTAACGGCTCAGGAGCCACCAGGGTGAGCATCCACTGCCGGCAGGGAAACCGCGGTTAAACGTCCCACTTGTTTACACACTCGCCGAGGATCGCTGCGGCGTGTCAGTGTACTGCTCTTTTGAGTCGGGAAATATATACAGAAAGAGAAGCAGGCCAAATAAACAGATCCTGTTGCGTCAGTTTCTGGGTATCGTTCCACACTTGCAGGAGCAACCACACTTTTATATTTCTCTGGTCCTCCCCCTTTTTTGCTTCATCATATGGGCAAAGTATGCAGTTTGTTTTATTTGCACGAGGTGGCTGATCCCAGTTGTCGGTTTTCATGTTGGGCTCCACCCAGCTGAGGCCTTTTATTTCACCAGCAGAATTTTTTAAAGTTGTTTTACAATATATACTAAATACATGCGCACAGCTATAAACCTGCAATTCTGTTTAACATTTACACCCCTTTGCAGGAACTGGCAAAAAAATATCTCGATGTACATAGAACAATAATGTACAGTGGTTGTATTTGGAATCAACAAAGTCTGGCTGTTCTGACGTGGGGAGTTGCTGTGTCTATAAGCAGGGTAAACAAAGCATTTGCTCATCTTGTGGATCAGAATACACTCCTTAGGTCCTTCAGGGCCAGAATGCTGTAGGTTCTAAACAGGCGTCTTAAACTGGTGGCCAATTTTACACGACTAGTCAGCTGATGTGATTCTCTTTAACTTCTTGAGAGGAGAAATGGGGCAAAAACTTGCATAAACTCACTTCTGGTTTATATTATGTAACCCTGGTAGTCAAGAGACACTGGTGTCTGTGAACAACTGCCCACGGATGGGGACACAACGGTCCGTCCAAGGATCTCACACACACTGTTAGGCAGTGTATGGGCCTGGATTTCGGTTAGGCACAGTGGGGTCTGTAGTTAGGCACATTTTTACACTTTTTTATACTGTCTCAGCAGTATTATTATTAGAGCAGCACAAGTGGGTGGTACCTGAACTGCGTTTGAGTCTGACTGATACGAGCAGCTCCTGTTTGTGCCGATATGTTTTTTTTCGTTTGAATTTCAACTGTTCATTTTCCTAGGAACTCCTAAAGAAGCGCGGCAGTGACAACTGTGGCTCAGATCCGGCGTCACGTGACAGTCGCACGTGAATCGCCTGCCGTCGTGGATGATCACACACGGATGTTTACATCTTATCACAGATTCGCTCCTATTTGTTTGCATCACTCATGATGTTCGATGATTTATTGGATTTTTTCTTGATAAGCGATCCATCAGCGAAGTTCGACACGTTGTTAAGGGGTTCGAGGGAAGCGGAAAGAAGCGGGGTGTGAAAATTGCGGGGATCAGGTAGAATGTCGGTTAGACGCTGTTCTGGTGCCGAAGCCAAGGCAAAGCGAGGTAGCTGGTGGGTCTACAAGTGATCTGTGTGACAACCTGTTAATTCTCAGCCCACTTGTCTCCTTTCACTTTTTAGGGTGAGTGAGTGTGTGTGTGTGTGTGTGTGTGTGTGTGTGTGTGTGTGTGTGTGTGTGTGTGTGTGTGTGTGTGGGGGGGGTCGTTTTCCGTCATGCCCCTTCTTCATGGACACTTTCTACCAAATTCAATTTGAGATTTGAGGACCCTTTGGCTAAAGTTACCATGGAAGCGGCGCCGAGGGGGAAAATCCGCTCTTTGNCGTTTTCCGTCATGCCCCTTCTTCATGGACACTTTCTACCAAATTCAATTTGAGATTTGAGGACCCTTTGGCTAAAGTTACCATGGAAGCGGCGCCGAGGGGGAAAATCCGCTCTTTGATGCAAGTCATCCGTGTGTCATTATTGCTGTCCCACCATGTGACCTGTCCAATCTCTGGCTTCGCAGGGAAAAAAGCAGAAGTTAGAAAGGCGCCCTAAACGAGCGGGAAGGAAGTCGCCAGATAACGGTATCAGTGTGTTTTCTCACGCAGGGCTAAATCGGCGATCAGGAATACTGTACACACAGTTATCGCCGGAGACACGGCTGCCGTGTAACCACAGCGATCTAATGCGCAGCTTATTGACACAAAACTGTCTGCTCTCACATCATTCCCTTTTATTTGCTACTTCTCAGCGTTTCTGCTCTTCTTCTTCCCGAGTGCACTGTTATTGTCTCAGGTATTACCGGACAGGTATTGTTTTATAGAGCTCGCGTCCTGTTTTGAAGTAAAACGGACCAGTTTACCGCAAGCGCGCTGTAATGAAACGCAGTCATGTGGGCCGTGGTGTCGCGTGCGGTGACTCGATCCCGTCACAGCCGGGAGTTTCGGGGGGGTCCGCGAATGTTGACAAACAAATTGCGCCTCGTCATATCGCTGTCTCTCGCACCCCCCCCCCCCCCCCCCCCCCC